>JAKSZT010054140.1:6154136-6198364 GCA_026826555.1 Tolypeutes matacus
TCCAGTTCTTTTTAGTATTTGCAGCTGTCTCTCAGATGTGTGCCTTTCCTTCAAAACATTAAGCCCTGCGCTCTGCCCAGTTCCTTTACACTACCTGGACAAAAGTCTTTTGATTATTTTCAATAAATGTGAGATACTATTAAAAAAGAAATTGAGTCTCAATGAATATGACACCTTCCCCTCCTTGGCCTGGGTATGGGATCCATATCTTTTTCACAAACTGCATTTCTCTACCTTTCCAATGCTCCTATTGACTCTTGGGTTAGCAAACAGAAAATTTAAGAGTCCTGTGGTTGTCCTGGGGATGAAGATGGAACTGGCAACCATTCATTCCCAAGTGAGGAATCTCCTAAACCATTTAGGATCCTTCCATGCCCTTTAAGAAATGGCCCTGGCCTGATTTTGGCCAGGACAATGTGAGGAGAAGTCAGCTGGGAGGCTTTACAAACAAGTTTTGCTATTGCTTCCCCTCAAAAGTGGCTTACAATTTCCAAATTGTTTGAAACCATAAATCCCGCACAGATTTTAGTGAACACCTGTCAAGGTTTTATTTAACCCATTATTCAAGGCAGCAGCAGGATGACAGGTGCTTGGAAAAGAGGATTTACATTCATAGAACCTTGAATATGTAGGTATTGGAGGAAGGAATGCAGACTGTGATTGGTAATTTAGGTACAAACCTGGTTGATGACCTGCAGGACAAGAAAACTGTCACCATTCCCAACAGGCAGAATGAAAAATTATTACTCCTTACCGTTTCTCTGCAGGCTAACTTCTTATATCTACAGTATTGTACAAAGCCCCCGCTCCCTCATGTTGGTCAAAGTTAAATATTCTGACAAAGTCAGATGATCCTCAGGTGGGCTTATAGGATAACACTGGTGTGATGTTAAAAGGTCATGCAATCGGCTCGTGGCCTTATTTCTAAATGTGGGGGATTTTTCCAAAACATGAGAAAGGAATAAATCACAGCAGTGGGTTACCACTATTTTTTTTCCTCTTCATTTGTACAGGTAAATCTTTTGCCATTCATGTGCTGTGGTTCACAGGGCTGTACACTGTAGCTAGAGGTACTTTATCTGTATTATAGATCTGATTATGTTTTTGTTTCCTCAAAAGTGAAGACACCATTAACTTGCAATTCAGCATGTAACAGCTCAAAGTCCGTTTGAAATCACAGGAAAAACTCGAAATACTTAATAAAATGAAATTTTAATGGTTTACCGGGTTCTTAAAGCGGTTGAAACCAGGGTGGTTATGAGGTGCCGGTTCAAGGTGCTGGCAGTCTGCTTCCCTGGATGGCCCCGAGGGAGGATTATGTTAAGCATATTCATTGTATACATTCTGCTAATGTGGTTTGAAACGGGTTTGGAAGCAGTTTCCATTAGGAGTAGGCGTGGTATATCTCCTACAATCTGTGTCCCCTGGGCTCTAAGGTAGACAGAATCGGCATCCTTTGAACAGTGTTGAGAACTCTGCACTTTTCTTCCTCCTGCCTGAATGGCTCTGTTAGGTAACTGTTCCTTTGTCCATAGTAGGTCTATCATCCTAATTCTCTTTTGTGATGTAAAAACCTTGGGGGAGGATAACAGTTTGCAAGTATTAGTTATGAATACATTAGGAAGATTCTATAAATGGACAAAAGGAATGGAATTTGTAAGGGGAAAGAGCAGTTCTTTTGTATTTATTTTTTATTTTTTATTAGAGAAGTTGTGAGCTTACAAAACAACCATGCATAATGTACAGAATTCCCATACGTCACCCCTCCACCAACACCTCACATTGTTGTGGAACATTTGTTACGGATTACGAAAGAACATGATCACACTATTACCACCAACTATGGTCCATAGCATACACTTGGTATAGTTTTTCCATACACCAAAGGGAGTTCTTTTTCAATACTTTGCAATCTCAACCATTGCAGTTATCACTCTTGGTTTGTTTCCCTCACTTCCTTCTCAGCAATCTACTCCATACCTGACCAACACGTTTCAATTCAGAAGGAGGAGTAAACATAAAGGCTTACAGGAGGAAGGTGGAGATAAGAAGGAAAAAAGAGAAAATGCAATTAACCTCTTTTTTTTGGTAGTTGGGGCCAATAATGCCTTGGAGCCCATTCTTAAGATAGTATTAGACAAATTGTGGACAAATTTATTCCAATTTAATATGGGAATAAAGTGGACTATGGATGTTTCAGTGCCCTAAGGTCTTGGGTTCCAGGGGAATCCTAGATGAAAGAACCCAGAAAAGTCCTTTATCCCCACTTCACCCCAGAAGCCTAAGTGTACCCTATAAAGTAAAGTCAGCCCTAGGGAGAGAGGGAGTAGAGAAGAGGATTCCACATGGACTCCGTAAGTATGCCTGGTCTACCTAGAAGCCTACCACTAGCAGCTTGGTGGGAGCTGAAAATAGGCTGGGAGAGTGAGTAGCAGAAATCCTGAATGCAGAGAGACTTCCTCCAGGGTCTCTGCAGTATCTAATGCCCAGCCTGTTTCTACAGATTGAGAAACTGTTTTGTCTTCATCATGTGGGGTACTGTGGCTACTAAGGTTCTACAGCAAGCAGTTCTGAGCAACAATGAGTCTAAGAGGAAAAATAACATTTATGTGGACCAGGTGGGGGAAGGACAAAGATAGGCAGAACACACACTCAATGAAATACTACAAGGAAAATGAAAATCCATCATGCTCTCAAACTCTAATGACTTGGGGAAATGATCAAACCCTAGTGGTAAGGAATGAAAGCAGTCTACAGAATAGCTGAAGAAGAGTGAAGGCAGTCCAGGCCCCTCTCTCTTACTACCACAGCAGTTAATCGCAGACTACCTTATTGTAAGTACCTGACATTGTGATGATGGATAATGTGGTTCAGAGAAGGCAGTCTGGCTTCACTCAATGCCTGCTGGCCCAGAACTGAGCTCCTTCTGTTCCCTGTGCTCTACTCCTATCGGCCCTCTTGATAGGACCTCCTTCCCTCACTCAGCACGAGTCCTCTTCATGCCCACACTCCTACTGGTACCCCACAGACACTCAGACACCAAATTCACGCTACCGCTTGATTCTCATTTATGTGATGTCCCTCTTCTTCAGCCCTGAGGCCTCTGCTCAATTTGCCTGCTCTCCCTATATTGTTGATTCCAGAAACCCTTAATCCCCTTGGCTTGCTTATATCGAGGTCCTGCCACAGCTGACCAAATTTCCTCTTTCTGCTGTTGCCATTTCCCAACACGTTATGGCTTCTGAGAGCATACACATGTGGATGGTCAAGTTCACCACCTGAAGATGTGCCATTGGCAAAATTTTCTCTTTGTAATGCAGTTGCAGTCCATTGTTATTTCCCATCCATTATTGAGCCAACCTATCCATAAACCAAACTCTTCCTTTTCCCTAGTCAGTCAGTTAGTCATTAGGGGCTTCCCCACCTCATGTGGCCCTAGGTATGAACTGTAAGAAATGTTCCAGTGCAACAGCAGAGGCCACCTGCTTCTACAGCTGACTCGTGCCTTCTGGCCCTGCTTCTGCTTAGTCTTGCATATAGCCCTTCCATCTCAGTGGATTGCTGCTGAGCTTGTTTGATTGTATGATTTTGTGGGACTGACAGAACCCTGTGAATGTTTGGCAGTCCTGGCTGCATAGACACTTGATATCCAAAGATCTGCTGTTCCATCTCTACCAGGGCCAACTAGTATCCCAGGAGTTATCCTGTGAATGGTATATAATTCTCCACTCTATACGGTATGTCATTTCTTCAGATCATTAGAGGTCCATGTTGTGCTTCTCCTACGGAGACTTGCCATAATCTGTAGATGACATTTCCCCCTCCATTCATACATCTCATGCTGCAATGTATCAGCATTTATGGACCAAGCATCAGGGCTTCTTGGATTGCAGCCTAGACCTGCAGAACAGCCCATTCCTGCCACGGACTCCACTTGAATCTGGCGGCCTTCAGTTTCACTTGCTAAATATATTGGAGCAGTATTCCTAAGGGTAAAACATGCTACCTCCAGACCCGAAAGAGGCTTCCTTCTTAGTGTTGAGAGGCGACATTATTGTTTACTTTGGAGGAAATGTTCCAGCATGTTCCTGATCACTGGATCCCTAAAAATGTCGCTGATGTTGCGAAGATTCATAAACTCGTTGAATCTTCATGCAATTTAACTCCCACCCTCTGGAGTGTGTCTTACCAAAGCCTCCAATATACTTATACTTCTTGTTCATTTGGCCCAATTAATATAATATCTTCTATAGAGTAGTCCAATGTGGCGTTCTGCAGAATGTACAGGTGATCTTGGTCCCTTTGGAGTATCTGTGACAGAGAACGGATGTGGTGATTTGGAGCTATGTACCCCAGAAAAACATATTCTTAAACCTAATCCATTCCTGTGGGTGTGAACCCATTGTAAGTAGGACCTTTCAATGAGGTTACTTCAGCTAAGGTGTGACCCAACCCAATCCTGATGGGTCTTAGTCGTATTACTGGAGCCCTTTACCAGCAGAAGGAAAATCAGACAGATAGAGAGGAAGCCACAGGAAGCAAGAAGCTGGAATTCAACAGGATCCAGAAGAGAAGGGAGAGGTCAGGAGAGGTCACCACGTGTATTGCTATGTGATAAAGGAGCCCAGAACCAGCAGCCAGCCCCAGAATGCCACAGTCTTCTGGGAGACAGCATTGTCTTGATGATGCCTTGATTTTGGATTTCTCCTAGCCTCAAAACCATGCTCTAATACACCCCCATTGTTAGAGCAGAGCCATTGCGTGATATTTGCTTGATCAGCCAAGGAACTGAAATAAGGGGAGAGTCAGCATATCCCTTAGGAAAGACTGTAAATGTACACTGTGGTCTGTCTCATATGAAAATGAACTGCTTTTGGTCTTCCTCCTTAATGACAATAGAAAAGAACCCATTTTTCAAATCTCAGTGACCACAGACCATGTATATGAGGCTGTGTTAATCTGCTCTAGCAAAGATACCACATTTGGCACAGCAATTGCAACTGGGGATACAACTTGGTTGAGTTAGCCGTAGCCCACTCTCATCCTCCAGAGTTCATCTGATTTATGCCGAGAACTACCACCTCTGCATTAGTGAAGTCTTTAAGGGTGGCAATAATTTCTGCCATTCCCACTGGGTTTGTTTTATATTGTTTTATGCCCTTCTTGAAATAAATAATGTGTCCAGGCAAGTGCTAACTTTCTACTGGGTAGGAGAAATATGCCATAAATGCCCAGGCCTGAATGGATAGGATGAGGAAATATTTTGCATATGTTTTTTTAAAAAAATTATTTAAAATTTTACCTACCAAGCAACAACTTGCCCTCCCTGCCTCCCCCACATTCCCTGGTAACCTCTAATATACTTTCTGTCTCTAAAATTTTGCTTTTTTTAGATAGTTCATGTAAGTGAAATCTACAGTATTTTAGCTTACATTCCTTGCTTATTTCACTCAGCGTAATGTTTTCAAGGTTTATTCATGTTGCAACGTGTCTGAGAACTTCATTCCTTCTTGTGGCTGAGTAGTATTCCATTGTGTGACTGTACCACATTTTGTGTATCCATTCATCTGTTGATGGGCACTTGGATTATTTCCACCTTTTGGCTATTGTGAATAATGCTGCTATGAACATTGGTGTACAAGTATCTTTTGGGTCCCTGTTTACAATTTCTTTGGGTATATACCTAAGAGTGAAATTGCTGGGTCATGTGGTAATTCTATATTTAACTTTTTGAGGAAGCCTCATACTGTTTCCCATAGTGGCTGTACCATTTTACATTCCTGTACATATTGTTTTTTAAGTATATCTTAATTAGAGAAGTTGTAGGTTTGCAGAAAAATCATGCAGAAAATAAAGAGCCCCCATATACCACTTCCATTATTAACACCCTGCCTTAGCGTGGTAACCTTGGTACAAGTGATGAAATAATATTATTAGAATTGTATTATTAACTATAGTGCATAGTTTACATTAGGGTTCATTATTTGTGTTGCACAGTCCTATGTTTTTTTTTAATTTTTATTCTAGTAACATATATACACACTAGGCTTTCCCCTTTTAGCCACATTCAAATATATAATTCAATGGTTTTACTTATACTCATGATGTTGTTCTACCAAAACCACCATCCATCAACAAATTTTTCTATCATCCCAAACAGAAACTCTATACCTATTAAGCATTAACTCCCCATTCCACACCCCAACCTCAGCCTCTAGTAATATGTATTCTAGTTTCTGACTATGAACTTGCTTATTCTAATTATTTCATATCAGTGAGAAAATACAATATTTGCCCTTTTGTGTCTGGCTTATTTCACTCAAGATGATTTCCTCAAGGTTCATCCATGTTTTCATATGAGCCAGTACTTCAGTCTTTTTCACAGCTGAATAATATTCCATTGTATGCTTATACCACATTTTGTTTAGCCACTTATCTGTTGATGGATACTTGGGTTGCTTCTATCTTTTGGCAATTGTGAATAACGCTGCTAGGACCATCGGCATGCAAATATCTGTTTTGAGTCCCTGCTTTCAGTTATTTCGGATGTATACCTAGTAGTGGGATTGTTGGGTCATAAGGTAATTCTATATTTAACTTTTTAAGGAACTGCCATACTGTTTTCCTCAGTGGCTACACCATTTTACATTTCTATGCATATATATTTTTAAAGTATGCCATTCTTTATTTGTTCAGAATACTTGTTTATAAAGTTAACTGAAGTTAAAAATGATTTGTTTTCCAATGAAGTTAACATCCAAAAATGTTAAATTCAATATTAAGAGTTTATAACAGGGGGTCGGATGTGGCTCAAATGGTTGGGCGTCGTCTCCCATATGGAGGGACCCGGGTTCGATCTCCGGGACCTCCCGGTAAAAAAAAAAAAAAAAAAAAAAAAAAAAAAAGAGTTTATAACAAAAATTGGCCTATAGATAGTCTTATCTGATATTTGAATAGTAATATATATACCATACAATGACATCTATTCTTTTTTATCAGAACATACTCTCCCAATCAGATACAGAAGTGAAGAAGCAACAGAATTATTTTAATTCTTTCCTGTGTTCAAGTACAAGATTTCAGGCTAGAATTCACAAACAGAATTGTTTACAAAAATTTAGAGTATTTCTTCCTCATTCATATCTGAAGAAGAGCTTTTTTCTCTAAAAATTTTATATTTTATGGTTTTTCCTTTGAAATATGAAAGATATGGAATATCCTGAGTTATACATGCAGCTTATAATTCTTTCAAAAAGTTATTTTTTTAAATACCACAAATTAATTATTATATATCTGTAATACAAGGGTTTGCTATACACCCACTTCTTTAAGCAATATTCAAGAATATTTGTACTTTGTATGTTTACATTACTTCAGAACATATTTTTGGCTTGCAATGAAATTGTACATCTACAAAGATTTCTCAAATATTTAATAAATGAGGCAAAACAGTACTTATGAAAATAAAAACTGCTGCTATAGCTTTTTTATCTTTACTTCACTTTTTATGAATTTCCTGATAGCCATGTAATTTCCTGTTCTTTATGGAAGTTGATAAATTTTTATCTTTGCAATTTCATCACTGCTGCTTTCTCAGCTTGGCAAAATCCATCGCAGCTTTTCTGAACACACAGTAGTCACTGTGCTTATCACTGTAGCAGTGAAATCTGATAGTGTTGGTATTCATCGTCTCCAGTTATTTCAACTGCAGGACCACCTTATTAGCTGCTTCTAAGGAATTTATTAGATTCTGCAGCTCTTCTCAACTCCTTTCAACCTCACCATCTTCTCTTACATCTAGATGAAGGTTTAAAAGTGGCATTTGTGATATAGCAATCTTGTCACTACAAACTGCAAACTTTAGCTGCCAATCAAGATCCTGCACCTGTGCAGAGGAAAGATCAACTATTTCTCCTAGTAGAGCCTGCTTGATTTCATCTTTCCTACTTTTCAAGCACTTCATGACAGCTTCTTGATGAAATGAATTCAACTGATGCAATTGCTGAAATATCTCTTCATCAGATAAATTTTTATCAACCATAGCTTTGAAAAATTTTGTAATATCTTCCAGAACATGCATCCATTCTGTTGAATCCCAAACACTGTGATAATCCTGGTAGAGAGGATAAACCTGGCCACAAATGCCATCAATTATTTTGTGAAGAAGCTGCAGGCCCAGCTTGGCAGCAGCTTCTGCAGCTGCCACAAGGGCGTTCCCTCTTCTGCTTCCATTCTTAGTGCATATTAGCTTTTTAAATTAACAAATCAATTTTATTGATACATATTAATATGGCATATAATTCATTCAGAGTGTACAATCAATAGTATTTGGTATAATCACAAAGTTGTACATTTATCATTTCAATCATTATGAGAGCATTTTCATTATTTCAATAATAATAATGATTTTTAAAAAAGAGACAAACAAGCATTTTGGCTTTTGATACACTATGTTCATTGGGCAGGTTCAGTTTCAGAGGCTTCCACTTGGGCTTCCCTGCTGTGGTAACTTTTACTTCACAGGTCAAGGAACCAATGTGGGGGCTCTGGCATCTACCAACTATGTCCCTTCTAATTATAAATTGAAGGACCAGTGAAATGTCCACTGGGTCTTATGCCTATTTACTCAGTTAACTACGCACGATTTCGGGGACTTCTGATACAGGTTCGAGTTGATACCCAAGAACATGAAATATCACCATAGCCTCCTACTATGGTAGTGGCATATGGAAGAAGAAAATAAATAGAATCCTGGCCCACATCTGGTTCCCAGTGTATCTACTGGGTCATTTCCCTGTTCTTTGGGTGCCACTTTGAACTTGCCACTTAGTATGCTAATTGTATTCTCCTTGCACTGCTACTTAGCCTCTATTATTTTGGAATCTTATAATTTCTATTGCCATCAGGTAGCACAGTTTTTCACAAGCATTTCTTACTGTCAATCCAAGCCTAGAGAGTACATCCACCACTAAGTTTCACAGTGGTGCTTGCTACCCCTTTCACCAGTACAATCCCTTTTGATTTGGTAAATGGAATGATCTCCAACCCCCTCCCCCACATTACATATTTAAATGGTGGGCTTTCTGACTTCACATAATATATCGACTCTAGTAAGGAACATTTCTTTGAGCTCTTTATAAAGGGTATTTATTTGGGGTAGAAGTCCACAGATACCAGGCCATAAAGCATTAAGTTTCTTCTCTCACCAAAGTCCATTGTCACGTGTTGGAGCAAGACAGCTGCCCATGTTTGCCAGGGTTCAGGCTTCTTGGGTTCCTCTCTTCCTGGGGCTGTGTTTCTCTCCTGGCTTAGCTCCTCTGTTCCCTCCACAAGGTCAGCTGTAGACTATGAGGCTCTCTAGGCTTTGCTTCTCTCCACAAGGCCAGCTGTGAACTCTCAGGCAAATGCCTCGTCTCTATCCCGGGGCCTTCTCTCCTTCCTCACCAGAGCTCCAATATCAAAACTGCTTCAACTCTGTTCTTTTATATTTGATTCCCTCCACCACCAAGGGGTGGGGCTCAATGCCCTACTGACATGGCCCAGTTAACGCCCTAATCATAACTTAATCATGCCCAGATTAGCAGACCAGTTTACAAGCATGAACCAATATCTATTTTTGGAATTCATAATTACATCAAACTGCCAAACTGCTACAGGTGCTATGGCATTTATCACTTAGCATCATCCTTCACTTTTTCCAAGCTTCCAAGAGCTATTCTAGTAGCATAATAGAACCATCTCTCTAGGCCTTAGCCAGGAGGTTAAATCCTATATCACAGGAGAGTGTTACCATACTGGTAAACTCTATTATCCAACTTTATATTTCATTCCTCTTGACCCAGCACCTCAGGATCCAGTTACATACATATTCTTCTAATTGGAGGTTCAAGAATTTCTAGTGACTCAACCTAAATGTCCCAATCCTAAGTTTCAGTATCCCATTCTTTCTAAGTAAGGACCCTGACTTTGGTCTAGCAGACCTGCCTAGGTTGAGAATTCAATATTTCCTGGAGTGTCACTCCCTTTATAATTAAGGCCTAGGCTCAACCTAATTCTTAGACTTTTCTGCACTCTGTTTTCAGGAGATGAGAATCTTTTAAAATTTTGCCTGTATTAGTCAGCCAAAGGGGTGCTGATGCAAAGTACCAGAAATCTGTTAGCTTTTATAAAGGGTATTTATTTGGGGTAGAAACTTACAGTTACCAGGCCATAAACCGTAACTTACTTCCCTCACCAAAGTCTGTTGCCATGTGTTGGACCAAGATGTCTGCTGACGTCTGCAAGGGTTCAGCCTTCCTCTTCCTCTTAAGGCTGCGTGGTCCCAACTTCTTCCAATATCAGCTGTAGGCTGGGATAAGTCTCTTCTCTCTCCCAGGACTCATTCCTCTTCAGGCTCAGCTGCTCTGGTCTCTCTACAAGGTCAGCTGTAGATCAGTAGACTCTCTTGCTTCCCGGGGCCTCTGCCGTATTTATGGAGCCATCTCTATTCCTATGTGTTCTTCTTCTGTGTGTTTACTTCCCCGGGTTTCAGCATCCAAAACCCCAACCTCCCTTCTCTGCGGTGCAGTTTCTCTGTGAGTCCCCACCCACCAATGGGGCTGGGACTCAAGGTCCTACTGATGTGGCCCAATCAAAGCCTTAATCATTATTTAATCAAGTAAAAGTGAAACCTCTGAATCCAATATAATCTAATATTCTCAGAGGAACAGACCAGTTTACAAACATAATCCAATATATATTTTTGGAATTCATAAACAATATCAAACTGCCACAGTGCCTAAGAGACCCTTTGACTTCCAACTTTACCTTCAATTGGTTATTGATCATCCTTAGCCTTTGAATGCTTTTCTTTAATTAATCAATAGCTTCTGGTAACAAACATCTAATTGCATCATCTTTATAATCACTACTTACCCTGAACCTCTCCAACACTTGAGATATTGTACCACCAGTAAATTCCCTCCCTAGTAGTATCCTTTCCAAGTTTACCATTGACAAATGCAATGCTTTTGACAAATGCACTGCTATCACTATATAGGAGTAATCATTACTTCACTTACCACCAGTGATGTAGTCCTCATTTCTAGATAGGTGACAGGTAACTAGCACCAAAATCCTATTTTATGACATGCTTTTTAGGACCACTCCTGGCACCAAATATTAAACTTCAAGTTCCCCCAGAAACAGGCTCTTATGAACAACATGTTAAGGGAGAGAGGGAAGCAGGATTGAGCAGAGGAAATATTTGAAGAGAGTTACAGTTGAAATAGAGGTCTCAACTGATCCCACAGAGATATGTAAAGCTGAGATAGCCCTTCAGAAATTTTTGAATTGAGGAAAGAAGGCCAGGCCATTGTATATCTCATTGACTAGTCATTGGAGGTGGTCTTAATTGGAGGAGGTGATGTACCCTTGGGCAAGGCAACTCTCTTCAACTAATAGCAATCCCTGTGAATGACTCAGCTGTGACTTTCAACAGCCTGCATTCCCAGCAGCTGGAAGAATGAGTGCTTCCATCTTGAAGGTGGTGTCTGGGCAGCACATCATAACATCCACTTCACCCATCAATAAGGGAATGGAATCAACACCATGAAATATGACTCAGTCTTTAAAAAGAAGAAGGCAGACCTATACTAGCTGTGTTGGAGAGGCTTTGCAAGTTTTTAAGTTAGAAAACAATATGCAAAATACTGTGCATAACATGGCCTATTTTCATTAATCCCAAAAGGCCTACAAATTAATACATACACACACAATTAGCTAAGCATTAAGAAAAATATAGACATGTACCAGGTTGTTTATATGGGTTATAAGAAGCCGAGAAGTGTTGATGCCAAAGATGGAGTAGGCCCTTTGGGGAGAGGGACCCACAAAAAAAAAAAAGAAAGAAAGAAAAAAGACTGCAATAAAATGGGGGTGGGGGGGTGGGAATTAATGTATGACTTTGAAAACTGAAAAATCTGTAGAAATTTGTAAGAAGACATATTATCAATCAGACTCCCAACAAGAAAGAGATCGCACACACAAATGGGGAAATCAAGGGGAATTTAATGAAGAGACTACATACATGGAAGTGGGTTGGGTTTATAGAAATTAAGATAGATTGGATAATTATTCTGCAAATATTCAATCCTCATTCCCCTTGGGGTGGAGTTTACATCTACTGACTCTTTTAATTTTTTAAACAAACCGATTTTATTGATATATATTAATAAAGCATAAAATTTATCCAAAGTGTACAATCAATGGTATTTCGTATAATCACATAGTTGTGTATTAATCACTTCAATCATTATTAAAGCATTTTCATTATTTCAATAATAATAATAATAAACAAAAAACAGACAAACAAACAAGAAAATTCCTCACCTCTCAATCCCTCTGTTTCCTCTACTGTACATAGCTGCTATTTCTGGCTATTTCTTGCACAATTATTTATTTGTTTATTAAGCAGTTTTATTGAGATATATTCACATACCATATGATCTATCCAAAGTGTATAATCAATGGCTTTTTTTTTTAACTGTTAAAAAGTCCTTTATTGTAAAATTGTAAAATAAATAGAAAAATACATTGAAAGAAAATACAAATTTTAAAGAAGAGTGCAAGGCCGGGTTAGATTTAATATAATCAATTATAAAAAATAGACAGCACAGCAACAAACATTTATAAATGTAAATAGTAAATCAAATATAATAGACATTAATTATAACATAATTCTAATTTTTTTAAAGATTTATTTTATTTATTTATTTCTCCCTCCCCCTTGTTGTTTGCACTCACTGTCTGCTCTCTGTTCATCTTCATTTTTTTTTTTTTAGGAGGCATCAGGAACTGAACCCGGGACCTTTTATGTGGTAGGCAGGCACCCAACTGCTTGAGCCACATCACTTCCCTAATTCTAATTTTTATATTACAGCTCTAACTATTGGACATTATTATCTCTAAGAATGAAATACACTATTGGTTTAGTTATTTATTTTCCATTTGGGCCATAATTTTTTCTAGATAATCAAATTCTTATTTGGGAATTCTTCACATCTTATTGGAATAAATTACACCAGATAACAATTTGCCAACTCATAATTTTATGGGGCAGAAAAACTCAAAATCTTGTTCAACAATAGTCATGCAAAATTATTATTGATCCAAATAATTTTTTAAGATTTATTTATTTATTTGTCCCACACACACATTGTTTGTGCTCACTGTCTGCTCTCTGTGTCTGTTCATTTTGTGTTCTCTGTGTCTGCTCGCCTTCTTTTTAGGAGGCACGGTGAACAAAATCCGGGTCCTTCCATGTGGGAGGGAGGTGTCCAATTGCTTGAGCCACATCCGCTTCTCAGAGAGATTATTTTAATTAAAGAGTACGAATAAGGAAGGGTTAAAGAAAAATGAAGAATCCAAAACTATATCTGTTCTCCAGCTCTCCTCAATTAAAAGCAAGTGTTTATTTTGCATGAAAAAAATTACAGAATACTTATCACAGGAACAATTTGCCAGTTGCACTGAGTAATTATTGTTCATATACTATAATGTTGTTAATTTACATTTATCTGGTCTACTTCAGCTCTTTTTTGGTTACCTTTTGCATGGAATACCTTTTTCCAACATTTCACTTTTAACTTGGTTGCATCCTTACATTTGAGGTGGGTCTCTTATAGACAACATATAGACAGCTCAAATTTTTTTATCCATTCTATCAGTCTATGTGTTTTGATTGGGGAGTTCAATCCATTAACATTCAGTGTTATTGCTGTAAAGGCATTACTTACTTAAGCCATTTTGTTCTTCAGCTCTCTGTTGTCATGTCGTTTTATTGTCTATTTATCCTTTAGTTTACCCTTCCTAATAATCTTCATTTTTATATTCTTCTCCAAATCTCTCACCCTTGGTTTTCCTTTGAAGCTGCAGCACACTCTTTAGCATCTCTTGCAGATCTGGTCTTTTGGCAACATATTCTATCAGTTTTTGTTTGTCTGTGAAGACTTTGAACTCACCCTCATTTTTGAAGGACGGCTTTGCCAGGTACAGAATTCTTGACTGGCAGTTTTTCTCTTTCAGTACCTTAAATACATCATACCACTTTCTTCTCCCCTCCAAGGTTTCTGATGAGAGGTCAACACTTAATCTTATCGAGTTTCCCTTGTATGTGATGCTTTGCTTTTCTCTTGCTGCTTTCAGAATCCTCTCTTTATCTCTGATATTTCTCATTCTG
The DNA here is from genome assembly GCA_026826555.1 of Tolypeutes matacus. NCBI lineage: Eukaryota > Metazoa > Chordata > Mammalia > Cingulata > Chlamyphoridae > Tolypeutes > Tolypeutes matacus. The sequence continues at coordinate 6,168,355 of JAKSZT010054140.1, forward strand.
AATAGTAAGTGTCTCTGGGTAGGTCTATTCGGATTTATTCTGTTTGGGGTGCATTATCCTTCTTGGATATTGATATTTATGTCCTTTGTAAGGGATTGGGAGTTTTTGGTCATTATTTCCTCAAATATTCTTTCTGCCCCTTTCCATTCTCTTCTCCTACTGGGACACCCATAATGTGAATGTTTGTGCATTTCATGTTGTCATTCAATTCCCTGAGGCTCTGTTTCATTTTTTCCCCTCTCTTCTCTTCTCTTCTCTTTCTGCACTCCTGTTTTGTCCAGTTCAGATTTTCTGTCTTCAAGCAATTCAAATCTGCTCTTATGTGCCTCTGATGTATTTTTAATCTCATCCATTGTGTCTTTTATTCCCATAAGGTCTGTTACTTTTCTTTGCATGCTTCCAAATTGTTCTTTATGCTCTCCTAGTGTGTTCTTAATATCCTTTATTTCTTTAGTCATATTTTCTTAAAATTCTTTGAAGTTTTTTTAGGAGAGTTGTGTGATTATCACTGATGAATTTTATTAAATCCTGTATCTCTTCAAGATATTTTGTTTGTTCTTTCGGCTGTACCATCTTTTCCTGTTTTCTAGTATGGCTTGTAATTTTTTTCTGATGTCTAAGCATCTGAATATGTTTGGGAATTTCCTCTGATGGCTAATTTCTTTCTCTTGCCTATTATTTTTCTTCACAGCTCTTCTTCGATATTTGGTTCAACTTATTCTCAGTCTTTAAAATTGCCCAGCTTAAGTTTTCAAAATTGGGCCAGGGACTCACTAGTGGGGTGCAGATTTTCTCCCAGGGGGTGGATACAGAAAGTGTGAACAGTTTTTGTCCATGCAATTTCCAGACAGGCCAGCTGGTGGCGCAAGTCAGCACACCTTTCCATCGAGGTGTTTCAGTCTTGGCTTTTCCTGTGTTCCTGTGTTGAATCTCCAAATCTGGAGATTCAAAGAGGGCTCTGCTGACCAAATTCACTGAAGAAAAACACCTCAACCTCCCCTCCCTTTTCCCTTGAAACAGCTGAGAGGAAGGAAGATGTCTGCTCTCCTCCCAGTCAGCTGCAGTGAACCAGGTGTTTTACTCCAGATTAATATCTTGGTGGTGGGGGAGGGGAGCCCTTCCCGGCTGCCACTGGGGCTCGGTAATGCATGTTTGTCATTTTGGCTTCTTCATCTCTCTGTCCCTCATCCTTTTGGGAGTTGTGTAGCACTGTCTTGGTCTGCTGACCCCCAAAAGCAGGTCCCTTGGACAGCTTTTGGCTTTTTCTCCATTGTTTTTGTGAGAGCATTCTGTTCTGCCTGTTAGTCCATTGCCATCTTTCCACCTTTACTGACTTTTTTTTTCTTTATTTTTAAAGAAGTTTTAGATTACTTAAAAGTTACAACAAAAATATAGAGACTTCCCATATACTCCACCCCCTCCCCCCTCACAATTTTTTCCCATTAACAACATTTTTCATTAGTGTGGTACATTTATTACAACTGAACACATATTGAAGCATTGCTACTAACCATGGTCTATAGTTTACATTATGGTTTACACTTTGCACTGTGCAATTTTATAGGTTTTGACAAAAATGTATAATGGCTTGTATCCATCATTGCAATATTATGCAGAACAATTCCAATGTCCCAAAAATGCCCCATGTTACACTTATTCTTCCCTTTCCCTCCCCTCAGAAACTCTGGTGGCCACTGTCTTTATATCAATGTTATAAGTTCTTCCATTACTAGAATAATAATAAGTCTACTTTGGTCCATGTTTGCACCCCCCCCCATGCTTGTTAATTCCTCAATCTTGAGGATTTTGGAATAGTAATGCCCACTCTGCTTCCAGTTGAGAGGGGGCTTAGATCCCATGGGGCAGATGGATGAAACTGTTTTGCTTGCAGTTTTAGATACTCTCTGATTTTTGGGATGGGCATTATCCATCATCATCCTTTTGTTAGTTGTCCTGGGTGAGTCCGATGAACTGTAGAGTAAGTGTTGGCTGCAACCCTGCTGAGATTCAGGGCTCAACCAGCATATGAACAGACTGAAGATTTAAATCTCTGGGAAATATATTTAATGAGTATTCCACTGACAATTTGCTGGGTCATGTACTTACTTTTGTCAATGGAATATGAGCAGAAATGAGTGAAAAGAGGGTGCAAATATGCTTGTGTGGTTTTTCTTGCCTTCTTGTGCTCCTGTGATTGCCATGAGATCAGGACCAGGTAGTTACTGGTCCTTCAGCTTGGGCCACACAATGGTTCCCTGAGTACACTGCAACATGAAGCAGAGTAGTCCCAGAAAGCCCATAACACATGAGCAAAGAGAACAATTGATTTTTAAAGGTCTGGGGAAGACTTCTTATACAGCACTATTGCAGCAATAGATGAGTAATACTGACACCCAAAAGGGGTTACCTTGGGGCTAGCAATAGTGGGGAGATGTTACCTCCCACCAAAGAATGAAAGGGTAAGGGCTGGAAGTGGTTTCTGGAACACAGACAGAGCTTTAGCTATAGAAAAGAATCCCTGGACAGGACTTGTGGCCTTTGATAGAGTAACTCACCCACAGCCATCTTGCAACTTGGTACATATGGAGCTCTTCCCTTCGCCACACTCAACAAAAAGCCAAAAGTCAAGGGAGCTATTTACGCAAATCCATAAAGGTCAGCCTCTTGGACACAGAACAGGGTGAAAGATAATGGAGAGTGAATCTGGAACGGCAAATGGAAGATATCCAAGATACTATGAACTGTCAATTCCAAGTGAAAACATTTGAAAAAAAAAATGACAATCGCACGAGTAATCACGGTGATTTTAAATAGAAGAAAAATGGGATCCCATTTCAAAACTATTAGATTGGTATTAATAAAAAACAATAATATTGAAAGTGTTCAAGAGATATGGGGAAATGAGAATTCTCATATACTGCTTGTGACAATGTAGATTAATAAACTAAAATTGGAGATAATTGTGGCAACGCCTTATAAACTTTAAGATACACATATCCTACAACTAAGCAATTCCACTTCTAGATTTATATCCTAGGACAAGGAGATGGGTGGTGGCTACAGCATTTTTTAAATGTGTGTATTGTTAGGACCTCTTCTAAGCTGTATAGCTGTTTAGAACCTTTGCCTAAATCAGTAAAAGGTGACTTCTCTTGGAATAAACAGCCCTATGGGTGCACAGCTTGGCAAGCAGACAGTTCTTCTCTGCTAAAAAAGAAAAAAGCAACCTTTATTCAGGGGGAATGCAGCCCCATTGGTTGGCTTTGCGGACTTTGTAGGGGCTAGATTATTTAGCCCCAGTCCCTCACTTGGTCAGGGACATTTCAGAAGTAAATAATCTCTGGGACAATAGTGGCCCCGTTTGTGGTGGCTGAAAATTGGAAAACAACATAAGTATCTTCAGTAGGAAAATAGGTGTGTGTATGTGTATGTGTGTGTGTCTCACATAGATGTATATAGATTTTCCTTTTGTCTCTTTTAAAATGTGGATGTAATTTTAAATTTACAGGAAAGTTGTAAGAATAGTTAAAACAACTTCCATATCCCTTTACCCAGATTCCATAATTATTTGCATTTTGACTCATTTGCTATTTCTCTTTCTCTACGTTTATAAAATTATATAATGTACATTTCCTGAATCCTATGTCATCATATGTACACAACTAAACCTATATGTATATGTACATATATAATTTTATATAATTTTTTAAGAATCATTGGAGAATAAGTTCAATAAAATTATATTTATGTAGAAAAATACTACAACCAAGATCATATTTAATGATTAAATATTAAATGCTTTTCTCTGAGGTCAGGAACTAGATAAAATATTCCACTATCACCATTTTTTTAGGAAGTACTGGGGATTCCCATACATGGGAAGCAGGAGCTCAACCACTGAATTACACCCACTCCCCTATTGCCATTTTTATTCAGAAATGTCTTGAAGGTATTAGCCATTTGCAACTAGCCAATAAAAGGTATTAAGATTGGAAGAGAAAAAATAAAGTTGTCCTTACTCAAAGATGATATGATTGTGTATATAGAAAATACAAATGAATCTACAAACAATTAGAAATAATAAGTGAATTTCCCAAGATTTCTGGATGTAAGATTAATATATAAAAGTAGAAAACAGACTAAAACAAGTGTTGGTGACGATGTGGAGAAATTAGAACCCTCATATATTGCTGGTGGGATTGTAAAATGGTCCAGCCACTTTGGAAACCAGTTTGGAAATTCCTCAAAATGTTAAACATAGACGTAACAGATGACCCAGCAATTCTCCTTCTTGATATATACCCAAGATAATTTAAAATTATATATCCACAAAAGAACTTGTACACAAAGGTTCATAACATCATTGTTCATAATAGACAAAAAGTGAAAACAAAAACACAAAAGTCCAACAAGTGATGAGTGGATAAACAAAATGTGGTATACCCATAATTTTTATTCACCCATAAAAAGGAATGATGTTCTGATACAGCTGCAACATGGATGAACCTTGAAAATACTATACTATGTGAAAGAAGTCAAATGCAAAAGACTACATATTGAATAATTCCATTTATATGAAATGTCCAGAATAAGAATATTTATAGAGACAGAAAGCCAGTTAGTGGTTGCCAGGGGCTAGGGGGAAGGAGGAACGGGGAGTGAAGGCTAACAGATAGGGAGTTTCCTTGTGGGGTGATGAAAATATTCTAAAATTAAATAACAGTGATGGCCGCACAACTCTGAATATAATAAAAGCATGAATTGTACACTTTAAAAAGGCATTCCTATTCATTAACAACAAACTAGAGGAAATGGGATTTAATAAAAAAATATCATTTATGATAGTGTTAAAAACTATCAAATACCTAGGAATAAATCTATAAAATATTTGCAAGACTTCAAGACTGGAAACTACAAAATTTTAGTGAGATAAATTAAACAACCTATATAAATGGATTAGAAGACTAAATATATAAAATAAATATATAAATATATTTTCCTGCCAAATTTATTTTTAGCATCAGTGCAATCCCAATCCAAATCAAGCAGGTTTTAGAAGAAAGCATGGGAGGATATCTTCGTGATATTGAATTAGGCAAAGATTTCTTAAACAGGATGCAAAAAGCATTAACCATAAGAGAAATTGATGTTACTCTAAAATTTATATGGAAATTCAAAGGATCTAGTATAACCAAGATGATATTGAAAAAGAATATAAACGAGTTACACTATCAGATATCAAGGATTACTGTAAAGCAACAGAAATTAAAGCATGTGGCATCCATGCAAGGCGATATAGACAAATGGAATACAATAAGCAGTCCAGGAAGAGATCCACACTTAGATGGTCACCTGATTGATGACAAAGACGCCACCTCCATTCAGTGGGAGAATGAATGATCTTCTCAATAAATAAATATTGCTGGGTCAATTCAATATCCATATTGAACAAATGAACATTGTCTCCTACCTCTAAGAATACACAAAAATTAATTCAGTATGGGGCGTTGGAGTCATCCCTCCACCCTCCTGCTGTGAATCAGCTCTGGCTGCTCCAAGGAGGTTTCTGGGACACTTGAAGCAAACTACCCTGAGATTTTGAAACATCTCATTATTGTGAGAGCCCCCAAGCTGTTCGCGCGTGGCCTTCAACCTGATTAAGTCATGCTTGAGTGAGGAGACAGGCAGGAAAGTGATGATTCTGGGAGGCAATCGAAAGGAGGAACAACTGAGGTGCATCAGCCCAGACCAGCTGCCCGGGGAGTTTGGGGGGTGCAATGACCGACCCCTGATGGCAATCCCAAGGGCTGACCAAGATCAACTACGGGGTGAGGGAGGTGCCCAGCAAGTGAGGGTGCAGTCCGAGCACGCGGTGCCTGTGGGAGCAGTTCCTCCCTGCAGGTGGAGAACGAGCTACTGTTTCCGGGTTGCGTGCTCAGCTGGCAGTTTGCATCAGACCCGCGAGGAATCGGCTTCCGGATGTTCCTGAAACTCAAGATAGGGGAGCGGCAGCGGGCGGCAGAGACGACGCTGGTGCTGCCCAGCCAGCACTACAACGCCCACCTGGTGCCCGAGAACGGGAGCGTCCCCTGTCTCAAGGCCGGTGCCTACGTCCTGAGGTCCTACACCCTGGTTCATTCCAAACACATCAGCTACGCTGGAGGTCCTGCTCTCAGACCAAACTTTCATGGGGAAGACTGAGAAGTTCTAGGTCGGGCCACGTGGGTCCCACACCCTCCTCTGTGATCTCTGGGTCCACAGTAAGTTCATGGTCTTCCCTGGCCAGTCCCTCTCCAATCTCCTCATTGGCAAGGATCCTCCAACAGTCAGCTGCAGCCTGTCCACGGCAACCCGCCTGCTCCTCAGGGGCTGCCTAGACAGTGCCCTGCTGGTGGCCAGGCGGCCACAACAGTGCAACCCAAACACTCTCCCCACGATTATCTCCTGTGACTTTGAGCTCAGAGAAAATCCCAGGCGTTTTTTTTCTATGAACCAATACTTTGTCACGTATTACCCGCCAAGCAGTTGTGCATTTGCTGTTCTGAATTTAAATCCAACTTTGCAGCTTCCCCCATCTAGAAAGAACCTTTTGACTCTCAATTCTGTCTTCCAGCACACATGCTTTCCCTCCGGGGTGTTTTGGCATCTGAGAGCTTGTTAACCTTCAGGGTGTCTAATCGAGCTGAGTAAGATTTCAGACTGGGCACCGCCAACCCACCAGGATGGCCTTGTCTTGCCACCACTCTCTGGGTCTGGCTTTGCTGAAGCATCCCACCATTCCCACAGTGCCCCAGATGGATCTCGGGGTGCTCATTCCAGTTGACAAAGTACTTTCCTAATTGGCCAGTTGCCAGAAATCCTATCCAAAAATGGAAACGCAGGCATCCAGCAGGCCACTCATTGGCTCCCAGTGGTCACCACCTTTTTAAAAAACATTATTGTGGTAACATATATACAGACACAAAATCTCCCATTTTAGCCACATTCATGTGTACATTTCAGTGGTGTCACTTACACTCACAGAATTGTGCTGCCATCTCCATCATATCTTATCAAAACTTTTTTTTTTTTTTGCTCATTGATTTTGGTCATTGTTTGCCTGTTTTTTTTCTTTAGGAGGCACTGGGAACCGAGCCCAGGACCTCTCAATGTGGGAGGCAGGCACTCAACTGCCTGAGCCACATCTGTGCTCTCTTATCAAAACTTTTTTTTTTTTTTAATTAATTAATTTATTTATTTTTTTATTATGGGTAAAAATCAAAATTCTCACAATACATACAAACATTTGCAAAATGATATGTAAATATATATGCATATATGTGTATTTGCTTACAAAAATGTTATTTATATATATATATATACATATATTTTAAGAGGTGCTTAGATTACCTAAAATATTACACGGAACCCACTGGGATTCCCATGTTGCCCACCTCCCACACGAGCAGTTGAAATACAGGGGCTTCTTTGGGAGTTGGAGGTTGTCCTGAGTACTGTTGTGGCAATGGATGCAGGCCATTTTAAATCAGCACACACCACTCATACCTGAGTGGGAGAGAGTGTGGTCTACAGTGTGAACTGTGGTCTATGGTTGGTGGCAAGGCTCCAGGATGTGTAAGTTATCAAAACTTTTTAATCACCCCAAACAGCAACTCTGTACCCACTGAGTGATACACCCCCACTCCCACCCCCAGCCCCTGGTAACCTGTAATGTACCTTCTGTCTCTATGAATTTGCTTATTCTAGGTATTTCATATCAGTGAGATCATGCAGAGTTTGTCTTTTTGTGTCTGGCTGATTTGATTAGCATGATGTCTTTGGGGTTCATCCATGCTGTCACATGTATCAGAATATTATTCCTTTTGTGGCTGAAAGGTGCTCCATTGTGTGATTGACCACATTTTGTTTATCTATTCATCTATTGATGGATGACCGCTTTTATTTTTAAGGCAGACACAAAAGAATCTAATGATTCCAAAATCTGTCTGCTGAGTCCTCTCTCATCTCCCTGATTCTGATCTGCTCGCATCCACCAGGTTCTCTGTACAGATGGCATCAAGGAGTGGATGGGGTGGGGGTTGAGGTTAGGGAAGTGTCATGTGGGTGGCAACCCAGTCTGGGAGGGGAGGGCACCAGTCGGCTAAGACAAGATCCGAGGGGTGTCCCTGGCTCTGACTCCTCTGCCCCATGAACTGTCCAATGCACCCACATCTGGTGCATTTCTAACATTCTGCCTTCGTGATGGTCTCCCTGGGGCACTGGCTGTGCCCCACTGCTTTGTCTCCTACTAGCCCTCCACTCTAAGCCTCTACTCAAGGATCATCCCTCCACCCCAACTTTGTTCAAGCTGCCCACCCCTCACCTAGAAGCCCAGCCTTTCTCCCCACTGTCTAATTTCTCCTTCCAGGCAGTGCCAAATCAGGGTCAGGCCATGGACTTGATCTGTAATTTCCTTCAAGGAACTTCTCGCTTTTTATTGTACAATTCTAATGACTTTGGACAAACACATACAGTCCTATAACTAAAAGCACAATCAGGACACAAAGAACAATTCCATCACACCCCCAAATTCCCTCGTGCTGCTCTTGGTAGTCAGTCCCTCCTCCCACTCCTAGCCCCTGGCAACCACTGATCTGTTCTCCATCTCTATCGTTTTTACTTTTTCAGAAGGTCACATAAATAGAATCATGCAATATATAGCCCTTTAAAAATAATTATTTTTTACTATGTCAAAATATTCATAACATAAAAATCATTTTAAGGATTTAAGTGAACAATTCTTTGGCATTAAGTACATTGACAATACTGTGTAAATTTCACCACTATCTGTTTCCAGACAATTTTCATCATCCCAAACCAAAACTCATACTCATTTAGCAATAACTCCCATTCACATCTCTCCCACCCCTGTAACCACTATTCTGCTTTCTGTGTCTATGCATTTGCCTATTCTAATTATTTCATAAAAGGGAAACAATACAATGTTCGTCCTTTTGAGTCTGACTTATTTCACTCAGCATGATGTCTTTCTTTAAAATTAATCCGTGTTGTAGAATATACAGTTCCCTTCACTTCTTTTTGAGGCTGAGTGGTATTACAATGTATGGATATTACCACATTTTGTTTATCCATTAATCAGGGGTTGCTTCCATATTTTGGCTATTGTGAATAATGCTGTGATGCACATTGGTATACAGATATCTGAAAAAAATAATTCAGTATGGATCATAGATCTAAATTTGAAAGGTGAAACAATAAAGATAGATTTTAGAGAAAATATAGGAAAATATCTTTATGATATTAGGTTTGGCAAAGATTTCTTAAACTTCCTGACAGCATTTGATCCAGAGAAAAGTTGCACGTCTTTGATCTCTCCCTAAAATCACCTAACTCAAGCCGAAATCCTTTTAGAGTCTTTTCTAGCACCCTCTTCCTGAGATGCCCCCATAGTTTTCTATAGTGTGCACTCTCCCTTCACAGCAAGGAATAATAAACCAAGTTTGTTCAAGTGCAGGTGTGTTCCTGGTGCTCTTTGGCTGGAGGGTGCACATAAAGAGCTGCTACCCATCAATAAGAAAATGATAGATAAATCAGTGAAAAAGTAGTTGAAAATTCTTAATGGGAATTTCACGAAAGAGGGTAGCAAAAAGGTTAATAAATTTCATTAGTAATCATAGAAATGCAAATACAAAACACAACGAGATATCACCAGAGATCCATCATTCTTCAGCAGAAGAAATCAGAGTGAACTCCTGAAACACGCAACAAAGATAAATCTCAAAGACACGTAGAGTGCATACTACATGATTTCATCTATATGGAGTTCAAAAACAGGTAAAATTTGTCTATAGTGATTAAGGTCAGAAGAGTATTTACTCTTGAGGGGCTACTGCCTGAGAGGGAGCAGGAGAGAGCTATTCTGAATGTTGGAAATGTTCTATACACTGTTCTGGGTGGTGATTACACTGATGTATGCATATTGAAATTTTCATCTAGCTAAATGCTTCAAAGTTCTAGCCTTGTATGGATGTAATTTGTGTCTCAATTTTTTAAAATAGCAGAAAAAGAAAAGGAATGGATATTTAGGTAAGTAGAAAAACTGCAACACCCAATACAAAGAGATCTTCCAAACAAGGAAAGAGGAAACATAGATTATCTACAAAGTGCAAAATTAAACTGACAGCTTATTTATTGGCAGCAAAAGTGGAAGCTAGAATACCATGGAATAATACTGCTTTCTATCAATTTTATAACTCAAATTTTTCACGTTTTAATATCTCTAATATCAGGATGTCATAATCAATTGTAGTTTTATCATTATTGTTAACCAGATGGTAGTTAGGCACAGTCATTGCCTGCTCATGTGCAAACATCAAAAGAACCTGAATCAAAATTTGCAGAACTGATGCCAGTGGATTAAAAGAAAAAAAATCTCAGAAACAATAGTAGAGTAGTCATTTAAAAAATATTGCAGAGGAGCGGATGTGGCTCAAGTGGTTGAGCATCTGCTTCCCACATGGGAGGTCCCAGGTTCGATCCCCAGTGCCTCCTGGAAACCAAAAAACAAACAACAAGCAAACAAAGGAAAAAACCAACTTGGAGCCCATGTGGCTCAGTGGTTGAGTGCCAGCTTCCCATATACGAGGTTCTGGATTTAATCCCCAGCCCCGGTACTTCAAAAAAAAAAAAAAAGAAATATCGCATTATGTTTTGGTGGTACAATATTGTGTGGAAAAACGGAGGTATGGATGATTCTGTCAGCAAAAGCGACTCAACAAAAAGAAGGTTTTTAAAATAATGAGAATAAAAAACTTTTCAGAAAAGGTAAAACTTACAGCATTTTTGCCAATAGACCATTACTAAAGGAGCCCATTTAAAGCATATAACTCAGAAAAAAAGGAAAATGATACCAGTAAAAATAAAGCGTCTAGGATGAAAGAAGAGATGGACAGGCAAAGATAATGGTAAAGATGTGGCTAAATCTAAACAAACAATAGTAAAAGTGTTTAATATGAAGACTGAAAAAAAGCTAAAGTAATAACAAGATGAGCATTTGCCCTGGAAGGTGATTATTTGTAATTAAAAGGTTCTAAGTTTCTGGCATTGTTTCATTACTTTTTCTCCTGGTTAAGAAGTTGCATACCCTATTTATATTTTTTTTAGTGGTTGCTCTGAAATGTTAACCTGCATATGTAACAATACATAAAGTTAACAATACAAGGAAATTAGAACTATATCATTGACAAAAAGTTAGATTCTGACAATATGATGTACTACTGAGGAAATGGAAACACATATATTGAGGGTAATAGTGTAAATTAAAAGAAATGTTTTGGAAAAGTTTGGCGGTGCCTTTAGAGGAGATGCCCCATAAGCTGAGCCTGGCCAAGGATTCGTGCGAATATGATATATAGGAAGTGATCCCAGTAAAAATATACTGGTAGGGTAGTGGGGAAGTGGAATAGGGAGGAGAAGAAAGCCAAGCAATGTTTTTATATCAACCAAAGTCCCATAGAGGATCATTTGGACACAATACAACAGGGGACTTTGGAAACAATGTAGATCATCCCTCAGAGTTGCCCCAATCGAGGCAAAAGAGCTTGGGTATTTATACATATCCATAGTATGCATATCCATCAATCATTAACTAAAAGCTGCTCACTGGAGGACTAAAATTCACAAACATTTCTGGCTCTTCATGTATGCAGACAAAGGGGGTTTTGGTAGCCTGTGGGCAGTCCTGTGACAAGGAGCCACAGATTCTGGCTTTGGGGAGAAAAAGCCCCTGGGGAGCTGGTGTGTGAAAAAGTGATCAAGAGAGTTAAGGGAATAAGAGCAGAGCATCGACAGCATCTGCTGCACTGGGTATTAGTGGTAATATTCTTAATATCATGAAAAATAGTATAGATAGCTAGAGTCTGTCCCTCCAGATCTTTTTACAATTATCTGCACTAAATGCTTACGTATAAAGGCTTAAATTATCTGGAGTATATTTTATTGTTTGCAAATGTCTGTTTCTCTGTCTATCTGTGCTGGTCTGCTGAAGTAGGCAGAAAAGTGGACCTCATCTTAAAACGATGACATAAGATCACATGAATGAAGCACATGTAATGTTGCTTTGTACATATTAAGAGCTCAATAAACATGTCATCACTTTTAAGTATGACATAGTAACATGTTTTATTTTTAGCAAAGTGGACAAAGATGGCTCTGATGTTATAGCTACTTAAATGGAAAGTTCTTTCCTCCTCCTCTTTATGGCCTTTTGTGATGGTTTGGAGCTGTAGGTACCGCAGAAAAACATGTTCTTAAACTTAATACAGGGGGGCAGATGTGGCTCAAATGGTTGAGCGTCCGTCTCTCGTGTGGAGGGCCTGGGTTCTATCCCCAGAACCTCCTGGTAAGAATAAAATAAAATAAAATAAACTTAATACCGCCCTGTGGCAGTGAACCCATTGTAACAGGACCTTCTGGTGAGAGTACCTCAGTTAAGGTGGCCCAACTCAATGAGGCTGGGTCTTAAACCTATTACTGGAATCCCACTGGAATTTCCCTGGAGTGAAATTCAGACATAGAAAAAAAGCCACAGGAAAGAAGAAGCTGAAGGTCAACAAAACCTGGAAGAGAAGGCAGAGACCATGTGCATTGCCATGTGACAGAGGAACCCAGAACACCAGTCTTTGGGATGAAAGCATTGCCTTGATGATGCCTTGAGTGAATAAATTCCTGTTGTTTAAGCCAACCCATTGCATTGATATTTGCTTGAGTAGCCAAGGAAACCAAAACACCTTGGTTACATAAATTACATGGAAGTCAATTCATCAAATAATAGGCTCAAATGTCCCATGAGGGTCTGAGGTTCCAGGGTTGCCCAGGAATGACCTGTTCAACACAGTTTATTGTACAGTGACCTGTACAGTGTTAACTGTAGATACATACAAAATATTCATTATTTCCTCTTGGGAGATGACTGGATGGTTGCTGTGACAGTTTGAATTGGGTGACCCCCCACCCCCAAAAGATTATATTTTTGAAGTAATCCATTCCTGTGGGTGTGAGACCCTTTAATTGCATTAGATTTGGTTAAGGGTCCTTGATTAGCTCACTTGATTATATAGCTTTTGATTAGAATATGTCAGTGACATGTGACGCAGTTTGGGTCTCCACCTTCTTACTGGAGCCTTATATAAACAGAGACACAGACTGAAAGATGACACACAGAAAAGGAAGCACTGCCATTATGACCCGGCCATGTGAGAAAGAGGACTCAAGGATCGCTAGCAACAGAAGTTGAGGCACAAAGTCCCAAAGAGGCTGGGCCCATGGGGCAGCTCAAGCTATATGCCTGGTGGCCCATAGTTGAGCTACAGGAGAAAGTAGATAGAGACTGGCAGACCCGCCATCTTGTCTCACTATGTGGCAGGGCTACAGGTTCTGCCAGCACACGACCTTGGTGAGAACACATCTCTGATGGTGCCTTGATTTAGACATTTCATGGTCTCAGAACTATAAGCTTTTACCCTAATAAAATCCCCATTATAAAAGCCAACACATTTCTGGTACTTTGCATTGGCAGCCCTGTAGCAAACTTAGACAACTGGGGAAAGAAGAGACTCCGTATCCAGCCATGGTGGTACTCCCACTTAAGCAATGACAATACAGGAAAGAGCATGATAGTGATAGATGGTTAACTAACCTTGGTTTCCAAGATAGGCTATCTCTATGTGATTCCATGAAAGTGGATCAAACTGAGAGTAGTGAAGCCATTGAAGGACTAATAGACAATCCTACAAGCTGAAAATCAGTTTGAATGTTCATATCCTTTTACTTTATATTCTCTACAGAACAACTTTAGACTAAATTCTTCTACTTAATGTTTTTCAGTGAATGTGAATGTTGGCTCAAAACCTGCAGTTTTGTTTGAAGTCTGATCATTTTTTTATGACATCTCATGAGCAGGTTTTCTTTCTTTTTCTTTCCCCAATCTACTTGGCGTCTTTGCTAACTCATTACTTGAACATATTTATATTTCTTCTTTTGGGAAGATGGGAACAACTCAGTGTTGGAGACCTCCCTGAATTTGAAAAAGCCTAAGTTCACCTTCCACATTTTCTTCAATTTCATCTTTCTCTTAAAGATAATGCATCCCTAAAAGTATCATTTAACATCCAATATAAGAAAGTTGATTGATGGACTTTCATATTATAAGTTAAATATTATTCCCTTACAGAGACCTAAAAATGATTTTTAAAAATTCCTAGCTGTTTTACTTTCTTACCTTCAGATATCAACTATCTCCACCAACCCCATGCTTTGTGGGATAGGAGTGGGATGGAAAAGTGGAAGTAAAAGTGTGCCAATTGACCCAATTATGGAAGGGTATAAAAGAGGATAGGAGAACACTAATGAGGGTTGCTGCTGGTATGGGAGGATGTAGGAGGGGGAGTGGGGAATATGGGAATCCTTTGTGTTTTTTATGTAATATTTACATAATCTAAAGCTTCTTTAAAAATAAAAAAATAAAAAAGAATATAATAAACCAAAACAAAATACAAACAAGACAAAACAAAAGATAGGAGAGGGGGGAATGAAAAAAAAACTCCGTTGTTGTAAATATGCAAGCTATTTTTGTAGTGTGCTAGCCTACGTACAAGCACTTTTGGGCCAAATACAAGTGTCTTTGAAGGGAGCAGATGTGGCTCAAGCAGTTGAGCCCCTGCTTCCCACATGGGAGGTCCCAGGTTCGATCCCCGGTGCCTCCTAAAAACAACAGCAACAAGCAAACAAACGAAAAATCCAACTCAGGGGAGCTGAAGTGGCTCAGTGGTTGAGTGCTGGTTTCCCATATACGAGGTCCGGGGTTCAATCTCGGCCCCGGTACCTCAAAAAAGAAAATACAAGTGTCTTTGACCCTTCCACTTATTGGCAAAGATAATAGGCTTAGTTTGCATAAGAGCAAGATATACTGCTAACAGTTGTTTTTCAGTTGTTCTGTTCCTTTCCATAGCTGAGAGCAGAACACGAGTGTTATGCTCTTCTGTTTTATTTTTTCCCAAAGGCCCTACCTGATTCCTTCTGGGTAGCTGGCAACATCCAATTCACAAGCTTTCCTTACTATCAAATTACCTAGAGACTGGATCTCTTTTGCAGCTATTTTTGCTTGTTGGAATGCTGGCTTGGCCTCGGTGTCCCAATACCAGTGAGCCCCCTTTTTATTAATCTATATAATGGTCGCAGTATTTGAGCTAGTGGGATATAAAGGGTCTCCAGTAATTTAATAAGCCTATAAAGCCTTGCAGTTCCTTTAAGGTGAGAGGAGTCGGACACATTTGTACTTTATCTATGACTGCTGCTGGAATGACTTTTGTCTTACCCAACGCTTTTTTTTTTTTTTTTTTTTTTTTTTTTTTGAGGTACCGGGACCAGGGATTGAAACTGGGACCTTGTATGCAGGAGGCCGGCACTCAACCACTGAGCCACATCGGCTCCTCTGAGTTGGCTCCCTTGTCTGTTTGGCCATTGTTTGGTCATTGTTTGCTCGTTGTTTTGCTCATTGTCTGCTCGTTATTTTTTGCTCATTGACTGCTCATTCTTTCCACTCCTCGTCTGTTTGCTTTTTTCTTTTTCTTTTTTTTTTTTAATTTAATTTAATTTAATTTTATTTTTTTCTCTGGTTCCACTTCTTTTTTTTTTTTTTTAATATATATATAAATATATTTTAAGAGGTGCTTAGATTACCAAAAATACTACAGAGAACCCCCTGGGTGTTGCTTCCTTGCTTTTTTCTTTAGGAGGCATGGGGAACTGAACCCGGGACCTCCCATTTGGGAGGCAGGTGCTCAACAGATCGAGCCACATCCACTCCCTGCTCATTTGTTTTTGCTTGTTTTCTGCTCATTGTCTGCTCATTGTTTGTTTGTTTTCTTTAGGAGGCAACAGGAACCGAACCTGGGACCTCCCATGTGGGAGGCGGGCACTCAACTGTTTGAGCCACATCCACTCCCCAGGAATTTTTTAAAGATATTTTTTACTGAAGTATATCATTCATACATGAACATACATAAATAAGTGTATAGTAAAAGTTGCGAACTTACAGAATAAAAATGCATTACATCACACAGGGATTCCATACATCACACCTCCACCAACACCTTGCATTGTTGTGAAATATTTGTTACAAATGGTAAAGGAGCATCGTCAAAATATTACTACTAACTACAGTCCATATATTACTTTTGGAGTATTTTCCCCCAACTCACCCTATTATTTTTTAAAATATATTTTTATTACAGAGGTTGTGAACTTAAAAAACAGTCATGCATATGTGTAGAATTTGCATACAACACCCCTTCACCAATACACCACACCGTGGTGGAATATTTGATACAGATTATGAGATAATATAATCAGACTATTACCACAAACCATGGTCCATAGCATACATTTGGCAACTTTTTCCATACCCCCCATTATCAGCACAGTACATCTTTGGCATTGATGCAAGAATATTACAGTATTGCTGTTAACCACAGTCCACAGGTCACACCAGTTGTAATTTTCCCATGCTTCTCCACATTCCCATCACCCTGCAATAGTGATGTACATCTGCTCTAGCTCACAGAAGGACACACTTGTATCTGTACCATCAACCACAATTCTCATCTACCTCTGGTTCACTGTGTTATTCAGTCCCTAGATTATTCTCTAGCTTTCTTTCAATTAACATTTACATCCCTAGACTACCCCTTTCAGCCACAATCCCATTTATAAACGAGCTGTTACTCACTATAATGTGTTACCATCAACTCTATCCATTTCCACACTTACAGTCAAGTTAATCAAAACTTCTACATACATTAAGCATCAGTAGTTCTTCTCAACCCTCCTCTTATCTCCTAATAACCTATACTCTAGGTTTTAACTCCATGAGTTTCTTCTTCATATTTAGTTCATATTAATAAGACCATGCAATATTTGTCCTTTTGTGTCTGGATTACTTCACTTAGCATAATGTCTTCAAGATTCAGCCATGTTATCATATGTGTCCCAATTTCAATTTCTTCTTATTGCAGCATAGTATTCCATCATATGTGTATACCACATTTTGTTTATCCATTCATTGGTTGATGGACCCTTGGGTTGTTTCCATCTTTTGGCAATTGTGAATAATGCCACTATGAACATCAGTGTGCAGATGTCTGTTCGTGTCAGTTTTCAGTTCTGCATATATTCCTAGTAGAGGAATTGCTGTATCATATGGCAGTTCTATATTTAGCTTCCTGAAGAACTGCCAAATTGTCTTCCACAAAGGCTGCACCATTTTACAACCCCACCAACAGTGAAGGAGTGTTCCTATTTCTCCACATCCTCTCCAGCACTTATTCTTTTCTGTTTTTTTTTTTTTTTTAATAAAGGCCATTTTTGCGGTGTGAGATGATATCTCATTGTCATTTTGATTTCCATTTCCCTACTAGCTAGTGATACGGAACATTTTTTCATGTGCTATTTAGCCATTTGTATTTCTCTTTGGAGATATATCTATTTAAATCTTTTGCCCATTTTTAAATTGGATTGCTTGCTCTTTCATTGTTGAGTTGTATGATCTCTTTATCTAGAATGGAAATCAAACCCTTATTAGATAAGTGGCTTTCAAATATTTTCTCTCATTGAGTGGGCTGCCTTTTAAACTTCGTGATGAAGTCTTTTGAATCACAAAAGTGTTTAAGTTTGAGGAGGTCCCATTTATCCACATTCTCTTTTGCTGCTCATACTCTCGGTGTAAGGTTTAAGACTGCACCACCTTTATGGAGTGCCTAAGGGTTTCTGCCTGAAAGCCTCCTTGTTGCTCAAATATGGCCTCTCTCTAAGCCAAACTCAGCATATGAATGCATTACCTTCCTCCCAGCATGGGACATGACTCCCAGGGATGAGCTTTCCTGGCAACGAGGGATTAATACCAAGTGCCAACTGGCAATATGACTGGAAAAAGACCTTGAATAAAAAGGGGAAAAGGTAAAGACAAATGAGTTCATATGGCTAAGAGACTTCAAAGAGAGTTGGGAGATCATCCCAGAGGTAATGCTTACGCACACCTCAGTAGGATCTCATAGAACACCAAAGTGGCTATCACCCCACACAGAGGGGCTCCTGAGGGCTCTGGAGACACCCAGGTCCTATATAAGGGGGGATAGCTCCAGAGATTGATGCCTTATCAGTGGGCTCTACTTTGGAATCTGTGCTCCTGAGAGTGACAGAGTTGGGCTCAAATAAGTCCTGCCTGCACATGGCCCATCAGTCCTTTCTATTCAAACCTATATGTGGTGCTGGAGTTTGTAGGTGTACTTCCAGAGACCAGCCTTTGGTCTGCCCATGTGCCAGCTGTGCCTGGAATCTCGGTGGAGCTACAACTCCTACTCTACCGCTCAATGGACTCACCCAAGACACTTGGCAGGGAGATGATGATGGACAATGCCCATCCCAGGGAATGGAGAGAGTCTGACGCTGCAGGCAGGATAATCCCATCCATCGTATCCATGGGATATAAGCCCCCTCTCACTTGGAGGTGGAGTGGACATCACCATCCCAAACTCCTCAGGATTGGGGGAAGAGCCATGGACTAGAGTGGACTTAATGGTATTCTGTTGTAGACATATTGTGATTCAAGCAATGGAAGAAATTACAACACTGGGGTGGAGCCAGTGGCCACTGGACACTTTCAGGGCAGGGAAAGGGAAAAGCAGTTGTAATACAGGTGCTTCTTCAGGACTTGGGATTTATCCTGAGTAACATTACAACGATAGATATAGGGCATTTTACATCAGCATATAACATGCAGAACTCTGTGGGAGAGAGTGTGGTCTACAATGTGAACTATGGTCCATGCTCAGTGGCAAAGCCCCAGGATGTGTATATCCATTGCAGGTGATGTGCCACACTAATGAAGGATGTTTATATGGGAGGTTATGGGAGGTGGGGGAGGTGGGGAACATGGGAATCCCTGTAATTTTTGTGTAACATTTATGTAATCTAAGCATCTTTTAAAATATTAAAATGTTATATATGGTTAACTAACTAAATAAATGTTATAAAAATTAAAAAAATAAAATAAAATAAAATGAATGCACCACTTACCTCCAGCTCTTGAAGATGTTTTCCTACACTTTCTTCTACGAGCTTTATGGTTCTTGCTTTTATATTTAGGTCTTTGATGCATTTTGAGTTAATTTTTGTATAAGGTATGAGATAGGGTTCCACTTTCTTTCTTTTGGCTATGGATATCCAGTTCTCCCAATGCCATTTGTTGAGTAGACGGTTCTGCCCCAGCTTTGTGGGTTTGACAGGCTTGTTAAAAATCACTTGACCACAGATGTGAGGGTCTCTTTCTGAACCATCAATTCAGTTCAATTGGTCTATGTATCTGTCTTTACGCCAATACCATTCTGTTGTGGGGTTTTTTTGTTTTGTTTTGTTTTTTGTTTTTTAACCACTGTAGCTAGGTAACATGATTTAACATCCAAAAGCGAGAGTTTACTTTTCCTTTTTAAGATGTTTCTGGCTATTCAGGGCCCCTTACTCTTCCAAATAAATTTGATAATCGTGCCTTCCATTTGTTTAAGAAATGCTGGTGGAATTTTTATTGGGATTGCATTGAATCTGTTTATCAATTTGGGTAGAATTGTCATTTTAATGATATTTAGTCTTCCAATCCATGACCATGGAATGTTCTTTCAGTTATTTTGGTCTTTTAAATTTTTTTAACAATGCACTGTAGTTTCTTGAATACAAGTACTTTACATCCTTGGTTAAGTTTATTTCTAAATATTTGATTCTTTTAGTTGCTATTGTAAATGGAATTTTTTTCCTGACTTCCTCCTCAGATTGCACATTACAATTGTATAGAAACACCACTGATTTTTGCGTATTGACCTTGTATCCTGACACTCTACTGAAATCGTTTATTAGCTCTGGCAGCTTTGTTGTAGATTTTTCAAGACTTTCTATAGCACCATATCATGTGTGAATAGCAAAAGTTTTTATTCTTCCTTTCCAATTTGGATGCCTTTTATTTCTTTTCTTGCCTGATTGCTCTAGCTAGAACCACTATCACTATATTGAACAACAGTGGTGACAGTGGGCATCCTTGTCTTGTTCCTGATCTCAATGGGAAAGCTTTCAGTCTATTACCATTGAGTACAATGTTAGCTGTGGGTTTTTCATATATGGCCTATATCATGTTGAGAAAGTTTCCTTCAATTCTTATCTTTTGTAGTACTTTTATCAAGAAATGATGCTGTATTTTGTCTAATGCTTTTTCTGTTTCAATCAATAATATCATGTGGTTTTTCTTCTTTGATTTATTACTACGGTGTATTACACCAATTGATTTTCTTGTGTGGAACCACCTTTACATGTTTGGTATAAAACCCACTTGATCATGATGAATAATTCTTTTAATGTATTGTTGGATTCGATTAGCAAGTATTTTACTGAGGATTTTTGCATCTGTATTCATTAGAGAAATGGGATTGTAATTTTCTTTTCTCATAATACTTTCATCTGGCTTTGCTGTTAGGATGATATTGGCTTCGTAGAATGAGTTTAGTAGCTTCTTGTTCAATTTTTTGGAAGAGCTTGAGTAAGATTGGTATTAAATCTTCTTTGAATGCTTGGTAGAACTCACCTGTGAAACCATCTGGTCCTGGGCTTTTCATTTTGGGAAGTTGTTTGATGACTGCTTCAATCACTTTACCTGTGATTGGTTTGTTGAGGTCTTCTATTTCTTCTTGGGTCAGTGTAGGTTGTTTGTAGGTTCCTAGGAATTTTTCCATTTCGTCTACATTGTCTAGTTTTTTGGCATACAGTTGTTCATAGTATCCTCTTATGATCTCTTTAATTTCTGTGGGGTCAGCAGTAATGTCCCCATTTTTGTTTTTTATTTCATTTATTTACAACTTCTCTCTTTTTTTCTTTGTAAGTCTAGCTAAGGTTTTGTCAATTTTGTTAATCTCAAAGAACCAGCTTTTAGTTTTGTTAATTCTATTGTTTTTTGTTCTCAATTTGATTTATTTCTGCTCTGATCTTTGTTAGTTCATTCCTTCTAGTTGCTTTGGGATTAGTTTGCTGTTCTTTTTTTAGTTCCTCCAGCTGGAGGTCATTGATTTTTAGCTCCTTCTTCTTTTTCAATATAAACTTTGAGGGCTATAAATTTCCCTCTCAGCAATGCCTTCACTGCATCCCATAGGTTCTGATATGTTGTATTCACATTTTCATTCATCTTGAGATATTTATTGATTTCTCCCGAATTTCTTTTTGACCCACAGATTACTTAAGAGTGTGTTGTTTAATGTCCATATATTCGTGAATTTTTGCTTTTCCACCTTTTGTTCATTTCCAACTTTATTCCATTATGATCAGAGAAAGTGCTTTGTATAATTACTATCTTGTTGAGCTTATTGTGATCTGCTTTGTGACCCAATATATGGCCTATCCTGGAGAAAGATCCATGAACATTGCAAAGATTGTTTATCTTGCTGTTTTGGGGTGCAATGTTCTGTATTTATCTATTAGGTTTAGTCCATTTATCATAGTATTCACACTCTCTGCTTCTTTATTGATCTTCTACACAGATATTCTATACAATGCTAATAGTGGTGTAGTGAAGTCTCCAACTATTATTGTAGAGATCTATTTCTCCCTTGAGTTTTGCCAGTGTTTGCCTCATGTACCTTGGGGCATTCTGGTTAGGTGCCTATACATTTATGATTGTTATTTGTTCTGGTGAATTGCCCCTTTTATTAATATATAATGCTCTTCCTTGTCTGTAATAATGGTTTTGTTTTTAAAGTCTATTTCATCTGATATAAGTATAGCTACTCCAGCTTTTTGATTGTTTCTTTGTTTACTGCATGCATGAAATATCTTTTTCCAATCTTTCACTTTCATTCTATTGGGATCCTTGGATCTAAAGTGAGTCTCTTGCAGACAGCATATAGATGTCTCATATTTTCTTATCCATTCCACCAGTCTGTGTCTTTTGACTAGGGAATATAATCCATTAACATTCAGTGTTATTACCGTAAAGGCAGTTCTTATGTCACCCATTTTGACCTTTGAGTTTTATCTGTCATATTTTATTTTCACCACTCTTTTGACACTTTTAGTTACTGTTACTGATATGATCTTCATTTCTAGACTCTCTTCCAAGCCTCTCTCTCCTGTCATTTCCTTTCAGGCTGTAACACTACTTTTAGTATTTCCTGCAAAGCTGGTCTCTTTGTTATAAATTCTCTTAGTTTCTGTTTATCTGGAAATATTCTAAACTCACCCTCATGTTTGAAAGACAGTCTTGCCATATATAAGATTCTTGGTTGGCAATTTTTCTCTTGCAGTTATATAAAATATATCATAGCACTGCCTTCTTGCCTCCATGGTTTCTGATAAGAAATCGACACTTAATCTTACTGCGTATCCCTTATATGTTATGCATTGCTTTTCTCTTGCTGCTCTTAGAGTCCTCCCTTTGCCTTTGACATTTGACATTCTGATTAGTATGTGTCTCAGAGTTGGTCTATTCGGATTTACTCGGATGGGTGTATGTTGTGTGTCTTGGACATGGATATCCATGACCTTCAATAGGGCTGGGGAATTTTCTACCATTATTTCTTCAAATATACCTTCTGCCCCTTTTCCCTTCTCTTCCCCCATGACACATATGTTTGCATGCCTCTTGCTGTCATTTAGTTCCCTGAGACCCTGTTCAATTTTTTCCCATTCTTTTCTTCATTTGTTCTTCTGTATGTTTGTTCTCGTTGGACACGTCTTGAAGCTCACTGATCCTTTTTTCTGCTTCATCAAATCTGCTGTTATATGCCTCCAGTGTATTTTTAATTTCATTCATTATATCTTTCATTCCCATAAAATCTGCTATTTTTCTATGTATGCTTTCAAATTCTTTGTGCTCACCCAGTGTCTTCTTAATATCCTTAATCTTTTTGCCCATCACATTGAATTTATTAAGGAGATTTGTTTGAACATCTATGATTTATTGTCTCAAGTCGTTTATGTTATCTGGAGGCTTATCTTGTTCCTTTAATTGGGCCATATCTTCCTTTCTCTTGGTTTGGATTGTAATTTTTTGTTGGTGTCTTGGCATCTGGCTTACTAGATGTATTTATTCTGGGTGCAGTTTCTCCCTTTAGTTTAGGGCTTTCTTGCCTTTTCTCCCTTGCTGGTTGTGTAGTAGGAGCCAAGAATGTAGTTAGTGCCATAAGCCATGGAGGCTGAAGCTGCCTGCATTGTCCCAGGAATTGATGAAGCATCTCCCACCTTTCTCCTCTACCAGGGGTAGGGGCAGAGCTGCAGCCGTGTGTAATAATCCAAATTGTGCTGGACAAGACTGTCTGTAGTTGCCCAGAGAGACTAATGAAGCTTCACACCCCTTCTTCCCCTGCTTGAGGCAGGGATGGAGCTCAGGTGTGGGCAGCAATCTATGCCGTGCAGGTCCAAAATGACCTCAGTTGCCCAGGTAGACTGATGTAGCACTGGCCCCCCTCCATGCCGGGGGTGAGGATGGACTCTCTGGAGTGCCCAACAATCTAATCTGTGTGGGCCAAATACACCTGCAGTTGCCCTGAAAGGCTGAGGGAGACTGTCCCTTCTGCCCTTTTGGGGATGGGAATGGAACAACCAACACCAAACACTACAGTTCGGTCTCTGTAGGCCAAAAGTACCCGCTGTTGCCCAGAGAGGCTGTGAGGACATCAGACCCCTCCTATTCTATTAGGGCATGGGAGTGGATCCGCAGACGTCCAGTGGTCCAATCCATGCAGGCAGAAAGTGCCCACCTTTGCCTGGAAAGGTTGTAGAAACACCAGCCCTTTCCTTTCCTGTTGGGGATTGGGGGTGGTTCCACAGGTACCTACAAGTTCAGTACAGGCCAAAAGTGCCTGCTCTTGTTTGGAAAGGCTGAGGAAACCCAGCTCCCCTCCTATCCTTCTTAGGGGTGGGGATGGGAGCTACAGGTGTCTGACTATTCAGCCTGTGTGGGCCAAAAGCACCTGCAGTTACCCAGGGAGGCTGGGGAAACAGAGTCATCTCTTGTCCTGTTGGGGGGGGGGGTGGGTCACAGGTACCTAACAGTAGAGCTTGTTCAGGACAAAAGTGCCTGAAGTTGCTCTCAGAGGCTCAGGAAACACCAGCCCCCTCTTATCCTATGGGGGCAGGCAGAGGTGGAGATGGAATCGAAGGCCCTCAACAAACCAGTTTGTGAGCTGATAACGCCTGCAGTTGTCCGGAGAGGCCGAGAAAGCACAGCTCCTCTCTTGTCCTATTGGGGTGCATGGATGGAGTCCCAGGTGTCAGACTATTCAGTCTGTGCCAGCCAAAAGCACCTGCATTTACCCAGACAGGCTAGTGCAGGTCCCTCTATCTTCCTCCTTGCCAGAGGTGGGGCTGGAGCCTAGGCTAGGGCTGCAATTTGATCTTGGTTGAAGCAATCCTGTCCCTACCTTCACTGTGATTTTCAGTTAGCCCAGCTTCTCCTCATGCCGGGGGCAGAGTTAAAATGGCAGCTACCAGCCTCTTTCCAACTTGGACAAGTTCAAACTTTAGCTGTTCTTAGGGTTATACTTTAGCCAGCCCACTTTACTAATCAGTAGCTGAAGTCGGTTGCCAACCATCTCTTCCTCCCCCATTTTTGGGAAATGGAGCTTCCAACTCCAGCCACTGATTAGATCCCAAGGCGGTTTGTGCCACTGGCACAGGCCTCCATGGTGTGAAGTGCTCTACTCACGAATCTTCTCTGCAGATGGGCAGTCTTCTCCTTCCATTCTTTTAAGGATGTTGCAGGATGCTCTTCTGGTCTCCTGGGGCCCCCAAACAGGTGCTTTAGCTAGCTCTGGGTGATTACTAACTGCCCTGTAGGACGAGACGACTTTTGGGGCTTCTTACTCTGCTCCACCCCTAGGAATTTTACAGACTGTCCAGACCCCTGGATCATGGCATTGTTGATAGCCCATTCCTTGGTTCATTAAAAGGAGCTGTAATGGTGGGGCTGCCGATTTTGGAGATGTAATATTATCAGAAGTAAGCATAATATCATCATTATAGTGAACCACAGCAATATTTTGTGGTTTTTCCCATCATATTAGATCAGTAGCCACCATCCCATGACAGATGGTGGAACTATGTAGGTAACTGTGATGATTAAGCTAATGTATCAACTCAACCACCTAATGGTGCCCAGTTGTCTGGTCAAGCAAGCACTGGGCTAATTGTAATACAAGGACATTTCATGGACGTTAATCATCAGTGAGTTGATTGCATAGATGGCTGGTTACATCTACAATCAACTGAGGAGATTGCCTTCAACAAAAAGTGATGTCTCATCCAATCAGTTGAACACCTTAAAAGGAGAAGTGATTTCAGCATTCAGAGAGAGAATTCCCATCTCTACTTCGGACAGCCAGCATCTCCTGGGGAACTCATCAAGGACCTTCATCAGAGCTCTTGGCTTGCAGTCTGCCCTATGAAATTTTGAGTCATGCATTCCCATGGTTGCATGAGACAATTTTATAAAATCTCATACTATTTACAGATATCTCCTGTAGGTTCTGTTTCTCTAGAGAACTCTTACTAATTCAGTACCCTGTGGAAAAACCTGGAAAGTCCACTGCTGCCTCCCCACATAAATGCAAGTTGATCTTGGCTATTTTCAGCTGGTATGATACTGAAAAAAGTGTTTGCTAAGTAATGGAACTCCCTTAACTGGGCCAATAATTTATTGAGAAACATTGCAATATTTGGCACTGCTTTGTGAATAGGAAGAACCACCTTAGTCAGTTCTTAATAATTGACTGTTCAGGTTTTTTCACCAGCCATACAGGATGATTAAATGGGCTCTGTGCTGGTCGTATGATCCCCACTCTAGCCAGTTCCTTTAATGTCTCACTGATTTCAGCATGTCCACCTGGGAGGCGATATTATTTGGTACGGGTGATCCTTCCAAGTGGAGGCAGGTGCACTGGGAACCAACGAGAAGCACCCCATATGGTTGATTTCACTGTGCAAATGCAAAGGGGAAATTCACCAGTGGTGGTGGTATGGTCTAGGTCTTGTAACGCATCCGTTCCTAATATATATTCGGGAATGGGAGAAATATATAGAATATACTTTCAGAGATTGAGGTGCCTGATTTGCAATGTTAGGATAATTTGCACTACTGATATGGTTTTCACCTATATCCATCTATCACCTTTAGGGAGCCCATGAAATCTCAGGGATCTCCATAGATGAATGTGCACTCTGTTCCAGTATCAACAGAGGCTACAACATGCAAATAGTTTGTTGGAGACCAGTGGACAACTAACTCTACATGAGACCTCCGATCACCTGCTGTTGCCTGTATTTGCAAGCAATTGTGACCCCATCTCTAGTCTTCAGGAGCAGAGGTTAGCCACACCCTTATACTAGACTTAGTTTCCTCTGGAGTGCTGTGGGAGTGATAACCAGTGGCACAGATTTAGATGTAGGCAGAAGCTGATATCTTTTCTCCTTAAGCAACTATTGCCAGAGTCTTAAGAATATAGCATTAGGTTGTTTATCTATTTTTTCTATTGGGATGCCTGTGGCAATTAAATCAGCCCATAAATGTTTACATGTTACATGTACAGGACCCCTCTGCCCCTTCCTTTGCAAGGTCTCTTCGATTACTTTCCTTACTCCCTTCAACCGCATTCTTTCCGTCTCACCCAAGTCTGCTATTGCCTGTGCCGAAGGGCCTGGCCAACTAGTGGGCTGAAAATAGCTACTAATATCCCATTCCAGGCTGCAGACATGGTTTGGAGGATTTTATCCTTCATACTGGCCTTGAACAGCTCATCATCAGGTCCATGAAAGTATTCAGCATAGGCTGCATGCTTCATTCCTAGTTCTCTGACTATATCCTGTAATTCTTCCATATATAATCATTAGCCTATTGTGGACACCATACCCCCCTCATTAGGACGGCCAATTTTGCAGCTATAATCCTCCACATTAATAATTTTTCCTTTAACTTTTTAAAAGCAGTTTTATTCACATAGTCTACAATCTATCCAAAGTATACAATCAATAGGTCTCAGTATAATCACAGAGTTTTGCTTTCATCACCACAATTTTAGAACATTTTCATTGCTCCAAAAAGGACAGCCCCATACACCTTGTATCCCCCCATTATTGACACTTAGTATTAGTGTTGTACCTTTTTTACGATTGATGGAAGAATATTAACATATTACTCTTTACTATAGTTCACAGTTTGCATTAGGTATATTTTTGCCCATATACCACGCTATTAGTAAATACCTTGTAATAGTAATGTACATTTGTTCTAGCTCATGGAGGAACATTCTTATATTTGTACTATTAACCACATTCATCATCCACAGCAGGGTTCACTATGTTATACAGTTCCATGTGTCATCCTCTAGCTTTTCCTTCTAATGACATATACAACCACAATCAACATGCACATATTAGCACTGTTAATAATTACACTCACGAAAATGTGCTACCATCACCTCAATAAATCTCTAAACATTTACAATCAACCTTACTACAAATTCTGCACAAATTAAGTATCAGCTCCGCATTCTCTACCCACATTCTATCTTCTGGTGCCCTATATACTAGATATTAACTACATGAGTTTGCTCATTATATTTAGTTCATATTCGTGAGATCATACAATATTTGTCCTTTTGTGTCTGACTTATTTCATTCAACATAATGTCCTCAAGGTTCACCCATTCTGCACATGCATCAATACTTTGTATCTTCTTACAGATGAATACTGTTCCATCATATGCATATACCACATCTTGTTTATTCAATCATTTGCTGATGGACACTTGTATTGTTTCCATCTTTTGGCAATTGTGAATTATGCCTCTACGAACATAATAATGCCACTTCCCAGCTTTCATTTCTTCTGAGTATATCCCCAGTAGCTGAATTGCCAGATCATATGGCAGTTCTATACTTAGCTTCCTGAAGAACTGCCAAATTGTCTTCCACAGCAGCTGTACCATTGTACATTCCCACCAACAGTGAATAAGTGTTCCCACCAACAGTGAATAAGTGTTGCTGTTTCTCTACATCCTCTCTAACACTTGTAGGATTCTGTTTTTTGTTTTTTTTTTTTAATGGTAGCCATTCTAGTAGATGTGAAATGATATCTCATTGTGGTTTTGATTTGCATTTTCCTAATTGCTAGTGATGTTGAACATCTTTTCATGGGCTTTTTAAAATTGAATTTAATTTTAAAGAGTAGATTTTTTTCCAAGTTTTGTTTTATTAAATAAGTTGTAGGTTTATAGAAAAATCAGGCAGAAAATTCAAAGTTCCTATATATACTTTTCACATAAGCAGTTTTCCTTATTATTACCACTTTGCATTAGTGTGATAACTATTAACAATTGATGAAAGAATATTATTATAATTGTACTATTAACTATAGTCAATAGTTTACATTGGGGCTCATTGTATGTGTGGGACAGCCCTACAGTTATTTTTAAAAGTTTTTTCTAGTAACATATATAAAACCTAAAATTTCTCCTTTTAACAATATTCAAATATATAATCCTGTGGTACTATTTACATTCACAATGGTCTGCTATGATCGCCACCTTCTATTACCAAAACTTTTCCATCACTCCAAGACGAAATTCTGTACTAATTAAGCAGTAACTTCCCATTTCCTAGCCCCATGCCAACCCCTGGTAACCTGTGTTCTAGTTTCTGACTCTATAAATTGTCTTATTCTAGTGATTTCATATCAATGAGATTGTATTAGTAAGGGTTCTCTAGGGAAACAGAACTAATAGGAGATATCTGTAAATAGTATGAGATTTCATAAAATTGTCTCATGCAACCAAGGGAACGCATGACTCAAAATTCCATAGGGCAGGCTGCAAACCAGGAACTCTGATAAAGGTCCTTGATGAGTTCCCCAGGAGACGCTGGCTGTCCGAAGTAGAGATGGGAATTCTATCTCTGAATGCTGAAACATTTCTCCTTTTAAGGCATTCAACTGATCAGATGAGACGTCACTCATTGCTGAAGGCAATCTCCTCAGTTGATTGTAGATGTAATCAGCCATAGATGCAATCAACTTACTGATAATTAAAGTCCATGAAATATCCTTGCATTATAATTGGCCCAGTGCTTGCTTGACCAAACAACTGTGCCCCATTACCTGGACAAATTGACTCGTTAGTCTAACTATTACAGAGATCATACAGTTTTTCATGGGCTTTTTACGATTTGTATTTCCTCTTTGGAAAAATGTCTATTCAAGTCTTTGCCCATTTTTATTTGGGTTATTTGTTTTTTAATCTTTGAGTTATAGGACCTCTCTATATATTTTTAATATTAAACCCTTATTGGATATGTGGTTTCCAAATACATTCTCCCACTGAGTAGGTGGCCTTTTCACCTTCTTGACAATGTCCTTTGAAGTGCAAAAGTATTCAGTTTTGAGGAGGTCCCATTTATCTGTTTTTTCTTTCATTGATCATGCTTTAGGTATAAGGTCTAAGAAACCACTTCCTACCACAAGATCTTGAAGATGCTTCTCAATATAATCTTCTGGAAGTTTCATAGTCCTGGCTTTTATATTTAGGTCTTCAATCCATTTTGAGTTAATTTTTGTATAAGGTGTGAGAGATAGGAGTCCTCTTTCATTCTTTTGGTTATGGATATCTTGTTCTTGCAGCACCATTTGTTGAAGAGACTGTTCTGTTGGGTGAACTTGGCAGCCTTGTCAAAACTCAATTGACTATATATGTGAGGATCTATTTCTGAACTCTCAGTTCAATTTTTGGGGTCAGTCTGTCTATCTTTATGCCGTTACCATGCTGTGTTTTTTTTTTTTATTATTATTATGGGTAAAAATCAAAATTCTCACAATACATACAAACATTTGCAAAATGATATATAAATATATATGCATATATGTGTATTTGCTTACAAA
>JAKSZT010054140.1:6198374-6219483 GCA_026826555.1 Tolypeutes matacus
TATATATATATATACATATATTTTAAGAGGTGCTTAGATTACCCAAAATATTACACGGAACCCACTGGGATTCCCATGTTGCCCACCTCCCACACCTCCCACCACATCCCACACAAACCCACTGTAGCTTTGTAATATGCCTTAAAGTCAGGAGGTGGGAGTCCGCCAGCTTCATTCTTCTTTTTCAAGATGGTTTTGTCTTTTGGGGGCCCCTTGTCCTTCCAAATAAATTTGATAACTGGTTTTTCCATTTCTGCAAAGTAGGCTGTTGGAATATTGATTGGGATTGCTTTGAATCTGTAAATCAATTTTAGTAGAATTGATATCTTAACAATATTCAGTCTTCCAATTCATGAACCCGGAATGTCCTTCCATTTATTGAGGTCTCTTTCTATTTCTTTTAGCAATGTTTTAGAGTTTCCTGAATACAGGTCATTTACATTCTTGGACAAATTTGTTTCTAGATAGTTTATTCTTTTTCTTTTTTTTTTAAAAAAAGATTTATTTATTTATTTCTCCTCCCCACCCCACACCCTCGTTGTGTTTTTTTTTTTGTCTTTGTTTTTTTTTTGTTTTTTGTTTTTTTTACTTTATTTTGTACATTTAATAATTGAAAATATAAACAATTAAAAACTAAAAAGTAAACACAGATGAATAAATATATACATTTCTCAACTAAATGTAATGGATACATATAAAAATTTTTTTGAATCAAACAATATGTTACACAATACATTTGGCTCATAGTAATGCAGTCATACAGTAATTGTCCTTTTGTGTCTGGCTTGCTTCCCTCAACATAATGTCCTCCAGATTCATCCATGTTGCCATATGCTTTATGACTTCATTTCTTCTTACAGCTGCATAATATTCCATCATGTGAATAGACCACAGTTTGTTCATCCATTTGTCTGTTGATGGACACCTGAGTTATTTCCAACTTTTGGCCATGGTGAATAATGTTGCTATGAACATCGGTGTGCAGATGTGTTTGTATCACTGCTCTCAGTTCTTCTGGGTGTATATCAGGAATAGTATTGCCGGGTCACATGGCAAGTCTATATTCAACTTCTTTAGGAACTGCCAAACAGTCCTCCATAGTGGCTGTACCATTCTGCATTCCCACCAACAGTGAAGAAGTGTTCCTATTTCTCCACATCCTCTCCAACACTTGTAGTTCTCTGTCTTTCTAATAGTGGCTATTCTGATAGGTGTGAAATGATATCTCATTGTAGTTTTGATTTGCATTTCCCTAATCATGAGTGATGTTAAGCATTTCTTCATGTGTTTTTTTGCCATTTGTATTTCTTCTTTGAGGAAATGTCTATTCAAGTCTTTTGCCCATTTTTAAATTGAGTCATTTGTCTTTTTATTGTTGAATTGTAACATCTCTTTATATATCCTGGATATTAAACCCTTATCAGATATGTGATTTCCAAATATTTTTTCCCATTGAGTTGGCTGCCTTTTCACCCTTCTGACAAAGTCCTGTGAGGTGCAAAAGTGTTTAATTTTGAGGCAGTCCCATTTATGTATTTTTCCTTTTGTTGCACATACTTTGGGTGTAAGGTCCAAGAAACCTTATGTGTCCCTACATTTTCTTCCAGTAATTTTATGGTCCTGGCTTTTATATTTAGATCTTTGATCCATTTTGAGTGGATTCCTGTATAGGGGGTAAGATAGGGGTCCTCTTTCATTCTTTTGGTTATAGATATCCAGTTCTCCCAACACTATTTGCTGAAGAGACTGTTTTTTCCCATTAGCATGGGCTTGGTAGGTTTGTCAAAAAACCAGTTGACTGTATAGGTGAAGGTTTATTTCTGGGTTCTCAATTCTATTCCACTGAGGGATGTGTCTATCTTTATGCCAGTACCATGCTGTTTTGACCACTGTAGCTTTGTAATATGTTTCAAGGTCAGGCAGTGAAATTCCTCCCACATCGCCCTTCTTTTTTAGAATGCGTTTGGCTATTCGGGTGCACTTACCCTTCCATATGAATTTGGTAATTGCCTTCTCTAATTCTGTAAAGTAAGCTGTTGGGATTTTGATTGGTATTGCATTGAATCTAT
Organism: Tolypeutes matacus; assembly: GCA_026826555.1. Lineage (NCBI taxonomy): Eukaryota > Metazoa > Chordata > Mammalia > Cingulata > Chlamyphoridae > Tolypeutes > Tolypeutes matacus. The sequence continues at coordinate 6,200,444 of JAKSZT010054140.1, forward strand.
AAGTCAGTTTGGGCAAGATTGACATCTTCACGATATTTATTCTTCCAATCCATGAACACGGAATATCTTTCCATTTGTTTAGGTCTTTTTAAATTTCTTTTAGCATTGTTTTGTAGTTTTCTGCATATAGGTCCTGTACTTCCTTGGTTAAATTAACTCCTAGGTATTTGAGTCTTTTTGTTGCTATTGAAAATGGAATTTTCCTCCTGATTTCCTCCTCAGATTGTTCAGTACTAGTGTACAAAAACATTACTGCTTTTTGCATGTTGATCTTGTATCCTGCCACTTTGCTGAACTCACTTATTAGTTCAAGTAGCTTTGTCGTGAATACTTCAGGATTTTCTAAGTACAGGATCATGTCATCCGCAAACAGTGAGATTTTTACTGCCTCTTTTCCTATGTGGACGCCTTTAATTTTTTTTGTCTTGTCTAATTGCCCTAGCTAGAACTTCTAGTACAATGTTGAATATCAATGATGTCAGTGGGCATCCTTGTCCTGTTCCCGATCTTAGAGGGAAAGCTTTCAACCTTTCCCCATTGAGTATGATGTTGGCTGTGGGTTTTTCATATATGCCTTTTATCATAGTGAGGAATTTTCCTTTTATTCCTATCTTTTGAAGTGTTTTTATCAAAAAAGGATGCTGGGTTTTGTCGAATGACTTTTCTGCATCTATTTAGATGATCATGTGGTTTTTGCCTTTCAATTTAACGTCGTGTATTACATTGATTGATTTTCTTATGTTGAACCAGCCTTGCATACCAGGAATAAACTCCACTTGGTCATGATGTATAAGTCTTTTGATATGCTGTTGAATTCGATTTGCAAGTATTTTGTTGAGAATTTTTGCATATATGTTCATTAGAGAGATTGGTCTGTAATTTTCTTTTCTTGTAGAATCTTTATCTGGCTTTGGTACTTGGGTGATGTTGGCTTCATAAAATGTGTCTAGTAATTTTCCCTACTCTTCAATTTTTTGGAAGAGTTTAAACAGAATTGGTGTTAATTCTTTTCGAAATGCTTGGTAGAATTCACCTGTGAAGCCATCTGGTCCTGGACTTTTCTTTGCTGGGAGATTTTTGATGATGAATTCAATCTCCTTAAATGTGATTGTTAAGTTCTTGTATTTCTTGTAGCATCAGTGTAGGTTGTTTGTGCATGTCTAGAAATTTGCCCATTTCATCTAGGTTGTCGAGTTTGTTGGCATATAGTTTCTCATAATATCCTCTTATGAATCTTTTTATTTCTGTGAGGTCATTTGTAACTTCCCCCCTTTCATTTCTGATTGTATTTATTTGCATCTTCTCTCTTTTTTTCTTTGTTAGTCTAGCTAGGGTTTGTCAATTTTATTGATCTTCTCAAAGAACCAGCTTTTGGTTTTGTTGATTTTCTCTATTGTTTTTCTGTTCTCATTTTCATTTATTTCTGCTCTAATATTTATTATTTCTTTCCTTCTGCTTGCTTTGCAATTGGTTTGCTGTTCTTTTTCTAGTTTCTCTAGTTGTTCAGTCAAATCTTTGAGTTTAGCTGTTTCTTGTTTTTTAATATAGGCATTTAGGGCTATAAATTTCCCTCTCAAGGCGGCCTTCGCTGTATCCCATAAGTTTTGATACGTTGTGTTCTCATTTTCATTTGTCTCAATATATTTACTGATTTCACTTGCAATTTCTTCTTTGACCCACGGATTGTTTAGGATTCTGTTGTTCAGTCTCCATACATTTGCAAATTTACTTTTTTCCTGTCTATTATTGATTTCTAGTTTCATTCCGTTATGATCTGAGAAGGTGCTTTTATAATTTCAATCTTTTTAATATTTATTGAGAGGTACATTGTTACCTAACATGTGGTCTATCCTGGAGGAATATCCATGGGCACTTGAGAAGAATGTATAACCCACTGAGTTTGGATGCAGTGTTCTGTATATATCTGTTAGGTCTAACTTGTTTATCATATTGTTCAAGTTCTCTGTTTCCTTGTTGATCTTCTGTCTAGTTATTCTATCTAATGATGTGAGTGGGGTGTTGAAGTCTCCAACGATTATTGTAGAAATGTCTATTTCTCCCTTCAGTTTTCCCAGAGTTTGTCTCATGCATTTTGGGGCACCCTCGTTAGGTGCGTAGATATTTATGACTGTTATATCTTCCTGGAGGATAGTCCCTTTTATTAATATATAATGGCCTACTGTATCACTTATAACATTTTTGCATTTAAAGTCTGTTTGTCTGATATTAGTATAGCTACCCCTGCTCTTTTCTGGTTACTATTCACCTGGAGTATCTTTTTCCAACCTTTCACTTTCAGCTGGTTTGTATCCCTGGGTCTAAGGTGAGTTTCTTGTAAGCCGCATATGGATGACTCATGAATTTTTATCCATTCTATCAGCCTGTATCTTTTGATTTGGGAGTTTAATCCATTCACATTCAATGATATTACAGTAAATGCACTAATTACTTCCATCATTTTATTCTTTGGTTTTCATATGTCATTTTGTTTTTGTCTCTTTTTTTACTCTTTTGGTTATCCTTTATGCTATTCTTTCTTCTATACTCTCCTCAAAGCCTCTCTCTCCTGTCTTTTTCTTTCAGGTTCTAAGGCTTCCTTTAATATTTCCTGCAAAGGTGGATTCTTTTTTGCAAACTCTCTTAGTTTCTGTTTGTTTGTGAATATTTTATACTCACCTTCATATTTGAAGGACAGTTTTGCTGGATAAAGAATTCTCGGCTGACAGTTTTTCTCTTTCAGTTTCCTAATTGTATCATACCACTGTCTTCTTGTCTCCATGGTTTCTGAAGAGAAATCTGCACTAAGTCTTACTGGGTGTCCCTTGTACGTGATCGTTTGCTTCTCTCTTACTGCTCTGAGAATTTTCTCTTTATCTTTGACATTTGACATTCTGAGTAGTATGTGTCTTGGCATAGGTCTATTTGGATTTATTCTGTATGGTGTGCTTCTTGGACATGTAAGTTCATTTCTTTCATGAGAGTTGGGAAATTTTCAGCTATTATTTCCTCAAATACTCTTTCTGCCTCTTTTCCCTTCTCTTCCCCTTCCAGAACTACCATGACACGTATGTTGTTGCATTTTATGTTCTCATTCAACTCTCTGAGCCCCTGCTCAATTTTTTCCATTCTTTTCTCTCTCTGTTCTTTTCTCTCTTCAATTTTAGCTGCTCTGTCTTCAGTATCACTTATTCTTTCTTCTATCATTTCGAGTCTGCTGTTGTATGCCTCAAATGTGTTTTTTACCTCATCTATTGTATCTTTCATTCCCATGAACTCCATTACTTTTCTGTTCAGGATTTCAAATTCTTCTTTATGTTCGTTCAGTGTCTTCTTGATGTCATTTATCTCTTTAACTATATTGTCTTTCAACTCATTAATTTGATTTTGGAAATTTGTGCTTATCTTGCTGATTAGTTCTCTCAAATTCTGCATCTCTTCTGGGGCTTTAATGTTTTCCTTTTCTTGGGTCATGTCTTCTATTTTCTTAGTTTGGCTCATAATTTTTTGCTGGTGTTTAGGCATCTGGTTAGGATGTAGTTTACTCAGATGCTCAATCTCTTTCTCTTTTATAGGGATTTAGTGGCAGGAGGCTGTGAGTTACCACAGCTCCTTGATTTTTGGCATGACCTGGATTGTTAGGATTGTCCTGCTGGTTGCTCAAAACTGGGCACTGGACCCAGTAATTGGTTGTAGAGTCGCTTCCTAGGGCCTTGGGCAGGGAGGCTATAGAGGCCAGGAAAAGCCTCTCTTACTTATTTTTAATTTTCTTATGTGTACTTCCTTGGTGTGCCAGGAGATGGCGCTCTTTGGCAGCTCTCAATTCAATGCCTGGACAGAGTGTATTTGTTGCAACACAGACCAGATCAATGTGATAGAGCTTCCTGTCTGGAGGCTAAGAGCCTTGTAATTCAAACTTTCTGAGACAGTTCTCCAGTGTTCTCTCCCTTTTCCCAGCTAGGAAATATTTCTACTCCCCTCTGAGTCCTCAACAATCTGTTCCTGTTAGTAGAGTTGGAGATTGGGAGGTTTGTATATCTTTAGCCCCTTGCAGGCTCCAGGGCAAACAATGGCGCAGCCCCACCTGGCCTGGAAGGGCTCTTAGGACAGGGCAGACCAAACCTGCGGGTCAAAAGCCGAGTCAGCCCCAGGCTCTCTCTCCCTTCTCCTGTGGAGTCCTCAACAATTAGTCCAGGGTAGAAGAGAGGGAGATTGCGAGGGTCGGATTTCTCTAGTCCTTTGCCAGTTCTCAGGGTAAACCACCTGTTTTGGTCCCACCTGGCCTGGAAGGGCCCATGGGGCACTGCAGCCCAAATGTGTGGGTCAGAACCTGAGTCAGCCTTAGGCTGTGTCCTTCTCTCTCCCCTTTCCTGGGGTGGTAGATTCCTGGAGCCCCCTTTGTAGTTGCAGGCCCAGAGGCCCAAGAATTCTAAAGAGATTTTAGTGTGGGGGAGGATGCTGGCAGCAGCAGCTGCTGCTGGTTCCAACTCACTGTTCTGTCATCACGATTTCCCTCTTTTGTCCCTCTCTCCTCTGGGTGGTGTGCAGCCTTCATCTGCTGTCCTAAACCCTAGAAGATCTTTTTCGGGCCTGTTTTAGCCTGTCCTCTAGCTATTTTTCTGGAGAAGAGATTCTTGTGTCTTACTAGTCTGCCATCTTCCCAGAAGTGATAGTTTATTCTTATATTTGCTATTGTAAATGGAATTTTTCTTGATTTCCTCCTCAGATTGCTCATTACTAGTATATTGAAACACTACTTATTTTTGCATGATTTTTGTATCCTGCCACTTTGCTGAACTCGTTTATTAGCTCTAGTACCTTTGTTGTAGATTTTTTGGACCTTTCTATGTAAAGGATCATATCATCTGCAAATATTGAGAGCTTTACTTCTTCTTTTCCATTTTGGATACTTTTATTTCTTTTTCTTGCTTAATTACTCTAGCCAGAGCTCCTAGAAAATGTTGAATAACAGTGGTGACAGTGGGCATCATTGTCTTTTTTCTGATCTTACAGGGAAGTATTTCAGTCTTTCACCATTGAATATGTTGTTAGCTGTGCACTTTTCATATATGCCCTTTATCATATTAAGGATGTTTCCTTCTATTCCTATCTTTTAATGTGATTTTATCATTTATCAAAATGCTGGATTTTGTCAAATGCCTTTTCTGCATCAATAGAGATGATCATGTGATTTTTCTCCTTTAATCTGTTAATGTGGTGAATTACATTAATTGATTTTCTTGTTAAACCACCCTGTACACCTGGGATAAAACCCACTTGATCATGGCATACAGTTATTTTAATGTGCTGTTGGATTCAATTTGCAAGTGTTTTGTTGAGGATTTTTGCATCTATATTCCTTGGAAAGATTGGTCTGTAATTTTCACTTCTTGTGATATCTTTATCTGGATTTGGTATTAAGGTGATGTTGGCTTCATAGAATGAGTTAGGTAGTGTTCCTTCCACTTCAATTTTTTTGGAAATGTTAAAGCAGGTTTGGTGTTAATTCTTCTTGGAACGATTGCTGGAATTCACCTGTGAAGCCATCTGGTCCTGGGGCTTTTCTTTGTTGGCAGGTTTTTGATGACTAATTCAATATCTTTACTTGTGATTGGGTTGTTGAGGACTTCTATTTCTTCAATTGTCAGTGTATGTCGTTTGTGTGTTTCTAGGAAATTGTTTCACCCAAGTTTTCTAATTTGTTGGCACACTAATAAATTTCCATTGTCATGAGGTCTTTGCCATGTCTGGTGAAGACACTGGTGAAGAGAGGGTTGTGTAGTTATGCTAGCCATTTTTCCCATTTCCACTCCTGAAAACATAATGCCATCTCCCACTATGTCCCATAATCTTAGCAACCAAGTGGCTATACTCTCTCAGCCCTTTTGTTTAAACTTTTCTGTTAATTATACTAATTATGCTACCTCATTACTATTTGCTTCTGAACAGGGATCATCTCCCGATGGTCATTGGGATCCCTGGTTTCTTTCATCTTTGTAGTTATTAACAGCCTTGCCTCTTTAGGCTCATCTTCAATTTCAACTTCCTCCTCCCATTGTCCGACTTCTGCATTCTCCCAGGGATTTCACACTTTTAGATCACAGCCTTACCTCTGGATAATCACTTGGACCTGATACCACAGCATCCTTTGTTCATGCATTTTTACCACTTTACATGCCATTACTTCTAATTGTCCCTGCAGACAAATAGCACTCTGGCTGGCATTTTGGGGGCATCCCCATTTCATGCACTGGGCTGAACTGTTCTTAAAAAAATGGGCTACCTACCCCTACATACTAGAAGTTGGCCACCCCAGGATTTCCATGGAAGATTCCTATTTCCCTTGGAAGCTTGTTTTGTTTTCAGTCTCCTGGCTGGCTCACCAATTATCCAACTGTGAACCTATAGCATAGTTCCACTGAAGTTTAATGGGCACTTAAGACCAAAAATCAAAGCAGGCTTCTCTATATAGCAAAATAGGCCACTTATATACCACGAAGCTGGTCCTGGGCAGCCACAGGACATTCAGAGTAGTGTGCCACCTAGCAAGTTATAGGGGATTAAATGGTAATGTTTTAGTTTGCCACAGGGCTGCTGATGCAAAGTACCAGAAATGGGTTGGCTTTTATAATGGGAAAATTATTTGGGTAAAAGCTTACAGTTCCAAGGCTGTGAAACGTCGAAATTAAGGCATCAGCAGAGATGCTTTCTCACCAAGGTAAGATACTGTTGATCCTGGCATGTTACCACATGGTAAAGCAAGATGGCAGGTGATCTCTGCCAAGGTCTCTGCCTTTCCCACCAGAATCTACCATCTCCCAGAGCTCAGCTGTGGGCAAGCAGGCATAGGGCTTGTCTCTTACTGGGCCTCCTCTCTCAGTCTCAGCTGCTCTGCTTTCTTCCCGAATTCAGGTGTGAGCTATCAGGCATATAGTTCATCTTTTCAGCCTGGGCGCATCTCCTCAACCTTGAGCTGCTCTGTGGACCCAGCCTCTTGGGGGCTTCGTGCTTTAGCTTTGGCTGCTAGCAGTCCTGGAGTCCTCCTTTCACATGCAGGGTCAAAGATGGCAGAACTCCCTTTTCCTGTGTGTGTGGCTCTCCCTCTCTGTCTCTGTTTATATCAGACCCAGCATGAGGGTGGGAACTTAATCCGAGTTATGCCTCACTGACATAGTCCAACAAAAGGGTCTCACACCCACAGGAATGGATTAGAAACATACTCTTTCTCTTTTTAGGATTCATAAAAGAACATAAAAGAACTTCAAAATGTCACAGTTAGTAAAAAGGAAGGCACAGAGCCAAGTTGGGATTTGCAAGATCATAAATATATTTCTTTGAAGTTACTTATATATAGCAGGAATGGTTCTGATATAGATAGCTATGGTGCTTAGGAATATGCACGTGTGCTTTAAGATGCATTTATAGGGAGGGTTGGGGGGTTGTCTTATCTAGGAATTTATGGCTTCACTGGTTTATGGCCTCACAGAGTTGAAGTGTGGATTCAGGCTTTTTTCCAGTTCTTTCTACCAGGATTCTCCAGGAACCCAAAGCCTCAGGGCACTGAACCATCCAAGCCACTTTGTTTCCATATTAAATTGTTGTGGATTTGAGTGTTGCAATTTGTGCAATACTATTTTAAGAATAGGCTCCAAGGCATTATAGGCCCCAACCACCTGCTCCCAAAAGTGGTTAATTACATTTCTTTTGTGTCCTTCTTGTACCCATCTTCTTTTTGTCAGTCTTTACATTTGTCCTTCCTTCTGTGTTGAAGCTTGTTGGTCAAGTATGGAGCAGATTGCTGAGAGGGAAGTTAGGTAACAAACCAAGAATCATAACTGCAACGGTTGAGATTGCAAAGTATTGAAAAACAACCTCCTTTTTCCCCTTACAAATTCCAGTCCTTTTATCCCATGGTAGGGGACAGTCCAAGCATGGCCTGTGGACTTTCTCTGTGACACACAAAAAAACCCAGTGCTTGAGACTAGATGTGTTAGCCTGGCTCCTAGAATGGGGTGTTAAATGTGGGCTGACTCTTTTCTCAGGATTGCCTTGAGGTAAAACATCCCCTAGCAGATAGTAGACTGCCCATTCCTTCCCTTGTTACCACAAACATATGTAAATATTCATTTGTGATAGCTGGGCTAAAGTAAGTACTTTTTATGGCACCAACTCACCCCTGCTGCTACATCTGACCCTGGTGGGGAGGGAACAGAATCTTTCCACTATGGAACAACAGGAGTTTGCATAGATCAGATCTTCTCCCTGTGCTGGCCACTGATCAGAACCTGCTGGCCATGGGGTACTGATGTCCACTAGTGAAGCTGACATTACTCTGTCTCTTTTTTATGTGAGAAATCATATTTCCATCAATGCTTGTGTGAGTCCTGCTTTTGCTGGTGACCCCAACACCTGCAAACCATGTTGTGGGTTGGGAGCATAGGGCTGCTGGTTCTGGTGGCTGACATTGGAATGTTCTTTTGACCCTTCATGCAGTGAGACCTCCCTTGGAGGTGGTAATGGGTATCTCTTTTGACGAACAGATTAGCACAGTGAGTAGAGTGGCGATAGTCTGACATGTCCCTTTATAGACCTTTTCTAAAGTGCTCATAATTAACTCTTGCAAACTATTACCCTGTAGCAGATTGGTATTATTTATGAATTCCAGAAATAGATATTGGATTACGTTTGTAAACTGGTCTGTTCCTCTGGGTGTATTAGATTGTATTAAATTCAGAAGTTTCACTTTTCCTTGATTAAATAATGATTAAGGCTTTGATTGGGCCTTAATCAGTAGGACATTGAGTCCCCACCCCATTGGTGGGCAGGGACTCACAGAGAAAACTACATGGAAGAGGAGTTAGTAAGAGTTTTTGATGCTGGAGCCCTAGGAAGTAAGCACACAGGAGAAGAACACAGAGGAACAGAGACATCTCCATACACTCAGCAGAGGCCCCGGGAAGAGAGAGAGCCTGGTAGTCTATAGCTGACCCTGTGGAGAGAACAGAGCAGCTGAACCCAGCGAGAAACAAGCCCTGGGAGAGAGATAAGACTTATCCTATGCTAGAGAAGATATTGGAAGAAGCTGTGAATACGGAGCCTTAAGAGTTAGAGGAAGGCTGAATCCTTGCAGATGGCTCCAACACGTGGCAAGACTTTGGTGAGGGAATTGACTTATACTTTATGGCCTGGTAACTGTAAGTTTCTACCCCCAAAGAAATACCCTTTATAAAAGCCAACAGATTTCTGATATTTTGCATCAGCACCCCTTTGGCTGATTAATACATACCCTTTACAAGATATTTACAGCACAAAAGAGGAATTGGTATGATAGAATTGAGGCAGGTTAGTATAGGGAAAGGGAAGACCTGGGTCACACCTGAGGCCCGGCGGACAACATAGCCGGCAGACAACATGGCTGGCAGACCATATGGCCTTAAGACCCTGCCCAGAAATCTCCTAAGGGGTCCTGCAAGACCCACGAATGAGAGAGACCCTGGAATGAGAATCATTTGGAATGAGAATCTCGTTTGAAATGATAATCTTGTTCAGGGTCAAGGGAAAGCCTGGATACCCTCAAAAGATCTCACCATTGGCCCCTGAGAAACTGACAGATGGGGCAAGCAATCAAATCAGCAAACAGCTGGGGCCCTGCCCCAATATCATGAAGGGAGGCCGAGGAAAGACTTCAAAATGGCCTGACCTGGGGCCCCATGCATGCATCTCTGCAGCCCGCCCGCACTCTATGCCTTGGACCATATATTTTTCTCATTTTCTTGCTTCTTAATAAACTCTTTAGTCCCTTGCCTACCCTATGGCATGTCCTTAAATTTTTTATGTAACATAAGCCAAGAACTTAGAAGCTCAGAATCCAGAGCCATTTGGTAACCTTATTTGGTGAGCCAGTCAGAAGATAGAGAGGCAAGTGGCACTCCACATCCCCCTCCAAGGACTGGTGAGTTTTAATTAAAGCCTGTCCATGCCCTTTTGTTTTACTGGTGAGGCTCCGAGATTGCTTCCTGGGCCCCTGAAGCTGTTTGCCTGTAACCTGGAGAACAGTCTCTGCTTTTAACGTGCCTCTTAATGTCAGGGTTAACTGCAGAACTCCATCCCTGGGAGGACCAGGAGATGAACTAGCTCATGGCTATCTATCTCCTAAGACCTCTGCAAAGTAGGCAAAAGAAAGGCCCCTAGTGGGAAAGCCTGGTTTGGGAGCTAAGACCCAGGCGTCTCCCAAGACCTCTAAGGCTCTGGGTACGTCCAGAGATATAAGGCTCCTGATCCCCAGAACGTGGGGACAGCAAGCAGGTTCCCAACCTCCAGGATGCTGGCTCAGCGACCAATCAGTTTAACCAGGCCTAGCAGTGGGACACCGCCCAGACTGACAAATGCATTTATCCTCCCCTAGGATAATGGGCAGCTTCAAATTGGGACAAACTGCCTTCTGATAATCTAAAAAGAAAGAGATGAACTTTTCCCTACTATACCACATAGCTGCTGTATGGCCCAGAGTGGGCTTTAAATGGGACCCTGAATTCCAGTTAAGTCTGTGTAAGAGGAAAGAAGGAGAGGACAGACAGATCTGAGGGCCAGAGACCACAAGGTCATGTCTCCTTAAAGGGATGAGGAAATGCACCACCAAACTGGTAAATTTTAAATAAGCTCAGGGAAATTACTCAGAGGCAGAACCTAGAAACACAGCCTTATTTCAAAGAAAGCTGATAGAGATAATAAAAATACCCTCCTGTAGATCCTAACTCTAGAGAAGGACAGATCCTCCTAGGAATTCCATTCCACCCTGGATATCCATAGAAAGCCACAGAAACTTTCCCTGGGCCCCCAAACTTCCATTAACTCCCTTTTAGAAACAGCCTTCTCAGTTTTCAACAATCAAGACCATGCTGCCAAGATGGAGAAGGTAAGGAGGGGCAAGCGCAGGGTCCAGGACGGCTCACCTTTTAACTGCCACCATTAAAGACACTGCTCACCTCAGGGTTACCTGAATTGACGCTCCACATCAGTAGGAACCTGGACCCAAGGTGCCTCACCACGCAGGCCACTGGGGCCTTGCCCCAGGGGAGGACAGAAGGGGCCTGAAGCCATGCGTGAACTACCAAGCAGGAAGCCTCAGGTGACCCTTGATGTGGCAGGTAAGATTGTTCATTTCCTGCTTAACATGGGAGTCAATTACTCACTCCTAGCTTGCACTCCGGACCTCTTCTAAACTCGGTTGTGCCTAATGAAGGAAATGAGTGGGGAATCAAGATTAAGCCATTTACTAAATCTCTCCTCTGTAGAATAAGGAACCTCCTCCTATACCATCAATTAAGATTTTAAAAGTTTCCTGGCTATTCCTAGCTCCCTGCCTATTCCCTGTAACACTTCAATCCTGCCGGCGAAAAAGCCTAGCAGGGCTTTTCCCCTTGCAGGAGGTAACTAATGGGATGCAGTCCCCAGAGCAGCCCCAATTCGTGTCTCGTTGGGGGCAGGTCTTCTCTGGACCCCTTGGCTCTGTACTTACCAGCTGCCCTGGGATTTTCCCAGAGGAATGAAGCTGGAGGGTCCTGCATGAGGTTTCTGCCATGGGCAGACACTGGGAGCTTTGCATTTAGTTGATTCTAAAGGCAAGCCTTTCCCTAAGCTAAGTAAGTGTAAAATTCTCTCTTCTGATCTATTCTGTGCTTAACTTTTAAATCTGTGTTTAACTTTGTCAGTCTGCTCGTGCCTAGGAATTCGTAAATCAGATTCGGGGTTCGCCTGTTAAAATTGGATAACAATGAAAGGTAACCTAAAATCGAGTCTTTAAATGTCAACACTATCTTGCAATTGAATTTGCTGTATAGAAGAAATCACATGGAATTAGTTCAGCTGCTGGAAGAGCAGAAAAACTTAAAAATATTAATGTTACTAATAAAATATTTTTAGTTGCTTAATTAATAAACAAAAGTGCCTGATTTGTTTTTTTTTAACTTTATTTTGTACATTTAATAATTGAAAATATAAACAATTAAAAACTAAAAAGTAAACACAGATGAATAAATATATACATTTCTCAATTAAATGTAATGGATACATATAAATTTTTTTTAATCAAACAATATATTACACAATATATTTGGTTCATAGTAACGCATTCATACAGTATTTGTCCTTTTGTGTCTGGCTCGCTTCACTCAACATAATGTCCTCCAGGTTCATCCATGTTGTCATATGCTTTATGACTTCATTTCTTCTTACAGTTGCATAATATTCCATCGTGTGAATAGACCACAGTTTGTTTATCCATTCATCTGTTGATGGACACCTGGGTTGTTTCCAACTTTTGGCAATGGTGAATAATGTGGCTATGAACATCGGTGTGCAGATGTCTGTTCTTGTCACTGCTCTCAGTTCTTCTGGGTATATACCCAGTAGTGGTATTGCAGGGTCATGTGGCAAGACTATATTCAATTTCCTTAGGAACTGCCAAACAGTCCTCCATAGTGGTTGTACCATCCTGCGTTCCCACCAACAGTGAAGAAGTGTTCCCATCTCTCCACATCCTCTCCAACACTTGTAGTTCGCTGTCTTTTTTTTATTTTTTATTTATTTTTTTATTTTATTATTATTTTTTTATTTATTTTTTACCGGGAGGTCCCGGGGAGCGAACCCGGGTCCCTCCATATGGGAGACAGATGCCCAACCAGTTGAGCCACATCCGACCCCTCGCTGTCTTTTTAATAGTGGCCATTCTGATAGGTGTGAAATGATATCTCATTGTAGTTTTGATTTGCATTTCCCTAATCATGAGTGATGTTGAGCATTTCTTCATGTGTTTTTTTGCCATTTGTATTTCTTCTTTGGAGAAATGTCTATTCAAGTCTTTGGCCCATTTTTTAATTGGGTCATTTGTCTTTTTATTGTTGAGTTGTAACATCTCTTTATATATCCTGGATATTAAACCCTTATCAGATATGTGATTTCTAAATATTTTTTCCCATTGAGTCGGCTGCCTTTTCACCCTTCTGACAAAGTCCTGTAAGGTGCAAAAGTGTTTAATTTTGAGGAGGTCCCATTTATCTACTTTTTCTTTTGTTGCACATGCTTTGGGTATAAGGTCCAAGAAACCACCACCTACTACAAGGTCTTGAAGATGTTTCCCTACAAGTGAAAACTTACTAGAAACTGTAACTAAGAGTTAAGATCATTATATAGATGCCTTTATACTATAAAAAAGTGGAAAAATAATATCTGAAATTGCTATAACTGGGTGGATTTAGCCTAGAACCTACTACTGTGATGGAAACCCTTAGACTAATTTACCTTTATTTATGGTTACTTCAGGTCTAAACTCACCCTTGTGTATGTTTGCTATTGTGATGGTAATTCTAAATTGAGTTTGCCTTTGTTTATGGCTACTTCAGGTCTAGCTTCACCCCTTGCATATGCTTATAGCTATTTCAGGGCTGGCCTCTCCCCTATTTGTAGCATGGTGACTTCTGCCCCCTATGGCTCAGGCGAAGGCAAATTTGAGACCTCCCTGTCTCCTGTCCTTCCACTGGTGTCAACAACACTGCTTGCTCTCGTGGTTATCCAGGTGTGGACTAGATGGCCGCCTGGTGAAATTCTCAACCTTTGGGGTTCGATGTCCTCTCTACCAGTCCAGCGGCCACCAGGGTCCTGTTATCTCTGAGGACTGGGGTGTGGGGGGCCTCCCACCTTGAGTGTTGATGTTCCGAAAAGCAGCAAGTCATGAGAAAAAACAGGTTTCCCTGTGACTTCAATGACCTCAGTGAGTATATACTGAAATTAGTCTTGCTCATCCAAGGTCTATCAAAGTCAAAGTGGGAAATAAGCAAAGCTCTGAAGCAAAGAAAAATGTTATAAATTGTATTTTAAAGCATTAGGAATGATTCGGTTATAAGCCAATGATTAAAAGGAATGAAATTCTTGTGCAAAGCTGCATGGTCACAGTGCAAATTAGAGTAACTAGAAATAGCCTTTAAAGAGATCTTTTAAATGTTATTTTACAATTAAACTTATTTTGTAAGAGAATGAAAATTATAAATAACATTAGTGAGTTGTGTGTTTTTGTGTCTCTCTATTTGTGTCTGCCTATTTATTCAGTGTATATCTTCATACATCGGGATGGTAGTATCAAATTAACAAATGAAAATTCTTAAAAGAGCTCTATTCAAGTTGTTAAAATTAAATATGTGCTTATGTATGTGAAAGACTATACCTGGAGCCCAAATTAGGCTAATCAGGATGGAAAAGTCATATAGAAATCTGAATATAGAAACTATTGGGAAAGGGGAAATTTTTTTTCCCCTAAGTTCTTTGACCTATCCAGAACCCAGGGCCTTCTCTTTACAAGAGCTATGAAGGAGGGTCTAGGTGTGGCAGATTAAAGTTCTATCTTCTAGGCTGGGGAATTAAGAATCAGTTTGCCCTATAATTCCCCAATTTAAACCTTTTAACAGCCTTAAAATGAGGGTGGTTAATGATCCAATTGTATTTCAGTAAGTAAAGGAAAAGTCCTTGAAAGCTATGGAAAGAAATTATAATATATTCCAGAACCTAGCAATCAGTATGCTTTCAAGATTATTCCCAGTTTTGGAATTTTATTAAAGAAAAGAGATTTTAGCCTCCTGTGAAAGAAAAAAGGAACATTCCTTGCATAAACTATAATTGTTTCAGTTTTATTTAGCTTGGATGTTATCTACCTAGGTTTATAGGATACCAATTAAATAAATTAACATTATATATATTAAATCTTTAAGATGTAAGTTGTAAGTTCATGTCTAATGAAATTAAGTTAGAGAAGGAAATGTAAATCTGTCCTCTCTTAAATGGATAAAGTAAATTTCATTGGTTGCTAATTGTAATTTAATAAGCTTATTTAAAGGTAAAGTAACTAGTCTATGTGGTTATGGTTAATTATAAGGAGTTTTGTAAAAGCATCTTCTAAACTGAAGCATTAAAATGACTGATTCCAGGAAGCCATTATTAATTAGAAACCTAAATTGATATTAATAACAAAAAGTAACTTCATAACAAGGAAACCTGTCAGAAGCCATCTCAATCTGCATATTAAAGTGGTTGTAAGGAAAGATAACCTTAATTCTATTGGGAATCTTAGGTTTTCCTAAATTAATGGAGAAAGTAGTTTTTCCTATATTGCTAAAGTAAAATACATGTTAATTAACATAATCATGGTAAAGGTGTAGAAGTAGAAAGTAAAGTACTAAAATAGTTAAGTTCATTTGATATGTTATAAACTGCTTTTGAAGTATTTAGAAAGTGTATAAAAATTAAGAGATAGACTTCAATAACATCAAACTCTCTTGTGCATTCAAACCAAGCCCAAATACCCTGCACAGTGCCTCTCCATTTGAATTAGTGGCTTTGTCGGTCTCTGTGACCCCTAAAACAATAAAAGTATCTACTACATCTCTGAACATGCTCCTGAAGTGGATGGAGAGTATGTTGCAGTTTCAGACTCCCAAAGCAGCCGGCAATGGCTTGATATGGCCAGGTTTATAATGGACATTGCCTCCAGACTAGCTGTTTCATAGTGCCGAAGGGTGCTATGCACCAGGCCAGTGAAATGCTGGCGCCTACCTTCCTAGCTTCTCTCTAGGATCACCTGTGCTGCAGCATGCTGTCTGTGTGAAGGACATACCAAGTGAAGCAATAATTACCAGAGTAATGTGAGTAGAACTTAAACCAAAACAATTGGCACTATGGCCCATTCCCATGGAGAGACAACATGTATAGTACTGCAAACCTGGAGTTTAGATCTATTAACTGCAGCTCAAAGAGGAAATTGTGCATTCATTAATATTTAGTACTGTACCTATATACCTGATGATTATGATGATATCTTTTCTATTCTAGATCATATGCAGAGGGATATTGAACATGTTAAAAGTCTTGGTAAATTTAATTCATTTTCTAAGTAGTTAATGAATGTGCCTATAAGACAAAAGAATAGCTCTTTTAAGTATTGTATTTTGCTTTCCATATGCCTGTCTTGTTGCCTTTACTGTCTTTGTGAGTTTATGTCTAGGGCAGTGACTCTCTTCATACCTCTCCTAGTTGTCCTAAGCATAACCACCACTGTGAGACCTCGGGTTGGCGATTTATACCAAACCCAGGAGGTCTACCACAATCTCTCCTTAGAGTTAACCAACAGCAGAAAAGAACTAAAGGAAGAATACTGTTTCCCATCAACTTTGGGAGGATGCAGCCTTTGAAGGCATCTAGCCTTTCTCACTCTCATGGTCCAGTATGCCATGGTTGGCTCCCTTTTGGGGCCTGCTTATCACCATCCTCTTTATCGTTTTAGTGGGACCATGTATATTCAAAATTCTAATTAAGCTTATTTCTTACAGAATCAATGCCTTATTAGTCATGCGGGGATTTCATTCAGTTCCAACCAGGGTGCTGACCCCGTTTTCCCTCAACCGCAATAGAATAGCCAGAGGGTTTTACACCTTGTCAGGTAGGGCCAACTCCCCCTAACCAGCAGGAAGTTGCTACAGAACAATGACCATCACCCTTCAGCACCCCCTTAAGAATAAGGGTGTATGGGAAGCGGCTGTGGCTCAGTCAGTAGGGCTCCCGTTTACCATATGGGAGGTCCCGGGTTTGGTTCCCGGGGCCTCTTGGTGAGGGCAGGCCCGCCCGCACGGTGTGGTTAGCTGACCCAGCGAGCACAAGCAGCAAGGGGGGGATAAATGAATAAATAAATAAAATCTTAAAAAAAAAAAAAAAAAAAGAATAAGGGTGTAAACTTTCTAAGGGGGGAGTTGAGGTAGTATAGGGAAAGGGAAGACTTGGGTCACAGCTGATGCCCAGCAGACAACATGGCCGACAGACAACATGGCTGACAGATCACAAGGCCATGAGACCCCGCCCAGAAACCTCCTGAGGGATCCCACTAGACTCTCAAATGAGAGAGACCCTGGAACGAGAATCTCATTTGGAATGAGAATCCCATTCAGTGTCAAGGGAAAGCCCCAGTTACACTTAAAAGGCCTCACCATTGGCCCATGAGAAACTGACAGGTGGGGCAACCAATCAGAACAGCAAACAGCTGGGACCCCGCCCCAACATTATGAGGGAGGAGGAGGAAAGACTTTAAAAAGGCCTGACCTAGGGCCCCATGTGCACATCTTTGCAGCCTGCCTGTGGTCCATGCCTCGGACCATGTATTTTTATTTGCTTGTTTCTTTTTTATTTTTAAGATTTTATTTATTTATTCATTTATCCCCGCCCCCCCCCCGCTGCCCGCGCTCGCCGGGTCAGCCAACCACGCCGTGCGGGCGGGCCCGCCCCCACCAGGAGGCCCCAGGAACCGACCCCGGGGCCCCCCATATGGCAAACGGGAGCCCCACTGATTGAGCCACAGCCGCCTCCCTGCTTGTTTCTTAATAAACTCTTTACTCCCTTGCCTACCCTATGCCATGTCCTTAAATTCTTTTATGTGATGTAAGCCAAGAACCTGGAAGCCCAGAATCCAGAGCCATCCATTAACAGGACTACTACAGGAACAATTCCCTTCTAGAGTAATTCTGTTAGGGAGAAAGAAAACTGCAGGGGCATTTTTGTTGTGGGAGATCGAGAGTAACCCACACAGATCAAAGGATCCCAGCAGGTCACTGCCCAGTTTGTCCACTTATAGAATCCAGGGGACACAGATTGTAGGGGATATGCTGGACCTACTCTCTAATGTAAAATACTTCCAAACACTTTTCAAACCACATTAACTGAATCTTTATTAAAAACAAATAGTGAATATGCCCAACACAATTGTCCCTCTTACCCATCTTGGAAAGCAGACTGCCAACACTTTGAATTGGCACCTCATAATCAGCCTGGTTTCAATTGCTTTAAGAACTCAGCAAAGCATAAAAAACTTCCATTTTATTAACTATTTCAAATTTTTCCTGTAATTTCAAGAAGAGATGCCAAATTGCAATTTAATGATGTTTTCACAATTTGGGGGGAAACATCATAAGATATACAATGCAGATAGTGTATCTCTAGTTGCAGTGTTTAGACCTGTGAACCACAGCACATGAATGGCAAAAGCTTACCTGTACAAACGAAGAGGAAAATACAGTGATAACCCACTGCTGTGATTTATTCCTTTCTCATGTTCTGGAAAAATTTCTCAAACATAGAAATGAGGCTGAGAGCTGACTGCACAACCTAAGATCACACTAGAATTGTGTCCTATAAGCCTCTATCAGGGTATTTAACTTTGACCAACAATAGATGAGGGAGCAGAGGCTTTTTTACGTGTTATTGTAGATTTAAGAGGTTAGCCTGCAGAGAAACAGTAATAGGGAAAGCTTTAGTTTTATTGTCCTCCAGATTTCAACCAGGTATGTACCTAAATCGACAATCTTGATCTGCATCCCTTTCTCCATTTCCTATATATTCAAAGCTCTATTAATGTAAACCCTCTTTTCCAAGCACCTATGCCATCCTGTTGGTTCTCTGAATAACAGGTTAAATAAAATTTTCACAGGTGCTCACCAACATTGTGTGTGGGATTTATGGTTTCACATAATTCAGAAGTTATGCATGTAAGCTGCTTTTTGGAAACAAACAAAAATCCTGTTTGGTGAAAAGCCTCCCAACTGATTTTTCACATCACCTTGGCCAAAATCAGAACAGGGCCATTTCCTAAGGGGCATGGAATGAGACCCACGAGTTTCAGAGATCCATCATCTGGGACTGAATGCTCGCCTGTGGGGAATCTATCCACAGGATGCCCACAGGGCTTTATCTTTTCTGTTTTATAATGGAAGGGTCAGTATTGGCTATGGAATGGCAGGGTGATAAAGCTTCTGAAAAAGGTATAGACATCATTTAGAGGCCCAGGGAGGGAGAGGCGCTATATTCACTGACACTCAATTTCTTTTTTAATAGTATCTCACATTTATTGAAAATATGGATGACTTGTCCAGGTAGTGTTGAGGAGCAGGGGTTATTTTATTTTCAACAAAAGGCACACATCTGAGAGACAGCTGCAAATACTAAAAAGAACTGGA
>JAKSZT010054140.1:6219583-6242093 GCA_026826555.1 Tolypeutes matacus
TGAGGACAGAACATTTGAACTTGAAATATAGGAGAACAGACAAAAGGAATGGAAAAAATTGAACAGTGTCTCAGGGAATCGAATGGCAACATGAAACGCATAAAAATACCCATTATAGGTGTCCCAGAAGGAAAAGAGAATGGAAAAGCGGTAGAAAGACTATTTGAGGAAATACTGTCCCAAAATTTTCCAACCCTTATGAAAGACATGAATATCAATATTCAAGAAGGGCAATGTACCTCTGTGACAGTTTGAGATTATTTTTGTAAATTCCAAAAAGAGAAAGATTATGTTTGTAAACTAACCTATTCTTCTGGGTGTGATACCCTTTGATTATATTGGATTCAGTTGAGGGGCCCTTGATTAAATTACCTGTTAAGATTAGGGCTTTGATTTGACCAAGTCAGTAAGGTATTACTCAGGTTGAGTCCCCACCCCCTTGGTGGGCCAATATAAATGGACATTCACTCAAAAAGACTCACCAGAAGAGAGAGTTCTGTCATTTTTTATCCTGGGGCCCTGGGGAGAGATGAGCCATTCACGTGATAGTTTGCAGCTGACCTTGGGAAGAGAACAGAACAGCTGAGACTGATATAGAAGGCCCAGAAAGAAATGAGCTTTATGCCAGGAGAGAGAGGAAGTCCTGAGAGACAAGCCCTATGCCAGCCTACAACTGTGATCAGGAGGAAGCTGGGGTCACAAAGTCTCAGAGGAGAGAGAGGAAGCCCAGAGGGGAAGGCTGAAACCTGGCAGAGATCGTCCACCATCTTGCTTCAACAAGTGTCAGCTGGTGTTGGTGAGAAAGTACCTCTTATGCTACCTTGAATTGGACTTTCCATGGCCTTGGGACTGTAAGCTTTTACCCCAAATAAATACCCTTTATAAAAGCCAACAGATTTCTGGTAATTTGCATCAGCACCCCTTTGGCAGACTGATACAACCCCCAAACAGAATAAAACTGAACATACCTACTCCAAGACATCTACTATTCAGAATGTCAAAGACCAATGATAAAGAGGATTCTGAGAGCAGCAAGAGAAAAGCAATGTATCACTTACAATGGAGTCTCAATAAGGCTAAGTTGCTGATCTCTCATCAGAAACCATGGAGGCAAGAAGGCAGTGGTATGATATATTTAAGGTACTGAAAGAGAAAAACTGCCAGCCAAGAATTCTTTATCTGGCAAAACTATCCTTCAGAAATGAAGGCAAGTTTAAAGTCTTAACAGCCAAACAAAAACTGAGAGTTTGTTACCAAGAGACTGGATCTACAAGCGATATTAAAGGGTGTGTTACAGCTTGAAAGGAAAAGACAAGAGCAAGAGGCCTGGAGAAGAGTGTAGAAATGAAGATTATAAGTAAGAGAAACTTAAAGGATAGACAATAATAAGATATAACAGAAAGCCAAGGGATAAAATGGATGAAGTAAGTAATGCTTTTACAGCAGTAACATTGAATGTTAATGGATTGAATTCCCCAATTAACAGACTGATAGAATGGATTTAAAAAGGCATGACAAATAGATGTTGTCTTCAAGAGACTCACCTTAGATGCAAGGACACAATCAGGCTGAAAGTGAAAGGTTGGAAAAAGATATTCCACACAAATAATAATAATGAAAGAGCAGGAGTAGCAATACCAATATGAGATAAAATAGATTTTAAATGCAAAACTGTTATAAGAGATGAAGAAAGTCACTATATATTAATAAAAGGGACAATTTATCAAGAAGAAATAACAATAATAAATATTATGCACCCAACATAGGTGCCCCAAAATATATGAGACACATACTGGCAAAACTGAAGGGAGAAATAGATGTTTCTACAATAATAGCTGTAGACTTCAACAAACCACTCTCAGCATTAGGTAGCACAATCTGGACAGAAGATATATAAGGAAACCGAGAGCTTGAATAATATGATAAATGAACTAGACCTAACAGACATTTATAGAGCATTACACCCCAAAACAGCAGGATATACATTCTTCTCAAGTGCTCATGGATCTTTCTCCAGGATAGACCATATGCTGGGACAAAAGTCAGATCTCAATAAAGTTAAAAAGATTGAAATTTTACAAAGCACTTTCTTTGATCATAATGGAATAAAGTTGGAAATTAATAACAGACAGAAAAAGGAAAAATTGACAAATATATGGAGATTAAACAATACACTCAAATAATCATTGGGCTGAAGAAATTGCAAGAGAAATCAGTAAATACCTCAAGACAATGAAAACGAGAGCACAACATATCAAAATTTATGGGATACAGCAAAGACAGTGCTGAGAGGGAAATTTATAGCTCTCAAGACATATTAAAAAAGAAGAAAGAATGGGGAGTGGATGTAGCTCAGTGGTTGAGCGCCTGCTTCCCATGTGTGAGGTCTTGAGTTCAATCCCCAGTACCTCCTAAAAAAAAAGAAGAAGAAAGAGCTAAAATCAATCAAAGACATAACCGCACACCTGGAGGAACTAGAAAAAACAATAAACCAATCCCAAAGCAAGCAGAAGGAAAGAAATAATAAATATTACAGCACAGATAAATGAAATGGAGAAAAAAAAAACAATAGAGAAAACCAACAGAACTAAAAGTTGGTTCTTCCAAATTAATATACACAAATGTATTGTATAACGTATTGTTTGATTCAAATTTTTTTTATATGTATTCAGTACATTTAATTGAGAAATGTATATATTTATTCATCTGTGTTTACTTTTTAGTTTTTAATTTTTTATATTTTCAATTATTAAATGTTCAAAATAAAGTAAAAAAAAGTTGGTTCTTTGAGAAGATCAACAAAATAAATAAACCCTTAGCTAGATTAACAAAGAAAAAAAGAGAGAAGATGCAAATAAATAAAATCAGAAATGAGAAGAGGGATATTACCACTGACCCAGCAGAAATAAAAGACATCAAAAGAGGATACTATGAACAACTGTATGCCAATAAACTAGACAACATTGATAAAACAGACAAATTCCTGGAACCACCTGAACAAACTACACTGACCCTAGAAGAAATAGAAGACCTCAAAAAACTAATCACAAGAAATTGAAACAGTTATCAAAAACCTCTCCAAAATGGAAAGTCCAGGACCAGATGACTTCACAGGTGAATTCTAACAATCTTTTTTTTTTTTTAACTTTATTTTGTACACTTAATAATTGAAAATATAAACAAACGCTAAAAAGTAAACACTGATGAATAAATATACATTTCTCAATTAAATGTAATGGATACATATAAATTTTTTTTTAATCAGACAATATGTTACACAATATATTTGGTTCATAGTAACGCATTCATACAGTATTTGTCCTTTGGTGTCTGGCTTGCTTCACTCAACATAATGTCCTCCAGGTTCATCCATGTTGCCATATGCTTTATGACTTCATTTCTTCTTACAGCTGCATAATATTCCATCGTCTAACAATCTTTTAAAGAATCATATTGGGTTAATGTCCACCCTGATTCAGATTGGTCTCATCTTATCTAATGACATCTTCAAAGATGCTATTTATAAATGCGTTCACATGCACAGGACTGGGGTTTAGGTCTTGAACATGTCTTTGTGGGGGATATAATACAATCCACAACAGGAATTATTTATCTCTTGGGAACTAAAGCCTCCAAATTACCAGAACACAAAATTTGGGGGACAGGAAGCAAACCTCTTCATTCTGGGTCTTAGGTGTAGGGGCTACTCCCACTTCCATTGTTTATAAGACCCATGTGTTCTGGCTATAAGAGAAACAGCACTGCATATTGCTGCTAAGGCCCCTTTCATAAGGGTCTCCTGAGCAAGAACCAGGATGGCTGGGCAAAGTGACTGATGTTAACAGGACAGTTCATCTTATACACCTGTTTGTTTAGATCAGGGGTTCTTAACAAGGGGTCCATGAGCTTGAATTTAAATAAAAAAAAAACCCATTATTCTTGTGGGGACGTGTTTGTGCAGGAGTGATACATTTATTAAATAATTCACAGTATAGTGTGGACTTAGTAAGGAGTCTGTGGTTTTCACCTGACTGGCAAAGGGGTCCATGGAACAAAAAAAGGTTAAGAACCCCTGGTTTAGAGTCTTTACCACCATCGATTCCCACTTTGGGCATTTATGGGACCCAAATATCATGTGCCCATTCTTAGGGGTCCAAACGCATTCCTCTTCCACAGATATCCTTGTTGCAACCTTCTAATTTTGTTCTTTCCAAGTACCTGACCAACCAGTGAACTTTTATTCACATGAGTCAGTGTACATCTATATCTCAGGCCTTCTCCACTTCCAGGCAAATTGGACAACCAGATTACCTGGCCAAAGCTCTGCTCCCTGGGTATATTTCCTTTCACCACCATACTTCAAGTGAGCCACCCTTAAGATGGGATGTAATGGTGCAGCTATTCACCTCCTGCCAGTGCCAGCACATTGTGCAGCTTCATCTGTAAACCAGGTCAAAAATTTGTTCTCCATTAATTGGCCATAGGGAAATCCCCATGAGGCCATAGTTAAAGGTTGTTGCAGAGGTGGCAAAGAAGCAGGATTAGGTATGTTGGGAGTGTGAGCCATCTCCTCATGCAACTTACCTGTACCTCCAGGAACTTCTCAAGCTTGATCTCTTATACACCACTTCCATTTGATGGGGGAGTGCTGTTTATGCTCAATTTATGGTTTGGTTGCTCAGATAATATCCAGTTCATGAAGAACAGCTCAAGCCACATGACCACTTGTATCCCATGATTAGAATATAGTCTACCAGGATTCAGCAGCAAGTTAGGAACTCTTCCATAAAAGAACTTTATATTTCTTTTTGCCGAAAATGCGTGCCATCACTCCAAAATTATAAATGTATGTGCTGTTGTTCCCTATTGGGGCTTGCCAGAGACTCCATACTGCATCCATATTTGCCACAGGCACACTTTTAAAAACTTTTATTTTGGACTAATTTTAGACTTACAGAAAAGATGCAAAGATGGTACAGAAATTTCCTGTACACCCTTCATCCAGCTTCCCTGTATGTTAACATCTTATATAATTCTAGAGCATTTATCAAAACTAAGAAATTAATCTTGATGCAAAACTATTAATTAAACTGCATACTTCATTTGAATTTCACCAGTTTTTTCTACTGATGTCCTTTTTCCACCCCAGGATCCAATGCAGGATCCCACATTGCATTTAATCATCATGTTGCCTGTCCCCAGTCTGTGACAGTTCCTCAGTATTTCCTTGTCTTGCATGACCTTGACACTTTTGAAGATTATTGGTCCATCATTTTGTAAAATGTCCTCAATTTGGGTTTGTCTGATGTTTTCTCATGATTAGTGTAGCCGTAATTGTGAAATGCTTGATGGAAAAGTCCTAGATCACTTTGAAGAGACTGTTGATATTAAATGGATGCTAAAGAGACTTTCTATGATGTCTTAGAAGTAAATGATGAAACTATTATTGGAAACTGGAGGAAAGGGGATCCATGTTTTAAAGTTGCAGAGAACTTAGTAAGATTAACTCCTGGTGTTATATGGAAGACAGAATTTGAAAATGGCGAACCAGAGCATTTAGCTGAAGAACTTTCCAAGGTAAACTCAGAGAATGTGGCTTGGCTTCTCCTTGCAGCTTATAGCAAAATACTAGATGAGCGAAATACACTAAGGACTGAACTTTGGGCACAAAGAAAACAGAAACTGATTCTGGAACTTCCAAGTTTCTGGAAATCAAATTCCCAGATGAAAGTGCCCCATTTGAAGACTTAGCTAAACCTGGAACTTGTAAATCAGAATTGAAGATGCAGTTATCTAGGAAAGACTTGCGGAAAGTCTTACTGTCCGATGGCTTGGACCCCTGCTTCCTGCATGCTAAACCAACAAAGTTTTTGAGAGAGTTGTATGAACAAAACCACTGTCAGCTTCGACAAAAGAGGACATGGAAAGGAGAGATTGAAGGAGAATCAGCTTTAAGAAGAAAACCGTGGAAGTAGAGATCTGGAATTAAGACATCTCCTTGGGCCAAGAGAGGAGCCCCACCCATGTGTACAGAGAGGGTGAGATTGCCCCTGCAGTTGAAGATGGTGGATATCCCCACCCAATGTTCAGGAAGAGTTTTGCTGCCCCAGGGTACAGGGAGGGTGGAGCACATTCCTCAAAGATTAGGGCCATTAAGGTCAGCACCCCATAGGTCAGAGAGGGGTCCCATGGATTAGAGAAGGCCAAGTGGTCAACCCATTGCTCTGAGAGGGTTGAACCTGTATGCCAAAGGTTAGGGAAGGCCAGGTGGTCAACTCGTTTCTCTGAAAGGGTTGAACCTGTATGCCAAAGGTTAGGGGGAATGTTGTATTCACCTCACTGTACCAGGGGCCTAAGACTCTAACCCAAAGATTGGGTAAGGTGTGGCAATCACCCCAACACTCTTGGATGGTGAGGTCTGGAGCTAGGTCAACACCCAGATGCTTGATGAGGGTGGAACCAAGAAAATGGCCATTGGGCAAGCCTGTGGAAAGGGTGGGTTCCCATGTGGCCCCAAGAAGAAACCATCATCTTAAGAATGACTCTCAGACTTTGAAATAGAATGGAGGATGCCCTGCAGGTTTTGTAGAGGATCCATGACTCATGTTTAACATCCCAATTTCTCCTTATGATATTGAAAATGTTTATCCTTTGTCTTTCCTTTAGTGTATTGGAAGCAGTTAAATGGTTTTGTAAGTCTCAGAGTTCTATAGCAGACGGAGTTTTGCCTGAAGACAAACTGTATTTCTTTAAACTGCCTATGATGATTTTGTACTTGAATTGTTGCTGATTTGGGGTTTTTTGAATATTGTAATGTATTTTTGGAATTCAGAGGGTGGTGTGTAGCCATTGGCCAATTTGATGTAATTATGAGTTCCAAAAATATAATTGGATCATGCTTGTAAACTGATCTGTTAATCTGGGCATGATTAAGTTATGATTAGGGCATCAACTGGGCCACATCAGTAGGACGTTGAGCCCCGCCCCTTGGTGGGTGGGGGAAGAAAATATAAAAGGCATCACAAAGAACAGAGCTAAAGCAGTTTTGAGTAGCAGTTTTTGAGAAGCAGTTTTGATGTTGGAAAGAAGGCCCCAGGAGAAGAGAAGTGACCCGTTCACCTGATCGTCTACAACTGACCTTGTGGAGGAAACAGGAGCTAAGCCCAGAGAGAAATGCAGCCCCAGGAAGAGAGGAACCCAAGAAGCCTGAACTCTGGTTGGCAGCTGTCTTGCTCCAACACGTGGCAATGGACTGTGGTGAGAGAAGAAACTTAATGCTTTATGGCCTGGTATCTGTGGACTTCTACCCCAAATAAATACCCTTTATAAAGACCAACGCATTTTTGGTATTTCACATTAGCACCCCTTTGGCTGACTAATACAATTAGAATGAGATTATTTTTGCCAAGTGTGGCAGTTTGATATTGTTTATGAATTCCAAAAATAGATATTGTGTTATATTTGTAAACTGGTCTGTTCCTCTGGGCAGAGGATTGGATTCAGAGGTTTCACTTTTACTTGATTAAATAATGATTAAGGCTTTGATTGAGCCATGTCAGTAGGACGTTGTGTCCCTGCCTCCTTGGTGGGCAGGGACTCACAGAAAAAAAGACATGGCAGAGGACAGAGTTTGGAGTTTTGATGCTAGATTTTGGATGCTGGAGCCCTGGGAAGTAAATACACAGAGAAGCAGATACATGAGGAAAGAGAGAAGGCTCCATGAGACATGGCAGAGGGCCTGGGAAGAGAGATGAGCCGTTCGCCTGATAGTTACAGCTGGCCTTGTTGAGAGAACAGAACAGCTGGGCCCAGAGAGAAATGAGCCCTGGGAGAGAGACGAGACTTATCCCAGCCTACAGCTGATATTGGAAGAAGCTGGGACCACGGGCCCTTAAGAGGAAGAGGAAGCCTGAACTGTTGTAGACATCGGTAGCTATCTTGCTCCAACATGTGGCAACAGACTTTGGTGAGGGAAGTAACTTATGCTTTATGGCCAGGTAACTGTAAGCTTCTATCCCAAATAAATACCCTTTATGAAAGCCAACAGATTTCCGGTATTTTGCATCAGCACCCCTATGGCTGACTAATATACCAAGTATAGCACAGAAAAGATACTATATCTTTCTCAGTGCATAAGAGCAATGTGTGCCTTTTGTGTCTGGCTTATGGCATTTGGGGACAGGATACTGGAACTGGAGCGTTTTCAGTTTGTCTTGAGGCTTCTTTGCCAATTACAGGTCATCCCTTCTATGTGGTGTGTCTGCTAGCTTGCTCCTTTTCTTTGTCTTCTTTTGGGAGAGGGAGGGGCTCTAGCCAGGCCTGGATTGACATATGCTGAGATTGGTTCATGGCCTTTCTTCCCCTTCATGGCCTTCTTAGAGCGGGATGAGTGGCATATTATTTCACTCAGTTCCCATACAAACATTTAAGCAGGCAACACACATTTCCCACAGATAGCAAAGCTAAGACTCAACAAGGTTACGACTTGTCCAAGAGTACTTAGCTGCTTGCTGGTAACAAGCAGTCACTGCTTCTGTTCAGCTGCAGGAATAGAATGTAAATTGCTAGCAATTTTGACCTGTTCCTCAGACGTAAAGAACAAAGGATGTATACCTTTCCCAAACGTTGATGGAGTCTGCAGCTGCCCAGGTTCCACCCACTGTGTAGCTCTGCTTCCCTAGAGCAGAGGGACTTACAGAAACAAAATGGTCTGAGCTGTTATTGCCCACCCCCAGCCTTTGTGGCCGGTAGAAAATGCTTGGTAGGAGTAACTTCAGAGAGTGCTTAGAACTGGCTTAACAAGAAAGGCTGCCTAACACCTGCAAGCTGTGCAGCCACTAAGCATCGCTCACCCAGCAGCAGCAGGAACATGTTCTGTATTTGAGTTTGCTGGCATGACCCCTTTTGTGGGCCCTGTGGCTGCAGAGCTGGCTCCCAAGTCGGGAAAGATAGGGAAAAGATGGGGCTGGAAGCAACCAGATATGAGGCAGGAATGAGGCTAAATAAAGGGAGAAAGGTGGTCAGGGGCCAGGTGCATGGTCTCAGAGGGAGCCAGGGGTGGACAAGCTCTCTTCAGAGGGAAGGGGCCACTTGCTGCCCTCTCAAGAGTCCAGGCCAAAGCCACCTATTTGTATGTGACAGCAACATTGCACTGCTCAACCACTAGCCAGTGGGTTTTTGTTTTGTTTTTTAACTTTTCCCTATTAAAATCATAATGTTTATTAAGGAAAATTTGGGAATTTTAAAAAGAATCAGTTTTGCCGCCCAAATGCTACCACTGTTAATCTTTTGATGTTAAATGTTCTAGACATTTCTGTGCATAGGTTTTTGGTGTGTTTACATAGATGTTATTCTGTATATACAATTTTATGTCCCTTTTTGTACTTAACATATAAACATTTTTTCCCATGTTAAAAAAAAAAAAAAATAAGAGCAATGTGTTTAGATGTCAATATATTATATTACTGACGATGTGTACCTTGATCATTTGATTGTCATAGAACACAATTTGCTCTTTGGACACTATTGGCTTTGAACACAATTAGATCTGTTGGGTCACAGGGCTGAGGGGCAGGATAGCATGTACTTCTGCCTGCAGCCCTACATACCAGCCCAATTAATTATTGTATACCTTGCCTCCAAAAATGCCAAGATGCCTTCCATGAATTGTTTCTATTTCTTAATAGTAGGAAGTGAAGTGCAAGGTATCAAATGCATATTCTGTTTCTATTGAGATTATCATATGGATTTACTCTTTGTAATAGTTTTCTATTGCTGCCTTAACGAATTACCACAAATTTAGTGGCTTAAAAGACATACTTATTATCTTACAATTCTGTAGGTGAGAAGTCTGGTATGGGTCTCACCAGACTAAAATCATGGTGTCAGCAGGCTGCATATCTTTCTGGAAGCTCTAGGAGAGAATCTGTTTCCTGTTCATTTGGGGCAAAATGAAACTTTTTGTAGTTGTAAGACAGAGGTCATTGTATTCTTTCTGTTTTTAAACTGAGGGCCTCCTAGAGGCACATTCCTTGGTTTGTGGCTCCCATCCTCCAACTTCAAAGCCAGCAATTGTGGGTTGAGTGTTTCTCATGTGGCATCTCTCTAACCCACTCTTTTGCTTCCCTTTTCCACTTTAATGAGCCCATATGATTAAATAATCCAGGAATGTCTCCCTATTTCAGGTCAGCTGATTAATAAGCATAATTCCATCTGTAAACCTAATTCGCTTTTGCCATCTAATATAACATATTCTCAGGCTCTGGGCTTAGGACATGGACCTCTTTGGGGAACCATTATTTTGTTTGCCACATTCTCCTTTTCTGTTATTATAGTAAATTAGATTTTTTAAATTTATAAAACAATCTTGAATCCTTGGGATAAACTGCACCTAATTGTGGTATATTATCCTTTTAATATATTACAGGTTTAGGCAAATGGATAAGTATATTGTGGTACATTCATACAATGGAATTTTATACAATATAAAAGATGAACTAGAAGTACACACAACAATATAGATGAAAACTACAGATATTACATTGAATAAAGAAGTGAGGCAAAAAATAGTGTGTGCTTTATGATTTCATTTTATATGAACATCAAGAATAAGAAAAATTAAATGTTTATAGAAATCAGAATAATGGTTATCTCTGGAGCTGGGGCTGTTATAGACTGCTGCAAAGTTGCAAGAAGTAACCTTGTGAGATGCAAAAAATATTTTCCAAAGTGGCTTTATAATTCTGTATTCTTACCAGCAATGCATGAGATTAAGTTGCTTCAAAACTGAATAGAATTTAGTATTATCAGTTTTTGTAGCCATTCTAATATGTATGAAGTGGTATCACATTATGGTTTTAATTTGCAATTCCCTAATTACTAATGATGTTGAACATCTTTTTGCTTGCTAATTTGCCATCATCTATCTTTTTTAGTGACATTTCTGTTCCAATATTTTGTCCATTTATAATCAGGTTGTTTACTTTTTTATTATTGAGTTTTCAGAGTTCTATATATATCCTGTATTCAAGGTCTTAGTCAGATATGGAATCTACAAATATTTTCTCCCAGCATGTGGCTGGTATTTTCATTCTCTTAACATTGTCTTTTGAAGAACACAAATCTTAAAATTTGATGAAGTCCAATTTATCTAATTTTTCCTTTAGGCATTGTGCTTTTGATGTTTAAGAAATCTTTCCCTAACCAAAGTTACAAAGGTTTTCTCCTTTCTTTTCTTCTAGGAGTTTTTAAATTTTAGCTTTTACAGTCAGGCCTATGAACCATATTGAGTTAATTTTCATATATGGTGTGAGGTATGGGTTGAAATTAATTTTTTTGGATATGGATAACCAATTGTTCCAGCATCATTGTTGAAAGGACTATCCTGTCTCCGCTGAATTGCCTTTATATCTTTGTCAAAATTTAGCTGTCCATATATGGGTGGGTCTATTTCTAGATTCTAGATTCTCTTCCATTCATCTATTTGTCTATCTTGATGACAATTCTGGACTGTCTTAATTACTGTAGTTTTATCATAAATCTTGACATCACTAGTATTAATTCTCTAACATTGTTCTTCTATTTCAAGTTATTTTAGCTGTTGTATATCCTGTGCATTTTCATATGTATTTTAGAATCAATTTGTTATTTTTAAGTATTAAAAAACTTCCTAAGATTTTGATTAAATCTATAGGTCAATTTTGGGAAAATTGATATTTAACAATATCGAGTCTTCAAACCCATAAACATGTCTCTCTCCATTTAGTCAGATCTGCTTTAATTTTTCTCAGGAATGTTTTTTAGTTTTCAGTGTACATGTAGGTCTCATCTTTTGTCATATTCATCCTTAGATATTTTCACATTTTATGCTGTTTCAAGTGTTTTTATTTCAATTTTTCTTTGTTGCTAGAAATACAATTGATTTTTTATATTGGTTTTGTATATTGTATATATATCTTGTATATTCATCTTTGCAACCCTGCAAACTCACTTATTAGTTCTGGTAGATTTTCTTGTAGATCCCATCACATTATCTACATAGATGATTGTATTAGTCAGCCAAAGGGGTCCTGATGCAACATACCAGAAATCTGTTGGCTTTTATAAAGGGTATTTATTTGGGGTAGAAGCTTGCAGTTACTAGGCCATAAAGCATAAGTTACTGCCCTCACCAAAGTCTATTGCCATGTATTGGGGCAAGATGGCTGCCGATGTCTTCCAAGAGTTCAGGCTTCTTGGGTTCCTCTCTTCCCGGGGCTCTGTTTCTCTCTGGGCTTAGCTGCTGTTCTCTCTCCACAAAGCCAGCTGTAGACTATCAGGCGAATGGCTGGTCTCTTTTCCCTGGGGCCTTCTCTCCTTCCTCATGACCAAACTCCTCTGCGTGCTTATTTCCCAGGGCTCCAGTTAAAAAAAAACTCCAGCCTCCCTTCTCTGTGGTGCAGTTTCTCTGTGAATCCCCACCCACCAAGAGGATGGGGACTCAATGTGCTACTGATGTGGCCCAATCAAATCCTTAATCATTATTTAATCAAGTAAAAGCGAAACCTCTGAATCCAATATAATCTAATATGCCTAGAGGAAAAGACCAGTTTACAAACATAATCCAATATCTATTTTTGGAATTCATAAATAATGCCAAACTGCTACAATGATCATGTTATATGCAGATAACAACAGTTTTCTTCTTCCTATCCAATATGAGTGCCTGCTCTTTCACTCCCTCTCTTTCTTCCCTCCCTCTCTCTCTTTCTTCCCTCCCTTTTTTCCTTCCTTCCTTCTTTCCTTCCTTTTTCCTTTTCCTTCTTTCCTTCTTTCTTTCCTTTTTCCCTTTCTCTCTCCCTCTTCCTCATCCTCTCCCTTCCTCTTCCTCCCTCTGCCTCCCCCCCTCCCACTAGCTCTCTCTCTTCCATATTGCATTGGCTAGAACCTCTAGTACAATACATACTTGTCTTGTTCCTGATCTGAGGTGGAAAGCATTCTGTCTTTCACCTTTAAGTACACTGTTAGCTATAGATTTTTTTTCTTTTTTCTTTTTTAGTAAGAGCAAACCATTTTATTTTACCATTTCATAGTTATCCTTGAAAGCATAAACTGTATACATGTACAGCTTCACAGCTTTATTTTTTAAATCACAAGCAATTCAATGTGACCATCATTGAGGCCTCTGTTAAAAGATCTTCCAGCAGAGCTGCCCCAGTTTGAAGATTAAACAATATTGCACTTTAAGATAACTGACTTTCAGGATTCTCTTCAAAGAAGAAAAGTATTGCTTCCATCAGTGCTTTTCTTAGACTAAAAGCATACTGCAGAAAACTCTACTTTAAAAATTAATACTGCAAGGTACAGTAACATA
The DNA here is from genome assembly GCA_026826555.1 of Tolypeutes matacus. Classification (NCBI taxonomy): domain Eukaryota; kingdom Metazoa; phylum Chordata; class Mammalia; order Cingulata; family Chlamyphoridae; genus Tolypeutes; species Tolypeutes matacus. The sequence goes on from JAKSZT010054140.1 coordinate 6,232,935, forward strand.
GTAAAGTACCTGCCTATTTTAGAATCCTAGGGAACATTTCACTGTAAGAAACTATTGAGCCCATAATTAGTATAAAGTGTACACAGTATTTTTCATTTCAGTGGTCCAAGATGCGAAGGTTTCCAGATACAATCTTGTTCTCTAATACTGCTCCAGGTGGGATGTCAATTCTGTCACCATGATTTGCGATGATAATAACTGTTCCCTTTAATGAAACATTCTTGCCAAATGTCACATCTCCTGAAACAGTGAGGTGATCCAATTCAAGCATATCTGGTATACTTTCAAATCTCCTTAGGTAATCCTGAACCTTTGTAAAAGAACTGCCTAATTTAACCAAGGGTACTGTAGGAAATTCCCGCTTCTCACTCATTGTCAAGGATCCTGCATTAAGGCTATAGAGGTTTGACATCACAAGCAAGAGATCTGATGTGGTTTTGACAGGCAGAAAACGGCTCCTAGGAACATTGATACCTAGAGAATTCTCAAAACTTTTAACGGCAGCTCCTACTGCAGTTTCCAACTGAATAACATTCAGGCCTCCATCCAAAGTCTTTGGATTCACAATGATTTCCATGTCAATGGCATTCTGCTCCTGCAGTCTTTTAACTGCTGCAAGAGAGATCCATAAATTGTTTGTATTAAATATTTTGAATTTTGATACAGACTTGAACTCATCAACATGTGCTTTTGGCACTTGAGCAATTTCCACCAGTCTCAGTTTGCCTTCGTACTGAGTGAGTGTTCCACCCTTTACATCTGCCCGTGTTTTATTTGCTATAGATTTTTATAGATAACTTTCATCAGATTGAGGAATTCTTCCTCTGTTCCTAACTTCATGAGAGATTTTATGAAAAACCATATGACACAGAAATCCTAGAGAAATGAAAATTTATTGTATTAGTGAGCATTCTCCAGATTAACAGAACAAATAAATATTATGAGATATATTATAGGAATTGGCTTGTGCACCCATGGGGTTGGCAAGTCCAAATTCTGTAGGGCAGACCATATGTTGAGAACTCTACTTAATGGTTTGATGAATTCCCCAGGAGAAGCTGGCTGACTGAAGTAGAAATAGAATTCTTTCTGACTACTGACATCATCACTTCTCCCTTTTTTTAAAGCCTTCAAGTGATTATATGTATAGGACATCTCTCATTGCTTAAGGTAATCTTCTTTGTTGATTATAGATATATAGTCAGACACAGATGCAATCAAATGCCTAATGTTTTAAATCCAAGAAATACCCTCACAGTAGCAATCAGGCCAGTGCTTGTTTGACCAAACAACTAGACACCATAACCTAGCCAAGTTGATACATGAACTTAATCATCACAGTCCACCCCTTGTCAACTTGCCACACATACACAATTCCTTAAACCATACCTAATCTCTAAATAAAAACAATAACTCATATTTTCATCTAACATAATTCAACTGTCCTGCAGACAACCAGAAACACACTGACCTATTGCCCAGAAGAGGATGTAAGTCCTTGGATAATATTCACTCTTATATTTGATTTCCTGTAACTTAAAGTCTATGACATGAAGTTAATGCAACTTATGTTATATGATAAGGGGAAAGATAGGGAAGAAAACAGACATTTCTTTATGTATATATACAAACATATTCATAACAAAACAATAAAGAAATACTCAGCCATTATAGTGTTCATTTCTGCAACTGGTCATGTGCATGTAACTCATATTTATAACTACCTTCTTCCACTATTCACTCCACATTCCCTTTACCCTCAGCAAGCACTGCAGTTGGTCTAGTTTTTTTTGGTGGGGTGACCCAAACCTTCATTCATGAAGGGTCTGGGCCATTAGTAGTCCTGCTTGGATTGGGTTATTACACTGACGTTAATCACAGGGCATGGAAGTATTAAGAGCTGCCCTAGGGGATCTCCTGTATTCCAGGCAAACTCTTCTTTATCTCCAATGTGTAGGTACAATCCTATTTCCCCTTGATAGTCAGAATCAATCACCCCAGTCAGCACAGTAATTCCCTTCTTTGCCTGTTGATTCACAGGTAAGAGGAGCCCAAAGTGGCCAGGTGGCAGTCTTAACTTCCAGTTCAATGGAATCATTGTTAAGTTCCCAGATGGCAGCACTCCTCCTTTTGGGACTAAAACCTGTAGACCAGCAGAGCTTAAGGTTGCAGGGACAGGAAGCAAAAATTTTCCTAGTGGGTCACTAGGGGTAATAGTGAGTGGTGCCACTCCCATTTCCACCCCTTGATTCCTGGACCCATGAATCCTGGCTATAGGAGAAACAACACCATAGAGTGGACACTGATTTAGAGCATACACATCCTCCTGGAGAACATTGCCCCAGCCCTACAAGGTATTTCCACCTAGTTGGCACCATAAATGAGTCTTCAAAGGGCCATTTCACCATTGTATCATTCCAGCTGCTTCAGGATGATGGGGAACATGGTAAGATCAGTGAATTCCATGAGCATGTGCCCATTCCCACACTTCATTTGCTGTGAGGTGGGTTCCTTGATCAGAAGCAAACCTGTATGGAATACAATGAAAGTGGATAAGTGTTTTAAAGTCCTAGGCTGCTTCAAGCAAATACTATGAAATGGATTGGCTTAAACAATGGGAATTTATTAGCTTACGGTTTTGAGGCTGTGAAAATGACTAAATCAAGGCATCATCAAGGCTATGCTTTCTTCCTGAAGACTAGCTGCTGGTGATCCTTTGTTCCTCTGCCAATTGGCAAGGCACATGGCTGCATCTGCTGGTCTCTCCCTTCTCTTCCAGGTTTCATTGATGTCAGCTTCCTGCTACTGTGGCTTTCTCTCTCTCTCTCTCTCTCTCTCTCTCTCTCTCTCTCTCTCTCTCTCCATATATATATATTCATTCCAATTATAAAGGACTCCAGTAATAGGATTAAGACCCATCCAGAATGGGGTGGGTCACACCTTAGCTGAAGTAACCTCATTAAAAGGTCCTACTTACAATGGGTCCACACCCAAAGGAATAGATTAAATCTAAGAGTTTTTCTGGGTACACACAGCTTCAAGCCACCACAATAAGGCATTCTGTAAGCCCACGGATAGTAGTTTTGGCAGAAGCATTGCATGTAGGGAAGACAAACCCATATCCAGAGTATGTCTATTCCAGTTAGAACAAATCACTGTCCCCTCCATGATGGAAGTGGTCCAGTGTAATCAACCTGCCACCAGGTAATAGGCTGATCATCCTGGGGAATGGTGCCATATCAGAGACTGAGTGCTCGTCTTTGCTGCTGGCAGATTGTGCACTCAGCAGTGGCAGTAGCCAGGTCAGCCTTGGTGAATGGAAGTCCATGTTGCTGAGTCCATATATAACCTCCATCCCTACCATCATGGCCACTTTGTTCATGACTCTATTGTGCAATGACAGGAGTAGCTGGGGAAAGAGGTTGACTGGTATCCAGAGAACGGGTCATCATATCTACTTGATTATTAAAATATTCCTCTGATGAAGTCACCTTGTGGTGAGCATTCATGTGAGACACAAATATCTTCATGGTTTTTTTGCTCACTCAGAAAGGTCTATCCACATATCTTTCCTCCAGACCTCTTTGTCACCAATTCTCCAGTCATGTTCCTTCCAATTCTCTGACCCATACAGCAAATCCATTGGCCATAGCCCATAAATCAGTACACAAATGTACCTTCAGCAATTTCTCCTTCCAAGAAAAATGAACAACCTGGTGCACTGCTTGAAGTTCTGTCCATTGGGAATATTTCCCTTCATAACTGTCCTTCAGGAATGTCCCAGAAAAGGGCTATAGTGCTATATATTTCCACTTTGGGGTGGTACCTGTATATTATGCAGAATCTTCTGTAAACCAGGCCCGAGTTTTCTCTCCCTCAGTTGCCTGATCATAGGGAATTCCCCAAGAGGCCATGGTTAAGGCCTTGGAAAGAGAAGGTAATGTGCCAGGAGTTGGGGACATGGGCATTTGGTCCACTTTCTCGTGTATATACCACTTCCATCTGAGGATGGAGTGCTGCAATGAATGCCCAACTTTAAGGCTTGGTGAGACAAACAGTAGCCAGTTCATTATGAGCAACTCAGGTCTCACGGTAACTTGGTGGTCCATGGTAAGTGTTCAGTCTCTACTAAGGCCCAGTTGCAGGTCTAAAGTTGTTTTTTTTTTAAAAGGAGAGTAATTATCTACAGAGGATGGCAGGGCTTTGCTCCAAAATCCTAAGGGTCTATATTGTGATTCTCCTATAGGGGTCTGCCAAAGGCTCTAAACAGCATCTCTATTTAACACTGAAACTTCCAGCACCATTGAATCTGCTGGATTATATGGGCCAAGTGGCAGAGCAACTTGAATGGAAACATAGACCTGTTGCAGAGCCTCCACTTGTTCCAGTCCCCACTCAAAAATAGCACCTTTTCAGGTCACTCGGTACATAGGCCAGTGTAGTACACCCACGTGTGGAATACGTTAACTTCAAAATCCAAAGAAGCCAACTGAGTGGTGTGCCTTTTTTTTGGTTGTGGGAAAGGCCAGATGCAATAGCTTATCCTTAACCTTAGAAGGGATATCTCAACATGCCCTACACCTCTGCATGTGTAGAAATTTTGCTGAGGCAGAAAGCCCTTGTGATGGTTTGAAGCTATATATACCCCAGAAAAGTATGTTCTTAAAGTTAATCTATTCCTGGGGGGGGGGGGGGGAATTATAAGAAGGATCTTTTGGTCAACATGTTACCCACCTCATTCAGGGTGGGGATACAGTGAATCCACTCTACCCTAGAATCTGGGGTCTAAGCTGAGAGGTCTGCCAAAGAGCACCATCTTCTGGCAGACCAGAAAAGTGCACAAAAAGGGAAAAATAATAATAAATAAATAAAAGAGGAAATCAGGTGTCTTTACCGCCCCCTTCTCCAAGACCCTTGGAAACAGGCCTACACCCCACTACTGGGTCCTTAGCCCTAATTTGAGCAATTAAACAGGGGCAATCCTCAATATCTAGAACAAGTTGAACCAAGAGTCAAAGAACAGTGGTAGCACACAGCTTCTTAACAGTAAATCCCTAGGCAAGAGAGAAAAACTGAACATCAGTGTAAACTCAGCATCATAATCAAATGCCTAGACATCAGCAAAAATATTACAAGCCATACTAGGAAAAAAGAAGCTATGACTTGGGCAAAAGAACAAATCGAAGCTCCAGATGAGACACAGGACTTGAATCAATGAGATTCATACAAATCTCCTAAATCAAATCAAGGAGTTGAAGGACAACATGGCTAAAGAAATAAAAGACATTAAGAAGACATTGGATGAGCACAAAGAAAAATTTGCAACCTTGGATAAAGTGAAGGATAAGCTGTTGCATCTGGCCCCTCCTACAACCAAAAAAGAGGCACAACATTTATTTGGCCTCTTCAGATTTTGGAGACAACATATTTCTCATTTGGGTATGCTACTCCAGCCCATTTACCAAGTGACCAGAAAAGCTGCTAGTTTTGTATGATGACCAGAACAAGAGGAGGCTCTGTAATAGGCTCAGGCTGCTGTGCAAGCTGCACCCCACTTGAACCATATGATCCAGCAGATCCAATGGTGCTGGAAGTTTCAGTGGCAAATAGAGATGCTGTCTGGAGCCTTTGGCAGGCCCCTATAGGAGAATCACAACAAAGACCCTTAGGATTTTGGAGCAAAGCTCTACCATCCTCTGCAGATAACTACTCTCCTATTAAGAAACAGATTTTGGCCTGCTACTGGGCCTTAGTAGAGACTGAACACTTAACCATGGGCCATCAAGTTACCATGAGACCTGAGTTGCCTATCATGAGCTGGGTATTGTCTGGCCCGCCAAACCATAAAGTTGGGTGTGCACAGCAGCACTCCATAATAAAGTGGAAGTGGTATATACAAGATAGGGCTAAAGTGGGTCCTGAAGGCACGAGTAAGTTACAAGAGGAAGTGGCCCAAATGCCCATGGTCACCTCTCTTGCCACATTACCTTCTCTTTCCCAGCCCACAGCTATGGCCTCTTGGGGAGTTCCATACAATCACTGAGGAAGAGAAAACTCAGGCCTGGTTTAGAGATGGTTCTGCACGATACGCAGGTACCACCCAAAAGTGGACAGCTGCGGCACTGCAGCCCTTTTCTGGGACATCCTTGAAGGATAGCAGTGAGGGCAAATCCTCCCAGTGGGCAGAACTTTGAGCAGTGCACCTAGTTGTTCATTTTACTTGGAAGGAGAAATGGCCAGAGGTGTGTTTGTACACTGATTCATGGGCTGTTGCCAGTGGTTTGGCTGGATGGTCAGGGACTTGAACATGATTGGAAAATTGGTGACAAAGAGGTCTTTGTAAGAGGTATGTGGATAGATCTTTCTGAGTGGGCAAAAAACCATGAGAATATTTGTGTCCTAAAGGAATGCTCACCAGAAAGTGACTTCAGCAGATGAAGATTTTAATAATCAAGTAGATAAGATCATCCATTCTGCGGATACAAGTCAGCCTCTTTCCCCAGCCACTTTTGTCATTGCCCAATGGGCTCGTGAACAAAGTAGATATGGTGGTAGGGATGGAGGTTATGCATGGGCTCAGCAACATGGACTTTCCCTCACCAAGGCTGACTTGGCTACAGCCACTGCTGAATGCCCAATCTGCCAGCAGCAGAGACCCACACTCAGCCCCCGATATGGCACCATTCCCTGAGGTGATCAGTCTGCTACATGGTGGCAGATCGATTACATTGGACCACTTCCATCATGGAAGGAGCAGGGATTTGTTCTAACTGGAATAGACACATACTCTGTGTGGCAGTTTGAGATTATTTATGAATTCCAAAAAAAAAAGATATTGATTATGTTTGTAAACTAGTCTGTCCCTCTGGGTGTGATACCCTTTATATTAAATTCAAAGGTTTTACATTTACTTGATTAAATAAAAATTAGGACTTTGATTCGACCACGTGATTAGGGTGACTCAGGGTTCAGTCCCCACCCCCTTTGTGGGCTATATGAAAGGACACTCAATCAAGGAGACAGAATAAGATATACCCGTGAAGAGAGAGCTCCACAGACATGGAAGAGGAGAGGATTTTGATCCTGCGGCCCCAAAAAGAGAGATGAGCCATTTGCCTGATAGTTTATAGCTGACTTTGTGAAGAGACCAGAGCAGCTGAGCCTGGAAAGAAACGAGCTCTCCAGCCTACAGCTGAGATGGGAAGAAGCTGGGCCCATGGAGCCACAAGAGGAAAAAGGAAGGCTGAACCCTCGCAGTTAGCTTAGGGCCTTGTTAAATGTAAGCTTCTACCCTGTATTAGTTAGCGAAAGGGGTGCTGATGCAAAGTACCAGAAATCTGTTGGCTTTTATACAGGGTATTTATTTAGGGTAAAAGCTTACAGTTACAAGGCTCCAAAGAGTCCAACTCAAGGTACCATAAGAGGTACTTCCTCACCCAAAGTCTGTTGCCACATGTTGAAGCAAGATGGTGGGTGATGTCTGTGAGGGTTCAGCCTTCCTCTTTCCTCTTAAGGCTCTGTGGGTCCAGCTTCTTCCGATCTCAGCTGTAAGCTGGCATAGGGCTCATCTCTCTTCCTCTGATGCTGGTTTCTTTCTGGGCTCAGCTGCTCTGGTCTCTTCACAAGGTCAGCTGTAAACTATCAGGCTCATGTCCTCCTGGGGCCGCAGGATCCTCTGTGTATCTACTTCTGTGTATTTCTTCTTCTGACTTCTTGATTGAGTATCTGCCTATATAGCCCACCGAGGGAGTGGGGACACAACTCTGTACGCCCTAATGACATGATCGAATCAAATCCCCAATCTTAACATAATTTAATCAAAGGCATCTCATCTGAACCTAATACAATCAAATGATATCACACCCAGAGACCAGTTTACAAACATAATCAAATATATCTTTTTGGAATTCATAAATAATAACAAACTGCCAAATACCCCAAATAAATACCCTTTATAAAAGCCAACATATTTCTGGTACTTTGCATCAGCACCTCTTTGGCTGACTAATACATCTTGATATGGGCTTGCCTTCCCTGCATACAGTGTTTCTTCGAAAACTACCATCCATGGACTTACTGGATTTCTTATCAACTGCCATGGTACTCCATAAACCATTGCTTCTAATCAAGGAACCTACCTCACAGCAAATGAAGTGTGGGAATGGGCACATGTTCATGGAATTCACTGATCTTACCATGTTCCCCATCATCCTGAAGCAGCTAGAATGATACAATGGTGGAATGGCCTTTTGAAGACTCAATTATGGCACCAACTAGGTGGCAATACCTTGTAGGGCTGGGGCAATGCTCTTCAGGAGGATGTGAATGCTCTAAATCAGCATCCACTCTATGGTGCTGTTTCTCCCATAGCCAGGATTCATGGGTCCAGGAATCAATGGGTGGAAATGAGAGTGGCACCCTCATTATTACCCCTACTGATCCACTAGGAAAATTTTTGCTTCCTGTCCCTGCAACCTTAAGCTCTGCTGATCTCCAGGTCTTAGTTCCAAAAGGAGGAGTGCTGCCACCAGGTAACACAACAATTCCATTGAACTGGAAGTTAAAACTGCCACCTGGCCACTTTGGGCTCCTCATGCCTCTGAATCAACAGGCAAAGAAGGGAATTATTGTACTGACTGGGGTGATTGATCCTAATTATCAAGGGGAAATAGAACTGCACCTATACATAGGAGGTAAAGAGGAGTTTGCCTGGAATACAGGAGCTCTCCTAGGCCATCTCATGGTGCTATCACGCCCTGTGATTAAAGTCAATGGAAACTTGCAACAACTCAATCCAGTCAGGGATAACAATGGCCCAGAATCTTCAGGAATGAAGATTTGTGTCACCCCACCAGTCAAAGAACCATGGCCAGCTGAGGTGCTTGCTGAGGGTAAAAAAAAACAAACCCGTACATGAATGCTTATACCTGAATTATTTGTAGTCGTTAAAACTAGAAACAACCCGAATGTGCTTCAATGGGTTAAGGGATAAACAAACTGTGGTACAATCACATTGTGGCATACACTCTAGGCAGCCTTCAAGATTTCCACCTCAGGGTATTCATGCTATTGTGCGATGCTGTTCCCTTGTGTGTGACTTGCTGTTAACCAACAGAAACTGACCCTCATAATCCCATGATTATGCCGATTATAAAAGAT
>JAKSZT010054141.1:55040-116421 GCA_026826555.1 Tolypeutes matacus
GGCTTCTTTGGGAGTTGGAGGTTGTCCTGAGTACTGTTGTGGCAACGGATGTAGGCCATTTTAAATCAGCACACACCACTCAGAACTGAGTGGGAGAGAGTGTGGTCTACAGTGTGAACTGTGGTCTATGGTTGGTGGCAAGGCTCCAGGATGTGTAAGTTCATTGAGGGTGGTGGGCCACACTGTGGGAGATGTTTGTGTGGGATGTGGTGGGAGGTGTGGGAAGTGGGGATCATGGGAATCCCCGTGGGTTCCGTGTAATATTTTGGGTAATCTACGCACCTCTTAAAATATATGTATATATATATATATATATAAATAACAATTTTGTATGCAAATACACATATATGCATATATATTTATATATCATTTTGCAAATGTTTGTATGTATCGTGAGAATTTTGATTTTTACCCATAATTAAAAAAAAAAAGGAATTTCTTTTGTTTTCTGTTTTTTGATTTTTTTTCCATTTTTTTGAATGTCCCAATCTGCTAATTATATTTTGTTTTTAGTTTTGGTTTTTTGGGGGGTTTGTTTTTTTTTGTTTTTTTTTTTTTTTTTTTGGTTGTTTTTTTTTTCTTCTTCTGAGTTTCCTTGTGTTTATCTCTTGCATTTGAGCTTATCATTGTGGTTTCTTTTTCCTATTGATTGTATTTGGTTATTATATCACTTCATGTTCAAGGAAGGTTAGATCACAGAAGGGTTACAATGGGGGCTGCAGAGGATCATTGATGGGGGGGTGTCTGGGATGGGGGATTCATGGGAGTAAGTTCATCTGAATATACATTAAAGATATATAAAACTGTTTAAATGATCAAAATATGGAGCACGGTCACAGTGGATAGACAAACACTCAATAAATGAGGGAATCTGAATTCCCAGCCTGGAGAACCCTGCCACATTCTCCAAGGGAGAAGCAACAGTCCCCTGAGTGCATGGACAATGTCTGGCAAAAGAGGATGGCCCACTGATGAGTTCTTGTTACTGATGACTAGCCTTATGAGTCTTTGCTCTCGTAATTGAAACTTACCCCACTGTTATGGGGTGCCTAAGGGTTGCCACCTGAGAGCCTCCTTGTTGCTCAAATGTGGCCTCTCTCTAAACCAAATTCAGCATATGAATGCATTACCTTCTCCTCAACGTGGCCCATGACTCCCAGGGATGAGCCTCCCTGGCAACGAGGGATTAATACCAAGTGCCAACTAGCAACACAACTGGAAAAAGACCTTGAATAAAAGGGGAAAAGGTAAAGACAAATGAGTTCATGTGGCTAAGAGACTTCAAAGAGAGTCAGGAGGTCATCCCAGAGGTAACACTTATGCACACCTCAGTAGGATCTCATAGAACACCAAAGTGGATATCACCCCACACAGAGGGGCTCCTGAGGGCTCTGTAGACACCCAGATCCTATATAAGGGGGGGGGGGTAGCCCCAGAGACTGACGTCTTATCAGTGGGCTCTACTTTGGAATCTGTGCTGCTGAGAGTGACAGAGTTGGACTCAAATAAGTCCTCCCTTGCACATGGTTCATCCCTCCCTTCTATTCAAACCTATATGTGATGCTGGAGTTTTTAGGTGTACTTCCAGAGACTGGAGCCTCTGGCCTACCTATGGGCCAGCTGGGTCTGGAATCTCAGTGGAGCTGCAACTCCTACCCTACAGCTCAATGAACTCATCCAAGTCACCTGGCAAGGAGATGAAGATGGGTAACGGCCATCCCAGAGAATGGAGAGGGCCTGCAACTGCAGGTAGGATAATCCCACCCACTGTCTCCATGGGATAATAAGCCCTCTCTCACTTGGAGGTGTAGTGGACATCACCATCCCAGTCCCCTCAGGATTGGGGGAAGACCTATGGACTAGAGTGGACTTAATGGTATTCTGTTGTACATATATTGTGATTCTAGCAATGGAAGAAATTATAACAGTGAGTTGGAGCCGATGGCCACTGGACACTTTCGGAGCAGGGAGGGGAAGTGCAGTTGAAATACAGGAGCTTTTTCAGGACTTGGGGTTGTCCTTAGTGCCGTTGTGGCGACAGATGTAGGCCATTTTAAATCAGCACACACCACTCAGAACTGTGTGGGAGAGAGTGTGGTCTATGATGTGAACTGTGGTCTATGGTTGTTGGCAGTGCCCCAGGATGTGTAAGTCCATTGAGGGTGGTGGGCCACACTTATGGGAGATGTTTGTGTGGGATGTGGTGGGAGGTGTGGGAGATGGGCAACATGGGAATCCCAGTGGGTTCCGTGTAATATTTTAGGTAATCTAAGCACCTCTTAAAATATATTTATATATATATATATATATATAACATTTATGTCAGCAAATGCACATATATGTGTATATATTTATATATCATTTTACAAATATTGGTATGTATTGTGAAAAATTTGATTTTTACCACAATAAAAAATAAATACTTTTTTTTTTAATTGTGAAAGGCAGAGTGTAAACTATAATGTAAACTTTAGACCATGGTTAGTAGCATTGCTTCAGTATGAGTTCATCAATTGTAACAAATGTACCACACTAATGAAATATGTTGTTAATGTTGGAAACTGTGGAAGGGGGAGGGGGTGGGTTATATGGGAATTCCCTATTTTTTTTTGTAACATTTATGTAATGTAAAGCTTCTTTAAAAAAAAAAATAAAGTAAATATGCAAACAAACAAAAAAACTGAAATATAAGATCCATTTCCCAAAAACAGGGGAGGAAGAGACAGTCAGACACTGATTTCAGCTACTGATTAGTAAATTCAGTTGCCTAAAGTCTAATCCTAAGAACAGCTAAAGTTTGAACATTTGAACCTATCCAAGTCAGAAAGTGGCCAGTAGCCTCCATTTTAACTCTTCCCCTAACATGAGGTGAAGCAGGGCTGATTGAAAATCCCAGTGAAGGTAGAGACTGGCTTCTTTCCACCCAGGTCAGATTACAGCCCTAACTTAGGCTCCAGACTGACCTCCAGCAGGGAGGAAGCTGAGGAGACCTGCACCAACCTCTCTGGGCAACTGCAGGTGCTTTTATACCTCACAGACTAGATTCATGGGCAAACTTCTGGCTACAACTCCACCCCCAATAGGACTGGAAGAGGGAAGTGTTTCCTCAACCTCCCCAGGCAACTGCAAGTGCTTTTGGCCCACATGGTCTAGAATATTGGGCACCTTTGTGATTCCATCCCCACTCCTGACAGGGCAGAAGGGACAGTGCCCCCTCAGCATCTCCAGGAAACTGAGAAGCTTTCAGCCTGCATGGACTAGACCGATGGACACATCTCTCACTCCAACTCCACCCCTGACAGGGCAGGAGGAGGTATATTGTACCCTCAGCCTTTTTGTACAACTGCAGCCACTTTCAGCCCACATGAACTAGATTATTGGACTCATCTGTGGCTCCATCTCTACCCCTGACAGAGCAGGAGAAGGGAGTGTTCCCTCACCCTCCCTGGGCAACTGCAGTCACTTGTGGACAGTACAGGATAGATTGCTGGGCACACCGAAGGCTCCATTCCCACCTCTTTCAGGAAAGGAGGGCCCAATTCTTCATCAGTCTAACTGGGCACCTGCAGTCAGTTTTGACTTGCATGGCTTAGTTTATTGCCCACACCTGCAGTTCCAACCACACCGCAGCAGGAGAGGAAAGGGCATAGAACCTCTCCAGACAACTACAGATGGTACTGGCATAAATGGCTGGGATTAGTGCACACAGCTGAGGCTCTGGCCCTATCCCTGGCAAGGGAGAAAGGTGGGAGAAGCTTCATTGGTTCCTGAGCAATTCAAGCAGATTCAGCCATGGTTGACAGTACCAACCAGATCCTCAGCTCCTATTCCACAACAAGCAAGGGAGAAAGGGCAAGAAACAGATGAAAAGGAGCTGAAAAAATTAAGATTGGCTAAACATGAGCCACTATAAAGTTCAAAATTAAGTTGAACCAAGTATCAAAGAGGGGCTGTACACAAAGGCAATCAAGTAGAAAGCCTCAGATTAAAGAAAGAAAAGGGGCCAAGAATAAATGCGTCTAGTAAATCAGATGCAGAGACACCAACAAAATATTACAATCCATACCAAGAAACAGGAAGATATGGCCCAGTTAAAAGAACAAACTAAGCCTCCAGATGAAATAAAGGACTTGAGACAACTAATCATAGATGTTCAAACAAATCTCCTTAATAAATTCAATGAGATGGCTAAAGAGATAAAGGACATCAAGAAGACATTGGGATGATCCTGTCTGCAGATGCAGGCCCTCTCCATTTCCTGGGATGGCCATTGTCCATCGTTGTGTCCTCACCAGCTGACTTGGATGAGTCCATTGAGCTGTAGGGTAGGAGTTGCAGCTCCACCTAGATTTCATGCACACTTGGCACATAGGTAGGTGGGAGGCTCCAGTCTCTGGAAGTATACCTAAAAACTCCAGCATCACATATAGGTTTGAATAGAAGGGACTGGTGAACCATGTGCAGGCTAAGCACCTCTTAAAATATATATATATAAATAACATTTTTGTAAGCAAATACACATATATGCATATATATTTATATATCATTTTGCAAATGTTTGTATGTATTGTGAGAATTTTGATTTTTACCCACAATAAAAATAAATTTTAAAAAAAATGATATTAGATATTTAAGGGTTACTTTCAAAGTTTGTGCTTGGCCAGGCATTTAAAAAATGGTTTTTCTATAATAAAGGCAATAAAAATGTGCATGAGAAAATTAAAAATAAATAAATTAAAAAAAAGACATTGGGTGAGCACAAAGAAGAATTTGAAAACATACATAGAAAAATAGCAGATCTTATGGGAACGAAAGGCACAATAAATGAAATTTAAAATACACTGAAGGCATATAAGAGCTTATTTGAAGAGACAGAAGAAAGGGTCAGTGAGCCTGAAGACAGGACCTCTGAAAGTAAACACACAAAAGAACAGATAAAGAAAGGAATGGGAAAAATTGAACAGGGTTTCAGGGAAGTAAGTGAAGGCAAGAGACATGCAAAGCATGCATGTCACAGGTGTCCCGGAAGAAGAACAGAAGGGATAAGGGGCAGAAGGAATACCTGAGGGAATAATGGTAGAAAATTTCCCAACCCTATTGACGGCATAGATATCCATGTCCAAGAAGCACAATGTACTCCCATCTGAATAAATCTGAATAGACCTACTCTAAGTCACATACTAATCAGAATGTCAAATGCCAAAGGTAAAGAGAGAATCCTAAGAGCAGCAAGAGAAAAGCTATTTATCACATACAAGGGATGCCCAATAAGATTAAGTGCTGATTTCTCATCGAAACCATGGAGGCAATAAGGCAGTGGAATGATATATTTAGGATACTGCAAGAGAAAACCTGCCAGCCATGAATCTTTATATCTGGCAAGATTCTCTTTCAAAAATGAGGGCAAGTTTAGAATATTCAAAGATAAACAGAAACTGAGAACAATTTTAATGAAGAGACCAGCTTTGGAGGAAATTCTAAAGGGAGTTCTATGCCTGAAATGAAAAGACAGGAGAGAGAGGCTTGGAAGAGAGTCTAGAAATGAAAATTATATCACTAAAAGTAACTGAAAGTGTAAAAGAGTGGTGGGAAAAAAAGATATGACAGATAAAATCCAAAGATCAAAATAGGTGAATTAAGAATTGCCTTTACATCAATAACATTAAATGTTAATGGATTAAACTCCCCAATCAAAGGACACAAACTGGTAGAATGGATAAGAATATATAAAACATATGTATGCTTGTCTACAAAAGACTCACCTTAGACCAAAGGATAGAAATAGTTTGAAAGTGAAAGGCTGGAAAAAGATATTCCACACATAGAGTAAACAAAAAAACAAAAAAACAAAGCTGTAGTAGCTATACCTATATTGAATGAAATAAACTTTAAAAGCAAAGCTGTTATTAGGGATAAGAAAGGTCATTATACATTAATAAAAGGGGCAATTCTCCATGAGGAAATAACAATCATGAGGCAAACACTGGCAAAACTGAAGGGAGAAATAGATGTCTTTCCAAAAATAGTTGGAGACCTCAACACACCACTCTCATCATCGGGTAGTTCATCTGGGCAGAGGATCAATAAAGAAACAGAGAGCTTGAATAATATGATAAACAAATTAAACCTAATAGACATATACAGAACATTGCATCCCAAAATAGCAGGATATACATTCTTCTCAAGTGCTCATGGATCTTTCTCCAGGATAGACCACATGTTAGGTCACAAAGTAGATCCCAATAAATTTAAAAAGATCAAATTAGGGAGCAGATGTAGCTCAAGTGGTTGAGCACCTGCTTCCCATGTACAAGGTCCCAGTTTCATTCCCCTGTACCTCCTAACACAAACCAAACAAACAAATGAAAAAACCAACTCTCATTGGGAAGCAGATTTAGCTCAGTGGTTGAGTGCCTGCTTACCATGTATGAGATCCTGGATTCAATCCCTGGTACCTCCTTAAAAAATATATACAAAGCACTTTGTCTGACTATAATGGAGCTAAAGCTGGAAATCAACACCAAGAAAAAAAAGGGAAAACTCACAAATATATGGAGACTAAACAGCACATTCTTAAATTATCAGTGGGTCAAAGAGGAAATTGCAAAAGAAATCAATAAATATCTCAAGATGAATGAAAATGAGAACACAACATATCAGAACCTATTGGATGCAGTGAAAGCAGTCCTGAGAGGGAAATTACCGCCCTCAATGCTTCCTTTAAAAAAGAAGAAAGCACTAAATCAATGACCAAAATACACAGCTGGGGAACTAAAAAAAGAACAGCAAACATTGCCCAAAGCAAGCAGAAGGAAAGAAATAACAAAGATCAGAGCAGAAATAAATGAATTTGAGAAAAAAAAACAATAAAGAGAATTAACAAAACAAAAATTGGTTCTTAGAGAAGATCAACAAAATGTACAAACCCTTAGCTACACTGACAAAGAAAAATGAAGGGAATATGTAAATAAATAAAATCATAAATGAGAATGGGGATATTACTACTGACCTCATTGAAATTTTTTTTTTAAAGTACATAAGAGGATACTATGAAAACTGTACGCCAACAATTTAGACATTATAAGATGAAATGGAAAAATTCCTAGGATCATATGAACAACTTACACTGACCTTAGAAGAAATAGAAGATCTCAACAAACCAATCACAAGCAAAGAGATTGAAACAGTCATCAAACAACTCCCCAAAATGAAAAGCCCAAGACCAGATGACTTCACAGGTGAATTCTACCAAGAATTCAAAGAAGAATTAATACCAGTCTTCTCCAAACTCTTCCAAAAAACTTGATCAGGAAGGAATGATACCAAACTCATTCTATGAAGCCATATCACCCTAATACCAAAGCCAGATAAAAAATATTATGAAAAATGAATAAAAAGAAAATTACAGACCCATTTCCCTAATGAATATGGATGCAGAATTCTTCAACAAAATACTTACTAACAGAATTGAACAACACATTTAAAAAAGAATTGTTCATCACTATTAAGTGGGTTTTATCTCAAGCATGCAATGGTGGTTTCAAATAAGAAAATCAATCGATGTAATACACCACATTAATAAATCAAAGAAGAAAAAACACATGATCATCTCAATTGACACAGAAAATGCATTTGACAAAACCCAGCATCCTTTCTTGATAAAAATACTACAAAAAATAGGAATTGAAGGAAACTTTCTCAATGTGCTAAAGGGCATATATGAAAAACCCACAGCTAACATTGTACGCAATGGTGAAAGACTGAAAGCTTTCCCATTGAGATCAGGAACAAGACAAGGATGCCCACTGTCAACACTGTTGTTTGATATTGTGCTAGAGGTTCTACCTAGAGCAATCAGGCAAGACAGAAAAAGAAAAGGTGTCCAAAATAGAAAGGAAGAAGTAAAACTTTTGCTATTTGCAGATGATATGATCCTATACCTAGAAAATCCCAAAAAAAATCTACAACAAAGTTTCTAGAGCTAATAAACAAATTCAGCAGAGTGGCAGGAAACAAGATTAATACACAAAAATCAGTAGTGTTTCTATACATTAGTGATAAGCAATCTGAGGAAGAAGTCAGGGAAAAAATCCATTTACAATAGTAACCAAAAAAGAATCAAATATTTAGGAATTAACTAAACCAAGGACATAAAGTACTTGTATTCAGAAACCTAGAATGCATTGCTAAAAGAAATCAAAGAAGACCTAAATAAATGTAAGAACATTCCGTGTTCTTGGATGGGAAGGACAAATATCGTTAAGGTGTCAGTCCTACAAATTGATATACAGATTTAATACAAGCCTTATAAAAATTCCTGCCCAATAAGATCTAAGCCCTCTCTCAATCTGAGGCAGAGCAGGCATCACCATCCCAAAATCCTCAAGATTGAGGAATGAACAAACATAAGGTGGATAATGCAACCATGAACAAAGTAAACCTATTAATATTTTAGTAATGGAAGAGCATGTAACATTATTCTGAAGATAGTGGTTATCAGAGGTTCTGAGGGGAGGGGGAGAGACTAATAGGTGGAACATAGGGCATTTTTAGGGCACTGGAATGAAGTGTAAACTACAATGTAAACTATAGACCTTGGTGAGTAGAAATTCTTCAATATTTATTCATCAAATGTAAAATACTATTGTAAGATGTTATAAATAGGGGGAAATGTGGGCGCGGGAGAGAGTGGAGATTTGGGAATCCCTTATACTTTCTGTGTAATTTTCTATAATCTAAAACATCTTTAAAAATAAAGTTTATTTTATGTGTGTGTGTGTGTGTGTGTGTGTAAAATAAAGAAATGGAGAACCCAACTGTCAAGTTAATTGGAAGGGTAAGAGGCCCCAAATAGCCAGAACAGAAGCATCTTAAAAAGGAAGAACAAAGTTGGAGGACTCTCACTTCTGGAATGTAAATCATATTATCTAGCTACAGTGGTAAAAACAGCATTGTTCTGGCATAAAGACAGGCAGATTGACCAATAGAATAACTTGATGGTTCAGAAACAGACCCTCACATCTATGGTCAAGGGATATTTTACAAGACTGTCAAACCCACCCAGCAGTGTTAGAACAGTCTATTCAACAAATGGTCCTGGAAGAACTGGATATCCATATTCAAAAGAAAGAAAGAGGACCCCTATCTCACACCTTATACAAAAAGTAACTCAAAATGGATCAAGGACCTAAATATAAAAGCAACAACCATAAAAATCCTAGAAGAAAAGGTATGGAAACATGTTCAAGACCTGGTGGTAAGTGGTAGTTTCTTAAACCTTACACCAAAAGCACAAACAAAGAAAGAAACAATGGATAAATGGGATGTCTTCAAAATGAATCACTTTTGTGCTTCAAAGGACTGTCAAGAAGGTGAAAAGGCAACACATTCAATGGGGGAAAATATTTGGAAACCACATATCTGATAAGGGTTTGATTTCCATTATATATAAAAAGATCATACAACTCAACAATAAAAGAGCAAGAAATGCAATTTAAAAATGGACAAAAGAGTTAAATAGACATTTCTCATAAGAGGAAATACAAATGGCAAACAAGCACATGAAAAAATGTTCCATATCACTAGCCTTTAGGGAAATGCAAATCAAAACTACGGTGAGATATCATCTCACATCTCATAGAATGGCCATTATTTTTCAAAAAACAGAAAACAAACAGTACTAGAGAGGATGTAGAGAAATAGGAACACTCCTTCACTGTTGGTGGGAATGTAGGATGGTGCAGCCCTGTGGAAGACAGTTTGGCGTTTATAAAACTGCCTTATGATCTAGCAATCCCTCTGCTAGGAAAACATCCAGGAGAACTGAAAACAGTGATACAAACACATATCTGCACGCCGATGTTCATAGTGGCATTATTCACAATTGCCAAAAGATGGAAACAACCCAAGTATCCATCAACAAATTAATGGATAAACAAACTGTAGTATATTCATACGATGGAATACTATGCTGCTGTAAGAAGAAATGAAATTGGGACACATATGATAACATGGATGAACTTTGAGGACATTATGCTGAGTGAAATAAGAAAGACACAAAAGGGCAAATATTGTATGGTCTCACTAATAAGAACTAAATACGAAGAATAAACACGCAGAGTATAGGTTACTAAGAGATAGGATGAAGACTGAAAAGGGGCACTGATGTGCAATGTATGTAAAATTTTCAATTAACTGCGAAAGTGTGGAAATGGATAGAGTTGATGGTAACACTTTATAGTGAGTATAATTAACATGGCTGTTTTATAAATGAGATTGTGGCTGAAAGGGGTAGTTTAGGGATGTAATTGTCAATTGACAGAAAGCTAGAGAAAAATCTGGGGATTGAATAACAGTGAACATGGAGGTAGAAGAGGATTGTGGTTAATAGTACAAATACAAGAATGTTCTTCTATGAACTAGAACAAATGTATGTCACTATTACAAGGTGATAAGAATATAGCAATTTATGGGAAAATATAATTAATGTAACTTATGAACTATAGTTAACAGCAATATTGTAATATTCTTGTATCAATGTCAAGGAAGGTATTATATCAATGCTAAGTGTCAATAATAAGGGTGTATGGAATTTTTATCTTTCAGACTATAGAAAATGTCCAAATCTTTTCTGGGGTGATGACTGTACAACTCTGTGATGAATGTGAGAGCCACTGAGTGTACACTTTGGATAGAATGTACAAGGCATGGAACTGTATAACACAGTGAACATGAAAGATGGACAGTAGTTAATAGTACAAATATGTGAGTGTTCTCTCACAGACTATAACAAATGTACAATACTAGTACATAGTGTTAATAATAGGGGGTGTATGGAAAAAATATACCAAATGTATGCTACAGACCAGTTAGCGATAATAGTCTGATGATGTTCTTTCACAACCTATAACAAATGTTCCACAACAATGTAAAGTGTTGGTGGAGGGGTGATGTATGGGAATTCCGCACATTATGCATGATTGCTTTATAAGCTCACAACTTCTCTAATAAAAAATTTAAAAATATTACTACTAACTATATCCCATATCTTACATTTGGTGTATTTTCCCCCAACCCACCCAATTATTAACACCCTGTATTAGTATTATATATCTACAACATTTTTGAAATGACAAAATTATAGAAATGGAGAGTGGAGTAATGGTTGCCAGGGGTTAATAAGGGAATGAGGGCAAGAGAGTAGATGTGGCTATAAAAGGACAAGATGAGGGAATTTTGTGGTGATGGAAATCCTCTGTGTCTTGATTGTATCAGTCAATACCCTCATTGTGATATTGTACTATAGTTCTGCAAAATGATCCATTGGAGGAAACTGTGTATTATTTCTTTAAAGTGTATGTGAATCTGTAATTATCTCAAAAAACATAGTTAATTCAAAATAATTATTAAAATTTTAAAAGAATATTATTAGGCCATCATAAAAAGGAGGCAGTTAACTAATTCCAGGATGAAGAATAAGTTTTAACCAGAAGGAAAGGGTGATCATCGTATACTTAACTCAGCAGTGAACCACAGTTATATATTCATAAGAAGGTAAAAACTAAATACTGATTTGTACAAAAATGATGATTTAATTTTATTGAGAAGATGGAGGGATAAGCAGGGAGTGATGTAAAATTGCTAAATCCTCATATTCCATGATAGGATGTCAATAGTTGCTGTCTAAAATTCATGTAACAGGAAATAGCACTAAAAGCATTTTATTTATACAAATGGGAAAAAAATTCCAGAAGTAATAGCCAAAAGAGTAAGCGTTAGCCTTCTGACAGGCTGGTGTGAGGTAAGGAGGGAGTAGGCAGGGATGTGCTAACTGGAAAGCCTTTTGTTACTATTTGTATCTTACCATTGTGCATGTATTACGTTGATAACATTTGGTAAAAGAAAGGTTTTTTTAAAGGAATTGGAAGCATTCCTGATGGGAGAAATTTGGCTTCCATCCCCAGCACCTGTCTTAACTGCTCTCCCTATCAGTACCAACCTCCTAATTGCCAAGTCTTCTCTGGCCTCCGTTTCATAGATCTCTCTGCAGTATTTGACACTATTGATTATTGACTCTTACCTTGATTTGCATGACACTCCTTGCTCTCCTGTCTTTTCCGTTCCTCCTGCTGCAATTCTGGTTTAGATCCTTATTAACTCTTACTGCCTGAACCAATGCACTGGCCTCCACCCACCTACCCACCTACTTGGTGCTGTCAAGTAAATTTTCTTATGAAGTAGCTCGTATCCTGTGAATGCTCTACTGCAGCAAGTGGCAAGCTAAGATCCACAGGCCAAATACAGAATTCTACCTGTTTTGTAAATAAATTCTTATTGGAACACTGTCAGGCCCATTCATTTACCTGTTGTCTATGGCTGCTTTGGCACTATAATGGCAGAGTTGAATAGTTGCAACAGAGACCATCTGGGCAGCAAAGTCTCAAATAATTACTATGTGGTCCTTTACAGAAAAAGTTGGTTGATCCCTTCTCTAGTACAAATACAAGAATGTTCTTCTTGTATTTGGGTAGGTATGAGACCCCAAGTAAGGGTCTCATACCTACCCAGGAGTCCCTTTGTTTGTCCCTAGACCCCTCTTTTTCACATGAACCACAGTAATTTCTAACTTTCACCAATATTCTCTAAGCCCCCCATCCTAATATCTCTTCCCTCAGTTGCAGAGAAAATAGAAGTCATCAAATGAGAATTTCTCAACTACATTCCCAATGTTCCACCCCCTGTTATATGTATTTGCTCCTGTACTTACTTCAGTCATTCTGGAATGTAAGCTCCATGCAGGCAGGGGTTTTAAAAACTGCTGCATCTTCAGCACCAAGAAAAGTGTCTGGCATGGTAGAGGAACTCTGTAAATCTTTGTTAAATGAAATTATCTTCAATTTCAGTAGAAATTGCACCTGTGCCTGTGCACCTGTGCTCTGGATCGTCTGTACTCCCACCACGACTCATTAATAGATCATTTACTTTTACATCTTCAACCTCACCCTCTCTACTAGTTTTTTTTTCTTTAGCATACAGTTGTGATCATGTCTCTCCCAGTACACATGCATACATAAGTAACCCCCTACCACCCATCAGATGACCTCCCCTTCACAGCCTGATTTCTTAAAAGAGTTGTCTATACTTACAACAGTTTCCCCTTCTTCTCCTCCATTAAATCCTCAGCCCACTGAAATCTGTCTTCACACCAACCACACCACTGAAACGGCTTCAGTCCAAGTCCACAATCCTTTCCATGGTGCAAATTCCTATGGAAAGTTCATAGTCCTTATATAACTCTATAGCATTTGAAACAGGTGACCATTCCTTGCCGAAAATGCTCTCCTCCTCTGGCTTCCTGCACTCTAAACACAGGTTTTCTTCCAGCTTCTCTCTTCCTCTCCTCCTCCTTCCTCTCCCCTTACCATAGTATCTGCCTGTCCTTTATATTATTACTCTGGAGTTTTGTCCTAGGCATTGTTCTGTACTCCACATACTTTGCCTATGTAAACTCTACATTCATTTTAATGGCTAATTGCGCTCTATATCTAGGGTGGGAAACTGGCTGCTTGAAGCTTCATATGGCCTGCAGCTGTGTTTTGTTTGGCTGGCTTACTAGGTTTTCTTCTAAGTTGAATGTCTTTGGGCAGGGCTGGTGCTCATCTCTTCCTTTTGTTGTTGTTGTTTTTTAAAGACTTATTTTATTTATTTATTTCTCACCCCCGCCCCACCCCTCCATTGTTTGCACTCGCTGTCTGCTCTCTGTGTCTGTCCATTGTGTGTTCGTCTTCTTTTTAGGAGGCACTGGGAACTGAACCCGGCACCAGCCCATGTGGGAACGAGGCACCTAATCACTTGAGTCACCTCCGCTCCCTGCTTATTGTGTCTCTCATTGTGTTTCCTCATTTTTTCTCTTCATTGCATCATCTCATTGAGTCATCTTGTTGCGTCAGCTCACTGTCTTGCTCATCAGCTCACTGTCTTGCTCTTCTTCTTTAGGAGGCACCAGGAACTGAACCCGGGACCTCCCATGTGGTAGGGGGGCACCCAACTGCTTGAGCCACATCTGCTTCCCTCTTCCTTTTGTTTTAACCCCATGGGAGCCCCAACCAGAATCATCCACGTATGTTACCAACCTGGATCCTGTAGGCAACTGAACTTGCAAATCCTAATACTTATGACTTCAAAACTATATCTTCAGCCCAAACTTCATTTCTCTACTTCAAATCAGTCTATCCTAATTTTTGTCATCACCTCCATTTAGATTTCCATCAGGCACCTCACATTCAACATAAGCAAAACTAAGCTTATGACCTTCCTCCTCAAATCTTCCAACCCTCCTGTGTTTCCCCTCAGTGAATGGCACCCCCTGACACCCAAATCCAAGCCTGAGATTCATCCTTACTCTCCCTTATCCACCTTATCCCTTACATTCAATTAATTAGCAAGTCCTGTAAATTCTACCCCATAAATCTTTCTCAAATGTATGCCCTCTTCTTTTTTTAATTTTTATTGTGGTAATATACAAAATTTCCCATTCAACCATGTATGCTTTTTCCTTCCTTCCCACTGCCATATTCTTAATTCAAGACCACATCATCATCGTCATCATCATCATAATCTTCTCCCGCATCATTACAGCAGCCTATATAGGGCCATTTCATGATCTGGTCCTTATTCACCCATCCAGAGTCATCTCTTTACCACTAAGCTCATATCCTAGTTCAAGCCTAGTAGTCCCTGGAATTCTCCAGGTTCTCTACACCTCTGTGACTTCGCATGTTCTTTCTGCCTGAAACACCCTTCCCATTTATCTCTTTGTCAGTAAAGCCCTACTCTCCTTCAAATCTCAATTCAGACATTATCATCTCTAGACTGACTTTCCTGACACCTCAAATCCTGTCTAGGATAGGTGATCTTGGCACCTATAACAAATTTTCCCCACTAAACTAAATTCCTTGTGGACAGAGATATTCATCATTGTATTCCATTTGCTTTTTAATGTTCCTGGGACACAATAGTTCCTCAATAACTATTCAACATTTTCTGTCAAAACCCTGGATGAGACACCAGAGACAAATGTCACGAAGAGTAATTCTGAACTCTCTTAAATTTTGAGTTGGCAATAAACAATGGTAAAGCCTCTAAATGCAAGGAGCAAGGTTAAAGGAGAATGGTTCAAGATTCCTTTGAATCACGGTCTCAGTAAAGTCTAACTCCATTAGACTGGTGCCCAAGAGTCTTTACAACCCAGCTCCAACCACCATTTCCATCCATATCTCTCACTATATCCCTCCATCTAATGCTCTAAACCAGGGGCTCTTAATCATCTTTGTTCCATGGTCTCTTTTGCCAGTCAGGTGAAAACCACGGACCCTTTACTAAGTCCACACTATACTGTGTTTCATGTAATAAACATATCACATCAGCACCAACACATCCCCACAAGAATGTTCATTTGAATTTCAATTCAAGTTCACAAACCCCTTTTTAAAAACCCCCGTTCTAAACAATGTAAGCAGTCAATAATACCACATTACAACTTTTGACCAGGGGAAGGATTATCTGTACAAATAGTCACTTTCACAATTTTTAATAAATTGCCACTGTGACTGTTGAATATGTAACCAAATTGGTCTACTTCATTTCCTGAAAACCCTATGCAGTTTTTCCACTTCTGTCATTGTTCATTATGGTCTCCTCAAGTTCTATTATTTAAAC
This sequence comes from Tolypeutes matacus, assembly GCA_026826555.1. Lineage (NCBI taxonomy): Eukaryota > Metazoa > Chordata > Mammalia > Cingulata > Chlamyphoridae > Tolypeutes > Tolypeutes matacus. The sequence goes on from JAKSZT010054141.1 coordinate 70,758, forward strand.
CTCATCCAAAGCACAGAAAAAATACTATCTTCTTGAAAGTTGACCACCTCAACCCAGCCAGAAGAAGAAGTGATTGCTCCTTCACTTGAGCTCTTCCACACCTTGGATTCTCTGATTATAACTATCCAACTTTGCCTTGTTTTGTAGCTTTTTGTGTGCATAGCTTTTTAATTTATTGTGGATATATATTAAAATTCCCCATTTAAACCATTTTAAGTGCACAAGTTAGTGGTATTAATTACATTCATAATATTATGCTACCATCACCACCATCCATTATATGCATAGCTTTTATCCCCTTCATGACTATAGTCTCCTTTAGACCAGGGGGCATGTCTTTTTTACCTTTGTATGCCCCATAGCATCTTGAACTTAGCAGGAACTCATTGCATATTTTCAATGAATATTAAACAAAATCAGATTAGGGGGAATATTTCACCTAATTACAAATGCATTTGGCATTTTATTATCATCACCAAAGTCAACTGCTTTGTGAATTTGAGAACATAAAATTCACCTATGGTAATAATTAAGCATTAATTATGGTGGTGTTTCCCATTTACAAATATTAACATAGGGAAAGGGAGTTTTCAAAGTTATTGAGACAAGTAGACACTTTGTTTTCCATTTCTAAAACCAAAGCTAAAAAGTCGATTTCCATATGGTCTGCTTGGATGGTGAAGTGATCTTTTCAATTTCCAACTGAAACTATATTGGCAACTCATAGGTATCCTCTTCAAACCCTGAATAGGTTCCCTGGAGCCTTCTTGAGATAAAGAGCAGTAATTTAATTCACCATAACACAACCCAGTCACGGAAAACACGAAGGAGCTCACGTTTTCATTCCCTTCATAGTAGACATTTAATTATATGATAATTACTTACAGCTTGCTGCTTAGCTTCTACTTTTATGAAATGTAAAATACACTTCACTCAAAAGTGCAAGATGAGCATTTAAAATACTTCACTAAATAAGTTTAAAGAATTTTCTTATATTTTGTTCCCAGACCACGAATTAGAAAGGAGATTTATCTTTAAATGAAAATTTCCTTTAGATACCAGGAAAGTTGAGTGCTTAATGAATACTTGAAAGACAGAAAAGCTTCCAAGAAAAAAACGTATATTGATTTTTGAAAAAGCTCAGTAGCCTCAATAAAGCCAAAGCCTCATCTCTCAAAATGTCAACTAATTTATTAACAGTGATTATGGGTAAATTCATAAACTGAGTTTTACTGCAAGATTAAGGAAAAAAGAAAGTGATAGCAATGATAAAGATAGTACAATTGAAACGAACATATTTGAAAATGTCTGTCAAATGTATCTTATTATTCTAAAGCATTATTTTTCACCCATAATTGGAATTATAGGCTTCTAATGGAGGTCACGTGATTGGGAACGTAATTATTATTTTCACTGCTACATTATGCCTTTAAGTAGAAAACTTAGTCTGGGGAACATAAAGCCACAGCTGATTCAAAGGAATCGTGAACCATTCTCCTTAAACCTTACTCCTTGCATTTAGTGGTTTTAACATTATTTATTGCCAACTCGAAATTTAAGAGAGTTCAGGGTGACTCTTCATGATAGTCTCTGATGTCTCTCTCATCCAAGGTTTTGACAGAAAAAATTCAAAGAAACTAGGAATTGAAAAATAGCTAGGAAGAAAGAGATGTATTTTAAATTTTCAAATGATAGCAAAATATATAGAAGTTTAAACAAATTATTTGCCATGGTTTGATCAAGAAATCAGTAGGAATTCAGAGTCGAATACTACTGATACATAATAAAATACTTTATACTCATAGGGGATTTTATTATTTTCAAGACATTTTCACATCAAATCATCGCTCATTAGAGCAGAAAGGAATATAAATACCATCCAGTATAACTCTCCCTCTCATTTAACATACTTACACTTTATTTCATTTATTTTATAATTTTTTATCAAAGTATAACATACAAGGTGCACAAATATTAATTGTACCCTTAATTAATTTTTATAAGTTAAATATACCTATGTTACTACCATATAGATCGAGAATTAGATAGATTCATGGTTCAACCAGCATGTGAACACACCAGAGATTTAAGTTTCTGGGACAGAATTTGTAACATTGATACAAGGATAGTGGTTACCAGAGGTTCCGAGGGGAGGGAGAGGGAAGAATAGGAGTAACATGGGGCATTTTTTGAGACATTGGAATTGTTCTGCATGAAATTGCAATGGCAGATACAGGCCATTATATATTTTGCCAAACCTATATAATTGTCTGGTGCAAAGTGTAAACCATAATGCAAACTATAGACCATGGTTAGGAGCAATGCTTCAATATGTGTTCATCAATTGTCACAAATGTACCACACTAATGAAAGATGTTGCTAATGGGGAAAAGTGGGGGTGGGGGGGCATATGGGAATCCCCTATATTTTCAGTACCTTTTCTGTAATCTAAACCTTTAAAAATAAAGTTTAAAAAAAAAGAATTATATAGCACATTATCAGCATCACAAAGCCTCCCTCATATCCCTCCTGGTCTCCTACGTCTCTAATGATTTCTATCACCTATAAATTCATTTTGCCTGTGTTTGAACTTTATATAAATGGATTCTCTTTTCCATCTGGCTTCTTTCTCAACCTTATATCTGTGAAATTCATCCATGTTGTTTGGAGTAATAGTGTGTTCTTTTTAATTGTTGTTTGGTTTTATTTATACAGTCTACTGTTTATTCACATTTGAGTTATTTCCAATTTGGCACTGTTACAAATAATGCTGCTACAAACATTTTGCACATGTCTTTTTTATTTTATTTTTTAAAAGTTTTAGATTGCATAAATGATACATCGAAAATATAGGAGGATTCCCATATACCCCACCCCCTCCTCCTCCCACAATTTTCCCCATTAACAACATCTTTCATTAGTGTGGTACATTTGTTACAATTGACGAAAACATATTGACGCACTGCTATTAACCATGGTCTATAGTTTACATTATGATTTATGCTTAACACTGCACAATTTTATAGGTTTTGACAAAATGTATAATGGCCTGTATCCATCATTGCATTGTCATGTAGGACAATTCCAATGTCCCAAAAATACCCCATGTTACACCTATTCTTCCTTCTCCCTCCTCTCAGAACCTCTGGTGACCACTGCCTTTATATCAATATCACAAGATCTTCCATTACTAGAATAATGATAAGTCTACTTTAGTCCATAGTTGCATTCCCCCTTTACGTTTGTTCATTCCTCAATCTTGAGGATTTTAGGATGGTGATGCCCACATTGTTTGACACACACATGTATGCATTTCTGTGGGGTATATATACAAGAAGAGATTTGTTGGGTCACTAGATACACATATATTCTACTTGAGTAGATACTGCTAAACCATTTCCCAAAATGGTTGTGCCACTTTACATTACAATCAACAGTGTATGAGACAGGCTCCAATAGCTCCACATCCTTGACAATACTTGCTTTTGTCAGTCTTTTTAATGTTAGCTATTATGATAGATGTGTAGTGATGTCTTATTGTGGTTTTAATTTTCATTTCCCTGATACCTTATGATGTTTACTCATCATTTCTGTATCCTATTTTGTGAAGTACCTGTTCAAGTCTTTTAAAAATTTTAAATTCAGTTATCTGTCTTATTTTATTAATTTGTAGGAATTCTTTATATGTTCTACATACAAGCCTTTTGTCAGTTATGTACATTGCAAATATTTTCTCCCACTCTGGTTTACCTTTTCACTCTCTTAATGGTGTGCTTTGATGAATAGAAATTCTTCACTTCAATAAAGTCCAAGAAATAAGGCATAAATTAAAAATCTAGACTATTTAAAGAAATCCTACAGCTGAACAACAAAAAGACATGTTTAGGTGAGAAAAAGGGAAAGAAAAATCCAGGCTTTCAATAAACACCAAGATTTGATGGGAAAAAAAAAATACAAGAAAAGTAAAATGAGACATCACTACTTTTTAAGACTTTTGTAAAAGTATATTAAATACAGTAAGTTTCCAGATTGTTTTTTGTAATCAGAGATGATTTTTGCAATTGAAATAATATTTCTGCTCAATAACATTGCTAAATATTGACATTTGGTAAAAAAAAAAAAAAAAAAAGAAAAAGTTGCCTTGTATAATTCTTGTAAATTATACTTGTTCTGAGAAAAGGATAATGCCCTAATGATAAAAAGATTTCTAAGAAAACTCTTTATCCTTTGATTTTTGTTTTACTCTGACCTAATGATAACATTGTATAATTTTCATTTTTTAATACAGTTGCCTCTTTTAGTTAAATAACTAGTGATTTTTGCTTTTACCTGTTAAAATATAAATGTATAGCAAGGAAATGCATTTAAGAGGACTAAACTGGAATAGTGTTCATTAAATTCTTGGGGGAAAGTTAAAAAACAGTGTCAGCCATAAGCCAAGAATTGTTGAAGTGGGGTAACATGCACATTCACATTCATTATATTCTCTCTTCTTTTGGATAATTTTGAAATATTTCATGATAAAAAGTTTAAAACAGCAAAAAAATAATTAATAAGAAGATATTATGAACAATTTTAAACCAACTCTTTTTTGGCACAATAATAGTCCATGTGTTGTCTATTTCCATATTATAAACAACCACCACTATATAAATTTAAAGAATAAAAGGTTAGAAATGACTTTTAGGTTGTTACTTCTCAAATATACAAAGATATATTTTCATTTATTCAAAGGTTTTTACAGATATTGTGCGAGGAGCTGGGAATATAACAATTAACAAAACAAATGTAGTCACTAACCTCATGGAGCTTACAATCCAATGGGAATAACAAACATTAATAATTATGGTAATAATTCATTGCCATTGTTGAAGGTGCTACATATAAAAGCTACAGGATGCTATGCATATGTACCATATGGGCCTAACTAGACTGGAGGAACATAGAAGGCTTTTCTGAAAGAGTGATATTTCAACTGAGACATGAAGGATGGTTAGGAGTTTACTAGGTATAGTGGGATGGTGAATCAGGATGAGAAAGGGGAAAATCAGAATGAATAAGAGCCCTTTCCACACTGCGCCCACACACACACACCACCCAGGACCATATGAGCTTTGTGACCTGGAATCCTGGGGCTTCAACTGCCCAGTCAAAGTTAAAGTAATGCTGTGTTCCAAAGCCAAGGCAAAAGGAGGCAAAGAGCTAAAGTGTCCTGAAATGGAAGTGGTTCTGAGGTTTAGAAAACAGACATAAAGTGGAACATATATCTTCAAGACAGTGTCCCCAAAATTGGCCAGGGTACTATAGTTCGACAGATTCTACAAGTCAAAGGTATAGGCACCCTTCTCCTTGACAATGCCCAGGGAGGTGGCAGGACCTCAGAAGAGAATGCCAATGTAGTGTCCAAAGAAAGCTAAGCCCTAGTCTACTCCAGTGGTTCCAGCCTGGACAGAAACTCCTGTATATCAGTTTGGCCCAGAATCAGCAGAGATGCTAGCCTTGAAGGGACTGTATAAGTTTGGACAAACGAGTATGTCAGTGGTGACCAAGGTGTAGAAGAAGACCGGATGACTCCCTGTGATTGTGTAAGAAACCCAGTACCTAATATAATCATGAGTCCTCAATAACAGCTGAAATTGGATTTTCTACAAATCAAAGTAAGAGAATAAAAGAAATATAATATTTCTCTCATTCCATATTTTGTGGTAAAATGCACACCCATTATAAGATTTAATAATGAGAGAAGTAGTAGTTAAATCTGGGGAGAGTCTCAAAGCAGATTGGGCAGAGCTACAGGTGTATTTTAAAGGTTTCCCTTGGTGATGAACAGGGAAGGAGCAGTTAAAGATGCAGAGCTAGCACAGACAAATGCTCACTGAATGAAAGAATGAATGATCCTGGCCCTTTCAGGGACCCATTCCAATCTCCAGAAAGTCATTATTTTATCTGACCTCTATCATGCCCCCGGAGATATACACAGAAAGTTGGGCAGCTTTGTCTTAATATATTGTTTCCCTGCAGTGAAAGTAGGCCTGCCAAGTGGCTGCCAAGGTTGCAGGGGCAAAAATGTGCTTCATGCTTAACTGGGAAAGAAGAACTCTTTGAGTTATGTGTTATTAGTGGATCCTAATGTCATTAGGTACAAGAATCAAAATTTGCACAGAAATCATTGTAGAGAATTGTTTCTTCCCCATACCTATATTGATTTCCCAGACTCATTAGCTGCTTAATGCTACTGCTTTTAATTGATTACTCCAGGGGAATCCTTCAAGAGTAGGCTTCTTCAATTGAGATGCTAGGACACTCACTGAATGTGATTTGACATTCTCAATTGATTCTGGAGACCTCTGTCTATCTATAGTGCAATCATAGCAGCCACACACAGTTTAATAAATAATGTAGCCTTACTAAATGCAACATTCAGCCTATAGCCCAGTTGAAAATATGAACCTGTCCGGTTATTTCTACCTGCTAAAAATCAATGAACAAGTCATACATTTATAACTACCCTCAAAGTTGGGTATCTGTTTGTTTTAAAAATCTCTTTTTGTTTCAACTTCTGTATATGTGTAAAAACTCTGAAATGCTTGAGTTTACCCCCTGCCTTAATAAGTCGTTGAGTGGCTCTAGCCACAATCTCCTTTGGCTAACCAGGGAGTATTGCAATGTTCATAATTTGGAACAACATTGTCACTACAGAGGACTAAAGAAGCTGAGGAGTGTGGGGATAAACACCAACTGAAACAATAACACCTCAGGGAGTACTTCAGTAAGTGCTACTATAACAAATCCCCAACAAAAACTTCTTGTATTCTGATTGTTTTCTAATAATAGTTGGGCTGAAGACTTCCGGGAAGATGAAGGATTAGAAAGACAAGGGACTCTCTCCTCTCCCAGAAAAAATACCTAGAGGGTAAGCAAAAATGGTCTGGGAAAACAACGTTCTAGGGTTTAGGACACCAGGGGAAAGCTGAACACCACCCAGAAGAGAGGCACAGGAAAAAAATCTCAATTAAAAGATTTTAAGTAGAAGCTGCAGCTGGAGCCACCAGCACCCCTACCCCACCATGAGCAATTTAGAATTCTCAGGCCTCTAGACCTGCTTCTACAGACAAAGGGGGCTCCAGGGATCCACCACCCCAGGAAAAGGGATAGAGAGGGACACGACCTAAGGCTGACTCAGCTTTTGACCTACAAAATTGGTCTTCTGTGTCCCAGGAGCCCTTCCAGCCTGGATGGGGCTGCGCCATTGTTTGCCTTGGGAGCCAGAAAGGGGCTAAAGATATACAACCCTCCCAGTCTCCTTCTCTACTGACTGGGACTGATTGTTGAGGACTCAAAGGGGAGTGCAAATATGTCTGACCTGGGGAAAGGGAGGGGGCTGCCAGAGAAGGCTGGAGAACTGTCACTGAAAAAGTTTGAATTACAAGTCTCTTAGCCTCCAGGCAGGAAGCTCTGTCACATTGATCGGGTCTGTACTGCAACAAATACACTCCGACCAGGCATTGAACTGAAAGCTGCCAAAGAGCACCATCTGCTGGCAGACCAAGGAAGCTCATGTGAAAAATTTTTTTTAAGTAAGAGAGGTTTTTTTCTGCCTTTATAGCTTCCCTCCCCAAGGCCCTAGGAAGCGGATCTGCAACCAATTACTGGGTCCAGAGCCCAGTTTTGTACAACTAGCAGGGACAATCCTAACAATCCAGGTCGAGCCGAGAATCAAAAAGCAGTGGTAACACACAGCCTCCCGCCACTAAATCCCTACAAAAGAGAAAGAAATTGAGCATCTGAGTAAACTACATCCTGATCAGATGCCTAGATATCAGCAAAATTTATAAGCCATATGAAGGTAATGGAAGACATGGCCCAAGAAAAGGAATATATCAAAGCCCTAGAAGAGACACAGGATTTGAGAGAACTAATTAGTGAGGTACACATAAATTTCCAAAATCAAATTAAGGAGTTGAAAGACAATATGACTAAAGAGATAAATGACATCAAGACTGAGTGCAAAAAAGAATTTGAAATCCTGAACAGAAAAGTAACAGAGTTCATGGGAATGAAAGACAAAATAGGTGAGATCAAAAACACATTAGAGGAGGAGTTTCAGAAGGCATTGGTTTAGGAGGGCACTCGCTGACTCGCTCTCTGAGGACAGCTGATTAGGGACAGGGTCCTGCATGGGGGGTCTCTGCTGGGGGTGCACAGAGTGAGATCCTTGGGGACTACGATCTGGAGGGAGCAGGACACAAGGAAGATTGCTCAGAAAAGATTCGTGAGGTTTTCCCCTGCCTGTGGTAGTTGACACAGACAGCTGAGCCCCACCCTCAGGGAAAAAGGCTGGTTTGAGGCGTGACTCCCACTGGCAACCTGCTGAGAGGGAGCGTTCTCCAAGAGTGGGAGGGTTCTGGCAGAGAGTCAAGAGGGGTTTCCTTTCTGTGAATTTGGCTGCCTGGAACTCCTTGCAGCTTTGGGGAGCAAAATAGCTGGCTTGAAGCAGCACCAGGTTGAGGGAAGCAGCTAATCTGCTGAAGAAGGTTGAATAACCTAGCTGCTCAGGGATATGCCCCAACTCCCACCGGCAACCTGGTGAGAGGGAGCATTCTCTGAGAAGGGGAGGGTCTGACAGAAGGTGGAGAGGACTTTCCTATCCAGGGATTTAGCTATCTGGACCCCCTCATAGCTTTGGGGAGTAGATAACCCGGCTTGAAGCAGCACCTGGCTGAGGGGAGAGGTGAATCTGCTGAGAGAGCCTGATTTACCCAACAGCCCAGTGATACTGAGACTTGGCTCCAGAGAGGGCGGAGTCAGCCAGTTTTATAGTTCTGCACTGACAAGCATCAGAGCTTCAGCTCCCTTGGGGAGGCCAGGAAGTGGGAAGTGCTTGATTAGTTTCCATGAGCCTATTTAGGGTCCCCTTGGTAAAGGGGTTGGCCTAGAAAAGGACTTCTTTTGGGTCCCTTATTTCACCAAAAAAAAAAAAAAGAAGACAGTCACTTTAAAAAATAAAAAAAGAAAAATTTTTTAAAACTTAGTTAAATTGCTAAAATCTGCCTCAAAACCTGCAGGGCAATTGATTGATGAACACAAGTAGGCTGAGAGGTTCCACAAGGGCCCAAGAAGGAACACTGTTCTTCCTTAGCTTTGTTTGACTGCTTGCTTGTATGGTTCTTTGGTTTTTCTTTGTTTATTTGTTGTCTATTTCTTTTCTTTCCTCTTTCGTCCCACCTCTCTTCTTTTTTCTTTTTCTTTTTCTTTTTTTTTTTTTCTTTAAATTAGGTGCTTGTAGCTTGTCTCTTCTTTGCTGGGCTTCTTCTTTCATGATTTCCCATTCTCTGTCTATATTGATTTTGTCTCCCAAGCTATCTCTTTTCCTTCCTTCATCTTTCTGCCTTCGGCTTGCTGTTGTGGTTCTTACATACCACATTTTTTTTCATTAGCCCATAACTTAAGGGTGTCAATTCTTATTCTATCTATTCTGTTTCCTTCTTTTTTCATTATTATTAACTTTTTCCTTTCAGCCCATTTCTTTACTCGGTCTCTCTCTCCTCATCATTCTAGCCTTCTAAAAAAATTATATATATTTTCTTCTATTTGGTTTCCCACACCATTGTAGGTACTCCACTTTTTTCCTATTACTCTACACTGCCTACATGAGATAAATATTCATTTTACTAAGTCTTATATGGCCTATCTTCTAACTTTTATGAATATTACTATTATCCATCTTCCTTTCTCACATCTTTTGATTCCTCTAGCCCAAATCTTTTGCCATCAAGGGAACATAGAAAGAAGCAAGGAAATAAGAAGAACAGAGTCTCAAAGAGAAAACTTAAAACACACACAGAACCATCAGCTAAATAAAATTCTAGAGCAGAGAGAAGCTAATCAACTGAATAAACCCATCAAGATAAAATGATGACTAGAGGGCAACAAAAAATTACAAACCACACTGAGAAACAAGAAGACATGGATCAGTCCAATGAACAAACTAAAAACGAGGAAGAGATGCAGAACATTGAACAAGTAATCAAAGCCTTCCAAACAAATATCATGGACAAACTTAATGAAGTGAAGGAAGAGATTAAAGACACTGGGAGAACATACTGAAGAAATTGTAAACATACATAAAAACGTAACGGATATGATGGTGATCAATGGTACAATCCAATAAATCAAAAAGACACTGGATTTACATAACAGCAGATTTGAACAGGCAGAAGAAAGAATTAGTGATGTAAAAGACAATACATCTGAAATCAAACAGATAGTAGAACAGATAGATAAAAAGATAGGAAAAATCCAGCAGGGACTCAGGGATGTAACCGACAACACATAATGCACAAACATACGCATTATAGGCATCCCAGAAGGAGAAGAGAAGGGAAAGGGAACAGAAGGAGTGTTGAAGGAAATAATGGCTGAAAACTTCCCAATCCTATTGAGAGAGATGGATGTACATGTCCAGGAAGCACAGCACACCCCAAACAGTATAAATCCCAACAGGCCAACTCCAAGACAAATACTTATCAAAATATCCAAAGCTCAAGACAAAGAGAAAATACTCAAGGCAACAAGAGAAAAGAGAACCATCACATACAAGGGAAGCAAATAAGATTAAGTGCTGATTTCTCATCTGAAACCATAGAGGCAAGAAGACAGTGGTATGACATAGTCAAAGTACTAAAAGAAAAAAACTTCCAGCCACGAATTCTCTATCCAGCAAAACTGGCATTCAAAAAGGATGGAGAGTTCAAAATATTCACAGATAAGCAGAGATTAAGAGACTATGCCAATAAGAAACCTGCACTTCAAGAAATACTAAAGGAAGTTCTACACGTTGAAAGGAAAAAAACAAGGGAGAGAGAGTTGGAGGAGAGTGTAAAAACAACTAAAAGGACAAAAAGAGAAATAAAAACAACATATGACATACATTAACCCAAAGAAAATATGGCTGAAGTAAGAAATTCGTTGCGAGTAATAACACTGAATGTTAATGAATTAAATTTACCACTCAAGAGACACAGATTGGCAGAATGGATAAGGAAATATGATCCATCTATATGCTGCATATAAGAAACCCACCTTCACCCCAGGGATTCAAGGAGGATGAAAGTGAATGGCTGGAAAAAATGTTATAAGTTAACAATAGTCAAAAAAGGGCAGGAGTGGCTATTCTAATATCAGAAAAAATAGACTTTAAATGCAAAACTATTGTAAGAGACAAAGATGAACACTATATATTAGTAAAAGTGGTAATCTCTCGAGAAGAGAGAACAATCATAAACATTTATGCACCTAATTGGGGTGCCTCAAAATACATGAGGCAAACTCTGGAAAAACTAAGTGGAGAAATAAATGCCTCTACAATTATACTGGGGGACTTTAATACACCATTATCACCATTAGAGAGAACATCTAGACAGAGTATCAGTAAAGAAACAAAGACTCTGAACAATACATTAGAGGACTTGGACCTAATAGACATATACAGAACACTACACCCAAATATAGCAGTATTTACATTCTTCTCGAGTGCACACGGATCATACTCCAAGATAGACCACATGCTAGGCCACAGAACAGCTCTCAATGAATTCAGAAAGATTGAGATTGTACAAAGTAATTTCTCTGACCACAATGGAATGAAATTGGAAATCACTAAGGGCCAGAGAAACAGATAAGGCGCAAAGATATGGAAGTTAAACAACACACACTTAGACAAACAATGGGTCAAGGAGGAAATCTCAAAAGAAATCAGTAAATACCTTGAAACTAATGAAAATGACAACACAACATATCAAAATCTATGGGATGCAGAGAAAGCTGTCCTGAGAGGGAAGTTCATAGCCATAAATACATATATTAAAAAAGAAGAAAGAGCTAAAATTGAAGACCTAGCTGCACACTTGGAAGCATTGAAAAAACAACAACAAACTAAACCTAAAGGAAGTATAAAGAAGGAAATAACAAAGATTAGAGCAGAACTAAATGAAATAGAGAATAAGAAAGCACTGGAAACAATAAACAAAACCAAAAGTTGGTTCTTCAAGAATATCAATAAAATTGACAAACCCTTAGCCAAACTAACAAAGAAAAAGAGAGAACAGATGCAAATACACAAAATAAGGAATGAGCAAGGGGATATCACTACTGACCCCACAGAAATAAAGAGTATCATAAGACGATACTTTGAAAAATTATATGCCAACAAGAATGATAATTTAGAGGAAATGGACAAATTTCTAGAAACTCACAAACAGCCTACAATGATGAAAGAAGAGATTGATTAACTCAACAGTCCAATAACAAGTAAAGAGATAGACTCAGTCATCAAAAACCTCCCAACTAAGAAGAGCCCTGGACCAGATGGCTTCACAGCTGAATTCTACCAAACATTCCAGAAAGAGCTAACACCAAACCTGCTTAAGCTCTTCCAAAATACAGAAGTAGAAGGAATATTGCCTAACTCATTCTATGATGCCAACATTACCCTAATTCCACAGCCGAACAAAGATACCACAAGAAAGGAAAATTACAGACTAATTTTTCTAATGAACTTAGATGCTAAAATACTTTAAAAAATGCTTGCTAATCAAATTCAACAACCTATCAAAAGAATTATTCACCATGACCAAGTGTGTTTCATCCCGGGTATACAAGGATGGTTCAATATAAGAAAATCAAACAATGTAATACACCACATAAACAGATTGAAAGAAAAAAATTACATGATCATCTCTATAGATGCAGAAAAATCATTCAAAAAAATACAGCACTCTTTCCTGATAAAAACACTGCAAAAGATAGGAATAGAAGGAAACTTTGTGAATATGATAAAGGGTATATATGAAAAACCCAAACCTAACATCATCTTCGATGGTGAAATTCTAAAAGCCTTCCCTCTGAGATCGGGAACAAGACAAGGATGTCCACTATCACCACACCTATTTAACATTGTCTGGAAATACTTGCTTGAGCATTGAGGCAAGAAAAAGATATAAAAGACATCCAAATTGGAAAAGAAGAAAAAATTTCATTATTTGCAGACGACATGATCCTATACATAGAAAGCCCTGAGAAATCTACAACAAAGCTTCTAGAACTTATAAAGGAGTTCAGTAAAGTTGTAGGTTACAAAATCAACGTGCAAAAATCAGTAGCATTTCTGTACACAAATAATGAACAATCTCAGGAGGAAATCAAGAAAAAAATACCATTTACAATAGTAGCTAAAAAAATCAAATACCTAGGAATAAATTTAACTAAACATACAAATGACTTATACACAGAAAACAACACAGCACTGTTAAAGGAAATCAAAGAAGACTTAAATAAATGGAAGAATATTCCCTGTTCATGGATAGGAAGACTAAATATCATTAAGATGTCTATCCTACCCAAACTAATATACAGATTTAATACAATTCCAATAAAAATAAACACAGCATTTATTAATGAATTGGAAAAACTAACTATGAAATTTATTTGGAAGAGCAAGAGGCCCTGAATAGCCAAAGACATATTGAAAAAGAAAAATGAAATCAGAAAAATCACACTACCAGACTTTAAAATGTGCTACAAAGCTCCAGTGGCCAAAACAACATGGTATTGGTACAAGGATAGACATACTGACTAATGGAACCAAATTGAGAGTTCTGATATAGAATCTAGCATATACAGTCATCTGATATTTGACAAGGCCACCAAGCCCACTCAACTGGGAGAGAATGGCCTCTTCAACAAATGGTGCTAGGAAAACTGGATATCCATGTCCAAAAGAATGGGAGAGGAATACCATCTCACATCTTATACAAAAATCAACTCAGGATGGATCAAAGATCTAAACATAAGAGCCAAGACCATAAAGACCTTGGAAGATTATGTAGGGAAGCATCTACAGGACCTTGTAATAGGAAATGTCTTCATGAACTTCACACCCAAAGCACAAGCAGCGAAAGAAAAAATAAATAAATGGGATTCCTCAAAATTAAAACCTTTTGCACCTCAAAAGGGTTTGTCAAGAAAGTGAAAAGACAGGCTACCCAATGGGAGAAAATATTTGGTAACCATATATCTGATAGAAGCCTAATATCCAGCATCTATAAAGAAATCCTATTTCTCAAAAATAAAAAGACAAACAACCAATTTAAAAAAATGGGCAAGTGACTTGAACAGACACTTCTCCCAAGAAGAAATACAAATGGCTAAAAAGCACATGAAAATATGCTCAACATCACTTGCTATTAGGGAAATGCAAATCAAAAGTACAATGAGATATCATCTTACACCCATCAGACTGGCGGCCATTAAAAAACAGAGGACTACAAGTGTTGGCGAGGATGTGGAGGAATGGGAACCCTATCCATTGCTGGTGGGAATGTAGAATGGTCCAGCCATTGTGGAGGACAGTTTGGCGGTTCCTCAAAAAACTAACTATAGATATGCCATATGACCCAGAAATTCCCTGCTGGGTAATTTCAGAAGAACTGAAAGCAAGGACACGAACAGATATATGCACAATAATGTTCATAGAGACATTATTCACTATTGCCAAAAGTTGGAATCAACCCAAATGCCCATCAACAGATGAATCGTTAAACAAAATGTGGTACATACATACAATGGAATATTACTCAACTGTAAGAAGGAATACAGTACTAACACACAAAATAACATGGATGACTCTTGAGGACCTTATGTTTAGTGAAGCAAGCCAGGCATTGAAGAACAAATATTACATGACCTCTTTGATATGAATTAAGTAAATCGAGCTGACTCAGAGAGCTAGAGTCTGGAAGATATGTTTACAGGAAATAGGAAGGGAGAAGAAGGGAAGAAGGTTGTGAGCTAACACCCAAATGGGTGAAATCTATGATAAGGTAGAAGTGAGTATTTGTGCAGTGAAGAGATATGATAGGGGTGTAGGGATACTATTGGGTAAGGTGGTGCAAGCTTGATAGGGGGGTAGAGTGGGGAGGATGGATTGGATGGTCGATGGAACTGGGGGGAGGGTTGAGAGAGGGAGCTGGTGAACACTGGGTATTGGTGGGTACGTGGGCAAAACTACAATGTTGAGAAAACTCTTATGACACTATGACAAGGAAGGGTTACTGGTTTAGGATGTTGGGGGGGCACTTGGAAGAGAGCACACCTGGGACAGGCCTCTAGAGAATCATAGTGTGCTGTATCAGTGGGGGGAGACCCACATAATGAGCGGGAAGGAGTTAGACTCCCGTGTTGGGGAGGCCAAATATGTTCTCAAACAGAGGGGACGGTGTCTCTCGAGAGCATGGGCAGTTCCTAATAGGGGAGGACAGACTAATGTGTCCAACCTTCAGCATTGTTGCAAGTATCTACGAATCTTGTCCTTCAAGGAGTGAAGCCTGGTGGCCGCCGTGGGCTCCGAGGGGAATGGGAGAGAGGAATATAATAGATTGAAGAGAGGATATTTAAGGGGCAGTGGAAGTGTTCTGCATGATCTTGCAATGATGGATACAGGCTATGTTAAATTTCATTTAAAAATTATAAAAGTGTATGGTCTAAAATGTAAACCATAATGTAAACCATTGACCAAGGTTGGTAGGTATGTTTCAATATTTATACATCAGTTGTAACAAATGTACCATCCATATGTAAAAAGATTATTAAT
Source organism: Tolypeutes matacus (assembly GCA_026826555.1). Classification (NCBI taxonomy): domain Eukaryota; kingdom Metazoa; phylum Chordata; class Mammalia; order Cingulata; family Chlamyphoridae; genus Tolypeutes; species Tolypeutes matacus. The sequence goes on from JAKSZT010054141.1 coordinate 86,407, forward strand.
AGGGAAGGGGGAAATGGGGGAAGATGTTAGGTATATGGGAGTCCCCTATATTCTGTATGTAGCTTTAGTGTGACCTAAAACTTCTTTGAAGACAATATAAAAAAAGTAAGACACTGGGGAAGAAATGGAAGAAAATGCCACTGTACATACAGGACAACTGATATTACAGTGATGAAAGGCAAAACATCAAAAAAATTTTATTTTAATTTTTTCATTTTTTAAATATTTTTCATTATTTTAAATACCCCAATTTTTTAACTTTATTTTAGTTTTAGTTTCTCTAAATTATTATGTATTTTATTTCTTATGTTTAAGCCTATCATTATTATTTCATTTTCTTATTAATCAAACTTGGCAATATTCTTGGCTTCATTCATTTTTGAAGAAGTATTGGATCACAGAAGGGTTACAACTATGGCAGGGGAAGATCAATGGGGTGGGGTGTCAGTGATGGGGGATACATGGGAGGAAGTTCACCTGGGCATACATATAAGGTATATAAATATGTTCAAATGTTCATGGGGCATTGCCACAGTGGGTAGAGAATCACACAACAATGGAAAGGTTATTGAATTCCCATCCTTGGAACTCTGCCACTTCTCTAATGGAACAGCAACAATCCCCCAAGTACAGGGGCAATGATTAGTGAAGAAAGCTGGTCAATTGATGGGCCCTTGATATTGACAACTATACCTATGAGCCTTTTGTTTTTGAACTTGCAACTTTGCCTAGTGTTGTACAGTGCCTAAGAATTACCTCCTGAGAGCCTCCTTCTTGCTCAAATGTGGTCTTTCTCTAAGCCAAACTCAGCATATAAATGCATTACCTTCCCCCTAGCGAGGGACATGACTCTGGGGATGAGCCTCCCTGGCACCGAGGGATTACTACCAAGCACTAGCTAGTGATACAACTGGAAAAAGACCTTGAATAAAAGGGGGCAAATGTAAAGACAAATGAGTGTATATGGCTAAGAGACTTCAAAGTGAGTTGGGAGATCGTCAGAGAGGTAACATGTATGCATGGGTATGCATGTCTCAGCAGGATCTCATAGACAGCCGAGGTAGATGCTACCCCAAATAGTGGGGCTCCTGAGGGAACCAGAGACACTCAGGTCCTACAGTCATGGCAGATAGTGCCAGAGTTTGGTGCCTTGCCAGTGGGCCCTACTTTGGAGTTTGTGCTCCCGAGTGTGACAGAATTGGACTCAGATGTGACTTCTCTACACATGCCTCTTCTGTCCCTTTTATTTGAACCTATAGGTGGTGCTGGAGTTGGTAGATGTATGTCCAAAAGACTTTAATCTCTGGGCTGTCCATGTGCCAGCTGGGCCCTGAGCCTCAGCGAGCGGAGTTGCCACACCTACTCATCAGTTCATTTGACTCATCCAGAACAACTAACAAGGAGGTGAGGATGGACAACCACCACACTAAGGAACTGAGAGAGTCTACAACTGCAAGCAAGAGATTCCCATCCAATAGCCATATGGGATTGAAGCCCCCTCTCAATTAGAGGCACAGTGGGCATCACCATCCCAGAACCCTCAGGATTGGGGAATATATTATGGATTAGAGTAGACTTACTGGCATTCTACTATAGACTTGTGATTCTAGCAATGGAAAAAATTATGTCATTGATGTGGAGACAGGGGGCACTGGATGCGCTGTAGTCAGGGAGAGGAAAAAAGAGGTGCAATATGGGGGCATTTTCAGGACTTGGAATGGACCTGAGTGACATTGCAATGACAGATACAGGACATTATATATCTTGCCATCACCTACAGAATTCAGTGGGAGAGATTGTAAACTGCAATGTAAACTATAATCCATGCTTAGTGGCAATGCTCCAAAATGTGTTCATCAATTGAAATGAATGTACCACATTAATGAAAGAAGTTGTTAATGTGGGGAAAAGTGGGAGGTGTGGGGAGTGGGGCATATGGGAATCCCTTATATTTTTTTATGTAACATTTTATGTAATCTAAGGATCTTTTAAAAATAAATTTAAAATATATTTTAAAAAAAGAATAAGTGATACCAATGATAGAACAGCTAAAATTGAAGAAAGAAAATAATGGAGAGAAAAAATTGAGCAGGGGCTCAGAAAGTTGAATGACAACTCAACAACATACGTGTCATGGGAGTCCCAGGAGGAGAAGAGAAGGGGAAAGGGGCAGAAAGAGTATTTGAGGAAATAATAACAGGAAAATACCCAACTCTCATGAAAGAAATTAACTTACATGTCTAAGAAGTGCACCATACCCCAATCAGAATAAATCCAAATAGACCTACTCCAAGACACATACTACTCTGAATGTCAATTGTCAAAGATAAAGAGAAAATTCTGAGAGCAGCAAGGGAGAAGCAAATCATCACGTACAAGGGACGTCCAGTAAGACTTAGTGCAGATTTCTCTTCAGGGAAGCGGCTGTGGCTCAATCAGTGGGGCTCCCATTTACCATATGGGGGGCCCCGGATTCCGTTCCCGGGGCCTCCTGGTGAAGGCAGGGCCCGCCCGCGCAGCGTGGTTGGCTGACCCAGTGAGCACGGGCAGCAAGGGGGGGATAAATGAATAAATAAATAAAATCTTTAAAAATATATATATATATATTTCTCTTCAGAAACCGTGGAGGTAAGAAGACTAAGTAGTATGATACAATTAGGAAACTGAAAGAGAAAAACTGCCAGCCAAGAATTCTTTATCCAGCAAAATTGTCTTTCAAATATGAAGGTGAGTATAAAATATTCACAAAAAACAGAAACTAAGAGCGTTTGTAAAAAAGAATCCACCTTTGCAGGAAATATTAAAGGAAGCCTTAGAACTTGAAATAAGACAGGAGATAGAGGTCTGGAGGAGAGTATAGAAGAAAGAATAGAGAAAGCATAACCAAAATTGTAAAAAGACAGACAAAAATATGATACAACATAAGAAAACCAAAGAATAAAATGGTAGAAGTAAATAATGCATTTACAGTAATGTCATTGAATGCAAATGGATTAAACCCCCCAATCAAAAGATACAGGCTGACGGAATGGATTTTAAAAACATGAGCCATCCATATGCTGCTTACAAGAAACTCACCTTAGACCCAGGGATACAAATCAGCTGAAAGTGAAAGGTTGGAAAAAGATTCTCCATGCAAATAGTAACCAAAAAAGAGCAGGGGTAGCTATACTAATATGAGACAAAACAGACTTTAAATAGTTATAAGAGATACAGAAAGGAAGGCGATAGAGAGGAGGAAGTAATAAATGAATAAGTTCATCTTAAAAACTTTTCTTTAGGCAAGTGGCATGCCCCTTATATTGGTTTTTTTTTTTTTTTTTTTTATGGTGTTTTCATGTCCTCCTGAGGCTTTGATAGGGAAAAAAAGCCTTTTTTTACACTGTCTTTTATTGCTCAGAGTCGATGAGTAAACTGAATCCATTTGGCAAAGATGCTATGATAGGGGCTGAAGGACTCCATTGGATTGAGCTGGTGAATGAGATCTCCTAAACCTGTCAAGGTGAGGACCAGACTCGACTAGAGGGTTCCCACCACACCATAGGCATTCAGTGAAGCTCCACATGCCCTGCCTGTTTTCATTTTTCAAGGGCAAACCTGGCTTTGCACAAATTCCACCCATTATCTGCTAATAGCATGTCTTCCACTGACAAGTGTAAATAACTGAAAGACATTTTCTGAGACTGAATCTGTCGCACCCTAGACATTTGAGTTAAGGAGCCGAACTACCTCTGATTTCAGCTACCAGCTGAAAAAGGTAGTGATTGTCAGGGGCACCAGATACCAAGCTGGAGACAAAGAGAATCACACTGCTCAGAGTACCAGCTTGTTCTTTACTTGTAAGTGTAATGATGGTGGTGGGTGAAACAATTTTAAAGAATAAAGGGGCACTCTTTAGACAAACAAATAAGAGAAGACCTTCCTGATGTGGTGATATTTAAGTTGGAACTCAAAGGATAAATAAAGAGTGAGTGGTGAACACTTCAAGCAGAAGTAATTGCATATGCAACAATTCTGAGATAGTAGAGAGCTGAGGATTCTATAGAAAACCAGTGCAGCTAGAGTGCCAAGGGTGAAAGGGAAAATGGTGGAATGTGAGGCTAAAAAGGTGAGCAGGGGCAAAACCATGCAAAGCCTTGTAGAGACTGGAAGAGTCCAGTATTTATCCTAAGAGCAATTAGAAACAATTAGATGAGCTTAGTATATTCAAAAGCTCACTCTGGCTATATTGTGGATAACAGACTGGAGGGGGCCACCCATTAGGAAGAATTTGGAGAAGACTGAAATTATTCAACAACCCAGCACCGAGTCACATTTTTCAACTGACAGAATATAGATACCTCCAAAATTAGAGTCTTTCCATGTCATTCTTCCCCTGTGACTGATTCCTTACCTGGTACACCAGTAGTGGGACTAGATTTCCTATACATATTTTCCTATAACTGAATATCTAATACCCACTGTCATAATTCCTTGATAATTGATCAGCAGCTAATCTGGACTCTGCAAATTGACAACCACTTGGACAATCATTGGCCAACTGCTTCACTCTTGCTTGGTCAACAGTTTGGTTCTTGGTTTACTTTGTCATTGTGAATACGAATGCTCACATCTTACATGCTCTTATCCCTCTGTGGTCTGATCTGTTTCTGAACCTACCCTTGGACTCCAACCACCATATGCTCAAGCAAGTAATAACCAAACCATTAAACCTCAGGATTGCATCCTTGTTCCAGCCTCAGCCTTCCCCTGATCCAGTAAGCCTGCATGAATTCCCAAGTCTTGTCTTTCCCACTCTAGCCTTTTCTACTACACGGTTCCTCTCATAGGTATTGTTAAAGTGATAGAACACCATTCAATAATAAATATAGCCTCTGGTTCAGTCGGCAGCAGTTCTTGCTGCTTGAGAATTGGGTGTGGGCTGTTTGATATTATTGGACTCTTGGGATGATTGCACAACCTGGGCCTGGTAAATAGGTCAGGGATGCTCCTTTACAACACATATACTCACCTGCCCGGTTCTTGGGAAGTTCCCACTAATATTTGGATGGATTTGCCTGAGGCCTCCCTGAAGTATAATGAGACTATTACATATCCTAGACAACAGGCCCTTTCTTGGTTGGCATAACTGAATTAACTGAGTCAATAGCCCTGAAAAACAGGAAATGTCTCCTTCTGGGTTTCTGGAATACCATATTAATTGTGTAGGTCTGATATGCATCTCTGAACATATAGGATGAGGCCCAATTAAGCAGATCCATACTCTTCATATTCAAGTCATTGAACTGCAAATGGAAATTGGGAGGGGTTCAAGGATCCCCAATTTTCTGGAACTTTTGTTACAGATCTCTGGGAATGGGATCAAATGTGAGGGTGGTGTTGGTTGCAGACACAGAGCGTCGTTTTTTAGATTGAAGACCCTACATACTTCAAGCTGTTACTTCTTATTGTAAAGACCAAACTACCCTGGAGGGGAGAGCATACTGAAAAGGGAATTCTCTTTCAGAAAAAGTCCTCTCACAAAGAATCTGAGAGGTCTCTCGAACAGGGCCTGATGGTCACTTAAGTGCCATAGGTGGTTGGCAAGGGTTTATAGGTTAGGGCAAAGAATTCCTGGGAGCAGGAAATTCAAGGCTCCGAGAAAGAATAAAAAAGTATCTGGCAGCATCCCAAAAAGCTTAATTTAGAGGATACCAGAAGTCAATAATAGACAATAAAAGTGACAGAATGTCAGAGTACCAGAAAGAGAACAAAACCAAGCAAGCAGACCAAAGACCAGTCCCAAGGCCAGAGAGTTTGTAGGACTAGGCAAGCACGAGAAGTTAAGCTCAACAGAATATGAAACACGCTTAAAGCTGGATTAGTCACATAGGTAATGATTACATTCAAGGTATTTCCCTGGGTGGCCCCAGAAAAAAAATATGAAAAATGGGATTTCATTTTCAGGTTCTCCCTCTTTTTCATCCTTCTGTCACCTTTTCAACCCAAGAATCATTTGAGGAATACAGCTGTGGCACAAGTTTCTATACGGTGCATCATGGGAACACAGACTCAGGCACAATAAAGACTTTCAACAAATGACCACTTTATTATATACACAATACAGAGGGTCTAAAAGAGCAGAGGAAGAGATCACATCATGGTCAGTCCCCTAAGTAGGACAGTTGCTCAGGTCAGGGGCAGTGGATGGCAGCTCCACACACTCCACTTTGTGTCAGAAATGAGGGATATGTCCTGTGTGGGTGTTGGGTTTTTATACATGCTGGAGGGGTTGCCCTGCCAATGAGCAAAAGCATGCATCAACAGAGCAACGTTTGTGCCCTGGAAAGGAGCTGGGGATGGTTGAGATTTAATGTCTCCCCCAATCTGCTGCAATCTTTTGTGAAATGGAAACATACTGAATGCCTACATGTAAACAAGCAAAAATGGAAACATACCAAACACCTGCATGCAAACTAGCAAGAGGGTAAAAGAAGGGAAGTAGCCAAGGGATGGGTGATGGCCAGTGAGTGTGTCCATGACTTCCCTAGCAGGCCACCCCTTGGCCATTTAGCCAGGCCTAGCCTACACTCCTCCACATTAACTTTCACAGCATAAACTGACCTCCTACTTCAGTCTCAAAGGTAAAGATGGGTTTGGGCCTATCGACCCATAGCTCTCACAAATATTAACAGTAAACGTTTGGGAACAACAGTGACTCCAGCACATTAGGAGGGCTTTGATGATTTCTATGCATACCATTATTCCAAGCAGGGTGATCAGGCCTGTCTGGAGTAATGACCACATTCATCCTCCCCAAACTAGCCACCACCCCCACAAAAGTCAGCTGAAAAGGTCCCACATAGAATCTGTTTATATACTTTTCAATCAGTAGTCTTGCCAGTGGATCTTAGTCACTTCCTGTTTCACCTCCACTGAGGTATTAACCCACATGCAACAGGAGGTGTTAGCAATAGCATATATGCCACTTGGTGGACTATGAGGAAGTCTCTATGGAGTCATATATTCATTGATGCTTACTCCAAGCCAGGGGCAATAATGACCTGCCAAAAGTGGTGAATCCAGAATCATGGACTGCCCTACCAGGCAAATCACATTTTGTACAGGATAATAAATCAAGGGGAAAAGTCCAATGAGAAGTTTCAATTTGGTTATGAATTTCATTGTCCCATCATTTCCAATGACCCATGTAGGAAATGGCCCAGCTGGTGGAAGTTTTGTTTCCTCCACAAAGAAAGATAAACCCTGGAGGCATGCAGCCCACCCCTAGAGATTCACTGGTCATCTCAGGGATGCCAATGGAAAGATGACTTAGTCATTTGCCAGTTTCATTATATCAGGCATTTTTGCATCTCATCAGGTTGTCCAGGGGTGTAGGGAGGAAGGGTGCAGAGCCAATGGCTGTGCCATTATTTTTAATGAAAGATAAATGAAGGACTTCTTGATATTAGTACAAATGTGAAGCAGGGGAAATCAGCTCTGTATTAGTCGGCCAAAGGGGTGCTAATGTGAAATACCAAAAATGGGTTGGTCTTTATAAAGGGTATTTATTTGGGGTAGAAGTCCACAGATACCAGGCCATAAAGCGTTAAGTTTCTTCTCTCACCAAAGTCCATTGCCACGTGTTGGAGCAAGACAGCTGCTGACATTTGCCAGGGTTCAGGCTTCTTGGTTCCTCTCTTCCCGGGGCTGCATTTCTTTCTGAGCTTAGTGCCTCTGGTTCCTCCACAAGGTCAGCTGTAGACTATCAGGCAAACGGCTCACTTCTCTTCTCCTGGGGCCTTCTCTCCAACATGAAAACTCCAACATCAAAACTGCTTCTCAGAAACTGCTCCTTCTGTCCTTTGCTTTGCCTTTTATATTTGATTCCCCTACCCACCAAGGGGTGGGGCTCAACACCCTACTGACATGGCCCAGTCAACGTCCTAATCATAACTTTATCATGCCCAGATTAACAGATCAGTTTACAAGCATGATCCAATTATACTTTTGGAATTCATAATTACATCAAATTGCCAAATGGCTACAAGCTCCCTTAGTGGAAATTGTGACTCTGCAAAGAGGGGAGAGGGAGCAAGGAATTGGATGGCAGATCCAGCACTCAATCAGGTTCCCTGCCACCAGGATGGCCCAGGGTGCTGGACGAAGGTGCTTTCCTTCCAGTTTGCCACTGGGCCAAATCTTCAGAAACAGGAAGAGGGAGCAGCAACCAGTCCCAACAGGGTAGTTGTGCAGCCACCAAGGTACTTTTCTTGGCCAATTTGCAGTAACATATCTTTCCCTCTAAGGTCACAGAGTCTGTCTGAACCCTTGCCTTGAGCTATAATCTAACTTCTTTCCCATTGATCTGAGTGCCATACCCATTTCTTCTAGCCCACTTCCTTCCCTTTCTGATACATGGAGTTGTCAGGAGTGCTTGAAGTTATCCCATGACCATTCCCAAGGGGACTGCTGGGGATTGTGGGAAAGGGCAGATTGTCACTTTCAAGCCTGTGGCCCTCCTAATTTATATTTTTCCCCAAGTTCTCTATTAGAGATTCTGTTTATGGGCTCCTTCAGGACCCCTTTCTCTGGTAGCCACAAGAACATAGCTTTGCAAGTGGTGGCCCCAAGAAGAAGGTCTCCGGATTTTCTGGATTAACAGGTGGGTGCATTCTGCCTGCCAGTCTGGCTCCTCAGTCACTTACTATAGTGGCCACCCTCTTAATACAAGATCCCTTGCTCCAAGCAGAGAAGGTATAGTAAACCCACTAAATCCCATTTCTCTGAAGAAGCCTTGTGACCTGGAGTGAAGAGAAGAACTAGCTTGTCATCTTATTCAGGGGGCCCCTTTCTAATCCTCACACTAATATCAAGATCATTCTGGGTAGGCTGAGCACGAGCATGCCTGGTTCCAAAATGAGAATAGATATAAGAGGTCATGAGCCAGGGGAGTGTGTTTTAGATTCCTAGCCTGCTCAAAACAATACCATAAAATGTTTTGGCTTACTGATGGGCTTTTGTTATTGATGACTAGCCTTATGAGTCTTTGCTCTTGAAATTGAAACTCAGGCTACTGTTATAGGGTGCCTAAGGGTTGCTTCCTGAGAGCCTCCTTGTTGCTCAAATGTGGCCTCTCTAAAAGCCAAACTCAGCATATGAATGCATTACCTTCCTCCCAGCATGGGACATGACTCCCGGGGATGAGCCTCCCTGGCAATGAGGGATTACTAACAAGTGCCAACGGACAACACAACTGGAAAAAGACCTCGAATAAAAGGGGGGAAAGGTAAAGACAAGTGAGTTCATGGCTAAGAGACTTCAAAGTGAGTCGGGAGATCATCCCAGAGGTAACGCTTATGCACACCTCAATAGGACCTCGTAGGCTTCCAAGGTGGATATCACCCCAAACAGGGGTTCCTGAGGCCTCTGGAGACACCCAGGTCCTATATCAGGGTGGATAGCCCCAGAGTTTTGTGCCTTATCATTGGGCCCTACTTTGGAATCCTTGCTCCTGAGAGTGACAGAGTTGGACCCAAATATGTCTTCCCTGCACATGGTCCATCTGTCCCTTCTATTCAAACCTATATGTGGTGCCGGAGTTTGTAGGTGTACTTCCAGAGACCAGAGTCTTTGGGCTGTCCATGTGCCAGCTGGGCCCGGAGTCTCAGTGGAGCTGCAACTCCTAATCTATAGCTCAATGGATTCACCCTGGACACCTGGTGGGGAGATGATGATGGACAATGGCCATCCCAGGAAATGGAGAGAGCCTGCAGCTGCAGGCAGGATAATCCCATCCATCTTATCCATGAGATATCAGCCCCCTCTCAGTTGGAGGTGGAGTGGACATCACCATCTCAGACTCCTCAGGATTGGGGGAAGAGCTATGGACTAGAGTGGACTTACTGGTATTCTGTTGTAGACATATTGTGATTCACGCAATGGAAGTAATTACAACATTAATGTGAAGCCAGTGGCCACCGGACACTTTAGGGGCAGGGAGAGGGGAAAGCAGTTGTAATACAGGGGCTTTTTCAGGACTTGGGTGACATTGCTATGACAGATATAGGCCATTTTATATCATCATATAATATGCAGAACTGTGTGTGAGAGAGTGTGGTCTACAATGTGAGCTATGGTCCATGCTTAGTGGCAAAACCCCAAGATGTGTATATCTATTGCAGGTGATGTGCCACACTAATGAAGGATGTTTATGTGGGAAGTTGTGGGAGGAGTGGGAGGTGGAGCATATGGGAATCCCTACAATTTTTGTGTAACATTTATGTAATCTAAGTATCTTTTTAAAAAATTTTTAAAAAAATTATTATATATTTTAAAAAGACTTTGATTGGGCCATGTCAGTAGGATGTTGAGTCCCCACCCCCATGGTTAGCAGGGACTCATAGAGAAAATGACAGGGCAGAGGAGTTAGTTAGAGTTTTGATGCTAGAATTTTGATATTGGAGGCCTGGAAGTGAAAATACAGAGAAGCAGACAGGTGAGGAAGGAGAAAAGTCTCCATTAGACACAGCAGAGGCCCTGGGAAGAGAGATGAGCTATTTGCCTGATAATCTCCAGCTGGCCTTGTGGAGATAGCAGACAGCTGAGCCCAGAGAGAAATGAGCCCTGAGAGAGAGACGAGACTCATCCCAGCCTACAACTGCTATTGGAAGAAACTGGGACCAGGGAGCCTTAAGAGGAAGAGAAATCCTGAACACTTTCAGATGTCAGCAGCCATCTTGCTCCAACATGTGGCAACAGGCTTTGGTGAGAGAAGTAACTTACACTTTATATCCTGGTAACTGTAAGTTTTTACCCCAAATAAATACCCTTCAAAAAAATGTTTTGGCTTAAGCAATGGGAATTTATTCACTTATGGTTTAGAGTCTGGGGAAATGTCCAAGGCAAGGCATCATCAAGGCAATGCTTTCTTCCCAAAGACTGACTGCTGGTGATCCTTGGCTCCTTTGTCACATGGCAAGGCACATGGCAGCATCTGCTGGTCTCTCCTTTCTCTTCCAGGTTTCATTGATTTCATCTTCTTGCTTCCATGGCTTTCTCTCTCTCTTTCTCTGTTTATAAAAGACTCCAGTAATAGGATTAAGTCCCATCCTGAATAAAGTGGGTCATGCCTTTACTGAAGTAGCTTCATCAAAAGATCCCACATACAATGGACTTATACCTACAGGAATGGATTAGATTTAAGAACATGTTTTTCTGGTACACACAGCTGCAAACCACCACAGAGTGTATGCTGGGCAGTGGATGCCCCAACCTCATTGATCTCAGCATGGAACCAGCTAGTCAACTTCCTGGTCTTCATGGGAGGATTCTTAAAATCCCTTTTATCACCATCCTTCATCTCCAAAGGATGGAGACAGCAAGTTCTAGGTCTCCAAGCTGCAGTTCAGTACCTCTACCTAGGCTGGTAGGGCAGAGACAACCCTTCAGTTTAGTCCATAAAGCCATGAGTCCATTGTTACCCAAGACACTCCTGTACAAAAGGAACTCAAGAGCAATGAAAACAACCACCAAAAAAATCAACCCACTCCATACTTCTCCATACATCCTGCTCACTGCACCAAAATCTGTGCAGCAAGTTGCTGTACAGTGTCTCGTGGGAACGCAGGCTCAGTCACAAAGACACTTTCAGTAAATGACCACTTTATAATTCATACAGCACAAAAAAGCAAGGAAAGAGATACCCTCATAGCTAATACCCAAGGGAGGCCTACTGCCCAGGTCAGGGTCAGTGGAGGACAACTCTGCCCACACTGCTTCATGTTGGAGATGAGGGACACTTGAGCTGCCTGAGTGTTGGGTTTCTACACACCCCTGTGGAAGGGGACCCTGCCAATAAGCAGAATGCATGCATCAAGCAACCTTTTTGCCCTGGCAAGAAGATAGGGCTTGTTGAGGTTTAGTGTAGATGCTTGCAATCTCTTGTGAAATGGAAACATACTGAACTTCTGCATGCAAACAAGCAAAACTTGAAACATATCAAACACCTGCACACAAACAAGCAAGAGGGGCAAGGAGGAGGTAGGCAAGGGTTGTGATATGGCCACTGAGTGTTCTGTGACTTCCCCAGAAATAGCCACACAGACCCTACCCATCAACTCTATCCTTTCACAATAGCTTGAGGTCCCAAAATCCCAGCATCCTGGGTCCCAGTCTGTTCTCTCTGATGTTCAATCAGATCAAGGCATAACAGACTGAATGTTACCTAACACGTTTTCCCTTTGCATTTTAATGGAGCCTTTTAACAACTGTGTCCTTCAATATCACCCAAATTATTCTAGTATGGGAAATTTCTGGCTCCCCAGCATGTATGGAAGAATAATATGAGAGGCTGGCTGCTGTAACAAATTACCACAAACTTAGTTACTTAAAGTAACATAAATGTATTATTTTATAGTTCTGGAGGTCAGAAGTCTGGAACAAGTCTCACTGGGCTAAAGTCAAGGTAAGGACTGAGCTGGTTCCTTCTGTTAGCCCTGAGCAGAAAATCTATTTCCTTGCCTTGTTCAGCTTCTATTGACCACTTGTATTCCTTAACTTGTGGCCCCTTCCTTCATCTTTAAAGTGTATCACTTCAGTCTCTGTTTCCATCATCACATCACCTTCTCCTCTAGATCTGACTCTCCTGCCTCCCTATTATAACCTTGTGATTATATTAGGCCTGCCCAGAAAATCCAGGATAATCTCCCCATCTCAAGATTCTTAACTTAATTACATTTGCAAAGTCTCCTTTGCCATAGAAGTTAACAACTCACAGGTTCCTGGGATTAGGACATGGACATCTTGGAGAGGGGTCATTTTTTGCCAATCACAGAGAGAATTCCAAATTGTACCATGGGACAAACACTGTGTCTGCACATAGTTAATACATTCGAGATTTAAAAGAAATGTGAAATATCTCTGTGTTACCTTTTCCCAATTATCATCATCTTCCAAAGATTAGTGTGTGGGTGATAGGAGGTGATTGCAGATAGAGGGTGAGAGAAAAGGGAGCATATTACAAAAGTTCTGCAATGGGACCTTTGGAATTGGCTTTTTTTGCCTGTGTATCTCCATTGTCAATTAGGACCAGGCTCTGATTTGTGCTTTCGTTTGAAGCCTCATTTCATGACAATTCATTTCAGTGCTTTTCCTGCTTTTCCAATACAATTTGTTCTTGAGCCCAAATGGTGCTCTCAGCCTGGCTGGAGATTGAAGACCAGCTTCCTTCAATTCTGGCCTTGATTGAGGAATAGCAGGTGGACATTTGGAAAATTTATCTGGGAAGGCAGGGAAATTAAAACTGAAGGGAATCCAATTGTTCTTCAGAAATGTCTAAAGAAATTAGAGTTACAGTGACTCAAAATGACATCCTACTTAGCTTACAAGCTCCCACTGTTCAGCACTCTGAGTGGCAGGAGATAGCCTAAGTCTCTATGCCTACAGAATCTGCACAAAAGATCAAGAGCAAAGACATAAAAGTGAGCAAGACAGATACTATCCAGACACTGTTTCCTAAACAGTGTCTGGGTTCTAAAAAGAAATGTTATATAATGGCCACCAATGATTGTGTGCTTACTATATACTAAGCACTCTGTTAAGCATACTGTTTGTATATTGTTATTTAATTGAACCTCCATAACAATCACATAAGGTATTAACATTACCCCATTTTGCAGGTTATGAACCTGAGGCCCAGAGAGGTTAAGTGACTTGCCCAGTGTCAAACAGCTCCTACAAGACAGAGGTAGAATTTGAGACCAGGTATGTCTAACTTCAAAGCTCATGCTCTTATACAGTATGCTTTATTGCTCCACATTGGAACTCTGGCTGGGAAATGCTATGTTAGAGATGTGGAGATTTATGGTGCCAGATAGGCTATCATATCTGCTCACTAAAACTATTGTCCTCAATAATTTAAATCTCACATTAGGGCAAGCACAAGTGGGAATAATTTTACCACATTTGCCCAAATTATAATATTGAGGTAGAGGGATAAAATCCAGGCATGTGTATATTTAATATCAATTTATGTGATTATATACTGGCCAAGGTCAAAGATAACATGAAAGATGTGTAAACCCCCTTCTGGAGAAGAATTGTGCTTGACCAGTTTAATTCCGGCAAACATCCTACATGAAACTATCCTCAGTTTTCATGAAGTTCAATTCATATTTCATGAAATGAAGAAGTCCTAGGTCTCCTATTCCCCAATCAAAAGATTCCACATGCCATCTACTTCTAATCCCCCCCCCAGAGTGGTCCAAAGGTACAAAGAAGACCCTTGGATCTGAGATTAAGAGGAAAAAGAAGGAAGAGGGGGAGAAAGGGTTATGTAAGTACCTTACTCAGAAGATTTGGAGGTTATAATTTGAAAGATCAATTTCAGGTCCTCGGCTTAATGATAGAAGCAGGACATTGCTCAGTGGGACTTGTTCATAGGGAGCTACTCCTATGCCTCAACCCAGTATTTCCCATTTCCATCACACAAGCCTCAACTCCTGCCGCTTTAGACCATTCATACAACAGATCTTTGTTAAAGACCAACTATGTGTCCAGAAGTACACTACACATTGTAGAGGATACAAAGATGTACAAGACACAATCCTGCTCAAGACAATGCATCTGTCTTGCTATATTCAGAGTCCCCAACAAATACAGGAACTATAGAAAGGTGCATAAACAAGAGATGAAAACTGTTTCCATAATCAAGTTTCCTGAACTCTCGGTCATTTTCCTGTTTTGCCAGTTATTGACCTGTTCACTCCACCCTACAACTCCTCTGTCCCTGGTCTCATTCCCTGGATCTTACACTGCCCTTCCTCATCTCCTCCTCAAGTTGCAGCCCATTTTTCTCTTCAGTATCTTCCTGCCACTTCATGAAGAGTGACTGCAGAGAAGCAGATGTGGCTCAAGCATTTGGGCGCCCACCTACCTCAGGGGAGGTCCCAGGTTCAGTACCCAGTGCCTCCAAAAGAAGATGAGCAAGACAGCAAGCTAACACAATGGGCTGGCAGGGCAGCTGATGCAATAAGGTGACACAACAAAATAACATAAATGAGGAGACACAGCGAGGAAACACAATGAGAGACACAACAAGCAGGGAAGCAGGGAGCAGAAGTGGCTCAAGCAATTGGGTGCCTCCCTCCCATCCCGGGTTCAGTTCCCGTGCCTCCTAAAAAGAAGACGAGCAGACACAGAGAGCACCCAACTAACAGATACAGAGAGCAGACAGCAAGCTCAAACAATGGGGCAGGGAAAGAATAAATAAATAAATCTTTAAGGAAAAAAAAGAGTGACCGCAACTCCCTCCAATACCTGATATCTTTCCTTCTTCACAGGCATCACACTACCCCAATCCTAACACACACCACCAACACCCCATCAATACCAATATGACTAACAAAAACAATGTGGCCTGAATTTGAATTATGAGGCCTAGTGAATCAGAAAACTGGCAACCACTTGGTGGCAGCATATCCAAATTCTCACTTAGAATTATTCACAGGAAATATTTAGAAGTGAGAACCAGCCTGAATCCACAAAACTAAAGTTAGAAAATGCCACTTTGCAAAGCTAAATTTAGATAACCATGTCACAGCTGTAAAGTAGTATTTGTATTCAGGAAGATTGAATTGAAAATGTGTTGCAGTACTGATAACTGAAATAAGAAGAGTACAAAATTTATTATGGGAGTAGGAGGGTTGCATCCTCAGGGCCATAGTCATAGGAAAGAGCCCTGAGTTCTAATATTTTAGTACACTCGGCAGAAAACCTGCCATGTCTGTATATTCCCCCAGAAAAAAATTTAAGTTAGGCTAATTGAATAAGCCAGACTATTAGAAACAATGATAAGCTAAATGAAAACGTTTATATAGACATTTTTCTTTTTGATATAATGGACCATTAATAATATGATACATACAAGAATATAAGCAGTAAGTGTATGGCTTTGGGGAATGCACTCATAGGGATTCAAATTCTTTTCTGAGATTGGTATCAACTGTCAAATAAGCTCCCCTTAATGTTGGAGGCAGTAGGCTGCTGCAGATAACCTCCTGAAGCTCTTGAATTTTACAAAAACACAGACTATATTTTAGCTCCCTAGTAATAAAAACCTAGTAATTATTGGCAGCCCAGAAAAGGGAACTGCCTCTAATATCTTTAGATATGTGGGGCTCAGAACAGCTTTGAAATTGGCCCTTTAGTCAATGATCTCCAATTGACTATGGAATGCCTACACCTTGTATGCCAATGCGTGAAAAACAAACAGCTCTCCCTCTCTCATCAGAGACTTTCTATTTGTGGGGGAAGGAGCAGAGAGGGGAGTAAGTCTATAGTTTTCATCCATAATAAGACATCCAAGCCAAGAAGTTCAATGGTAAAACGTATGGAGTCTTTTAGCTCAGTTGGCATGTATATGATCAAAGTCAATGAAAATATAGAGTAAGCCCCTACTATGTACCCATCCCTGTGCCAGCTGCTATACAGTAGACAGAAAATGTATTGGTATGATGCCTGATCACAAGCACTTACAATCTAGTTGGGGAGATAAAATTAACATATAAAGCAATTAGGTAAAAGGCAACATGTGTGTTGAGTTTATTCAAATGCTAGGTGCGGTAGAGAGCCCTGTATGATGTTATGCATGTTTGTTTTGTAAGTTCACGATGTTTACTGAACACTTATAGTTTATGTATGTTCGTGTATGAATGATATACTTCAATAAATTGTTTTTTAAAAAAAGAAGAAAGTGAATGAGGAATGGAGTCATTGTCAAGAATTGCTAAAGTGTCTGAGATTTTACTCTACTTGCAAGCTAGAAAGATAACTTGGAAAAAAAAAAAAAGAAAGAAAGATAGCCTGCCAGTTTCATGGATGCCAGTAGAAGACATGAGACATCTGGATCAGAAATAAATGGCAATTTATTACTCACAGCAAAAGTAGAAGCCAGAGTATCAGCATTTTTACATAGGCTATAGAGTCCCAGTTCCCACAGTGCAATGTGAAGAGGGCTGTGACAGTTTGAATTTGGTGAATCCCCAAAAGAAAAGGATTGTTTTTTTAACCAATCCAGTCCTTTGGGGACCTTATGATTGGACTACATCAGTGAGGTGTGACTCAGGTTCAGCCACCGCTCTCTTGCTGGGTCTGATATAAATGGAGACACAGAGAGAAACACAGAGAGAGAGAGAGAGAGAGAGAGAGAGAGAAAGGAAGCTGCCATATTGATCCTACCATGTGAGAGAGAAGACTGCAGGAAAACAGAGATGTCCAGTGAGGCTGAAAGAGATCCTGGAGACTGGAACCAGCAGAGCACAGAGGCATGGAAAGAGGCCCCTGAGGGGCTGGGCCCTTGAAACAGCCCACAGCTGAGGAGAGGAGCCCTGCCATATGCCTGATCACCACGTGGCAAGACACCAGAATCAACAGTAGCTGACATTGGTGATAAAGCATCTCTCATGGTGCCTTGGTTTGAACATTTCACAGCCTCAGAACTATAAGCTTTTACCCCAAATAAACCCCCTTTATAAAAGCCAATCCATTTCTGGTATTTTCCATCAACAGCCCTGTGGCAAACTAACACAAGGGCCAAATTAAGTGGGGTGCAATATAAGAGAGGAACCCTGAGCTTAGGGTTTGTGTTAGTTGGGATTCTCTTGAGAAACAGAATCAACAGGAGATATCTGTCAATAATATGAGATTTTATTTTATAAGAGTCCCTCACGCGACCATGGGGATGCACAAGTCCAGGTTCCGCAGGCAGGCTGCAAGCCAGGGGCTCCAATGAAAGTCCGATGAAAGGTCCTTGATGAGTTTCTGGGAGAAGTTGGCTGTCCAGCGACGACCTGGGAAATTCACTCTGAATGTTGAAATCATTTCCCCTTTTAAGCATTCAACTGATTGGATAAAAGCCTCACCCATTGCTGATGCAGTCTCCCTGATTGATGCAGAAGTAATCAGCCATCCATGCAGTAAGCTCACTGATGATGGAAGTCCATAAATGCTCTTGTATTACAATTAGCCCAGTGCTTGCTGGACCAAACACCTAGACACAATTACCTGGCCAAGTTGACACATTAGCCTAACCATTACAGGGTTATAATGAGCAATAAGTTTGTCTGCCCTTTGAATGTGCTATCTCTATGTTCCAAGGCATTTCCCAATAAAAACATCTTTGAAAAATAATCCAGAACAATGAGCAGTCAGTGCTTCACTTGCAAGACATACAGAAACATGAAGGACTCATTAGTCAGACAAGGTTTCATGGAGTCATGGCTTTGGTAAAGGGTACAAATCACAGCGCAAATGGTTCATGCAAATCCATCTCCATTACAAAGCACATATTCTAAAGAGAGTGGATTTCCTAAGATAACTAATAAAATCCTATAAGGTTTAGAGCTGCTAGAGGTCTTTGTCCAACCTGCTTGTTTTACAGACATGGAGACAACTGAGTCCCAGAGAAGTCAAGTAATCCTAGTATCATCTTAATATACAACTAGCATACTTCTTAGGTCTGATCAGACAGTTATATTCTGTGCCCACTGAAAAATGTCCTGCTGTTCATAGTAGGATGCTAGTTGGGAACCGCATTAGAAACCAAATTACTACCTGCATCAGGTTTACACTAACGTATCGACATCTACAGCACTCATTAAATGAACTGTAAATCCAATACACTGAAGTCACTTTCAACTGAACCAAATCAGGCTTCAGTCAAAGAATTACCATTTTGATATATTTAATGCCTGGCATTTTCAGAGGGTCTATAACTAGATCATTTCAGACAAAGAGAGAAAATTGTGGAGCCATGAAATAGTGCTGACTAAATAAGCCATACTGCAAGCATCCTAATTCAAAGCTGGGAGTTTAAGGGCAATAATTGACTCTAATTGACTAGCTGATGAAGTCATCTAAGGAGTCAAAATTCTTTGTTTCCTAATCTGTCTGTATTTCACTACTTTCTCCCCAGATTTCAAAGTACCACCAATAAAACTATTTGCTTTATCCAAAAATACCTTTAGTCCTTTTCAGTTTACATAGCAGCAGAACTCTAGAAAAGGGTGAGAGGACAATGTTAGGTACTAAAAACAAACCCAAAATAAAGATAGATCTTCTTGGATTTGTGGGGAATCACAGAGCAAAAAAAAGTTAATTTGGGTTAAATATATTTTCTGGTTGGGCTTCATTAAAGTTGGCCCAGAAAGTCAGGAGCAAGTACTGAATGAATAAAAAATCTACCTGTGAGTTTCTTATTTTGTATGCAAAACCATATGGGCCACAATGTGAAAAACATAGCTCTTTTCAAGACTTGGAGTATACTGGCATATAAAAGACAAACATAGAACGAATGGGTTTCCCTCAGCCCCCACCATCATGCCCTACTTTCTAGGCTTCCAATACCCTAAGATTGACTAAAAAGTCATTGCCACCTGTACTGGCTTAAGAAGAATTAGCTTGTTCTGGCTTTCTGGCTACCTGAACAGAAAACTAATGTTGAAATCAAGGGAGATGATGATCCCATTACACTATCAGACCACATCCAAATTATCTGTATTCAGTTGTGGGCACCGTATATAATGGCGAACCTTGAAAATTGCATTGTGTTCAGAAAAGAGCAACCAATATAATGAGGGTACTTGAAGTTATAATCCTTTGAAGACTGGAGTCCCTCAACCTAAAGATATTTAGCCAAGAAAAGACTTAGTGGAAAATCAAGTGTATTGTCTTCAAACCTTAGGAAGGTTATCATTTTTAATAAATTAGTTAATCTGGTTAGTTCCAGAGAACAAAAATGAGACAATTGGCATGGTTGACTCTTTAGAAAGAGAGATTTCAATTCAGTAAAAGATATACTTTCAAATAATTACAGCAGTTTAAAAATGGAATGGGAACAAAGTAGGGCAGGATGAGTCTTTTGACTAGAATGTTCCATTTGCAGTGCTACTTACTCCCACAGTTTAGTGCACTCACAGGATCTGGAAGTCAGGGCCTTAAAGTGGCATACCTCCTCTACACATCATGATTCTCAAACTCCTGGCTATGAAGCCTCTGGGTCTTTGGATCCATTGGATCAAGGACAACTCATCTCTTAGGAGAAGAGTCTGGATCCTGCAAATAAAGCCTCCAGTTTTTTCTTAGAAATTTTGTATCATAAAACCATAAGATGTTGGAGTTAAAGGACCTCTAAAATCATCTCAGCCTCCAATTAAGTCCATACTGCAGACACTGTGAACCGAGGATGTACAAAAAAAGTTACAGAAGAAACACTTGTGGACAACTTGAGATGTTATCCAATCCACTGAGAACATTTTTGCCTTTAATTCTATACACTCTTGAGTACTTTTAAAAATAAATTTTCAACTCTCTTTGTGCCTGACTGACAATATCATTAGTTTTACTCTTTGCTTCTTCTAGGATCTTCTATCAGCTCACTAGAGAGCCAAGCTACATTGTGGCCCAAATCACAGCAACAAATCTTTATGGTCTACAAGCAAGAACCCCTGACACATGTAGTATGAATGATGCTCCCCATAGCTCTCGCTGGCCTGTATGTTCCTCTTAGTATCTTCCAAATCCTTCATTCAACTCTCTGGCCCATGCAGTGCAGTGCAAGCTTCCCCTCCACTACAAAGGACACCATTGCAAGCATAGTGGCTCTAAACTCAGTGAGAAAGAAACAAGGAAGTAGATCTTCTCTTTCTCATCACATTTTCAATACAGAGACACTCTGTATTGGCATGGAATCCACTGCACAGTGAAAAGGAGAAATTGAGATACATGTACGGACTTTCCTACCTGTCTGAATTTTTCTCATAGTGCAGACCTAGAAGGGAAGTTCTTACACTTCCTGTATATAGGACTTTTATTATATAATTCTCTAACATCTGCTACACCAAGCCTGGCTCTTGATATGGCAAAAGTGGAGATAAGGGAATTTAGAAAACTCCTCTCTCAATAATGTCTAGCTTTAAAGCTATTTTCCTAGTAAATAATTCTATTCTGAATGTCAGAAGCTGAAAGTCAGTGTTTTGTTTTTTTCATTTTGTATTCTTAATCTTACTTCCTTAGTAGTAGGTGGCCATCTTGGGCTAAGAAAAAAATCATGCACTCAAAAATGCAAATGAGAAAAGCATTTTAATATTTTTTCAAGCTGTTTCCTCCATTATCTGAATTATCATTTATTCAGCCCCAGTCATGGTATATGAGTTTTATATATGCTATAATATTGTATAAGTCAGGATTCTTTCAGGAGTATGTAACAGAAACCAATTCAAAACATTTAAGGGAAAAGGGGGAGGGGATTCCTAAATTGGGAAGTTCAAAGGGTAACTTGTTTCAGGCTCAGGTAGATTCAGAAATACACATACTCTCTCCTTCCCTCACCTTTCCTCTGTATGTTGAGTTCATTCTGTATTCAGGCTCTATCCATATGCAAGGGAAGATGGCTGTCAACGACCCCAGGTTTATATCCTCCCATCTTAAAAATCCAACCAGAAAAAAAAGCTTCTCCATCCCAACACCCAAAAATCAACACTGGGAAGAAGCCTACTTCTTTGCCCTGATTAGATCTGGTACCCACCCTTGGACCAATCACTGTTGTCAGTGGATAGGATACTATAAGTGGCCCATCCTAGATTATATGATTACCACAAAAGCCAGGGTTGGGGGGTATCATGTGCTTAAAATAATACCAGAAGCACATGGAAAGGGGAAGGGACCATCCCTCAAAGGGCAAAGAGGGTTGAACATAAAATAAAATTAAAAAAACAGATGTCTGCTTCTCCATAAAATCACCTCAATCCTTACAACTCTTCAACCTATTTTCATTTAATTCAGAGAAGCTAAATAATGTTCCCAGAGTCAAATAACTGTATAACAGAGCTGGAATTCAAAGCCAATCTTAAGTGTTTCTCAATATTTCTACTACATCTTCTACTTTTAAATACCACCCCAACCCCCTTGAGTGGTTCCCAGTGGCCTCTGCTTCCATCCTCTAAACATCAGTCAAAACACTCAGCTATCTGACACTGAGTGACTGAGACTGGGGTAACACTCGCAGGAACAATTATATTTCAGCATCTATCACTTTAGGAAGCAAAATGGCTTGATAATTAAGGGGGATGAATTTAAGAGTCAGACAAACTTGAATTTCAGTCTTTCCTCCAAAACTTGCTAGGCTCATGGTCTTGAGAGAGTTATTACGTTGAGCTTTGAGCTACTCATCTGAAAAATGGCAATAATTATACATACCAAACAGAGCTGTGGTAAGGATTAACTGCATTAATTCTTTTAAACTGTCCAGCCCAGAACCTGTCACACAGTTGATATTAAATAAATATTCATTTCCTTCCCCTATTCCAAAGGAATAGGTCAAGTTTAGGTATACTGCAAACCTTTCAAAAGTTTGATCAGTGTCACAGGTTGGGTCCTCCAAAAACCGTTACTGAGATAGAGTTTGGGGTGCAAAATGCTTATTGGTGATCAACAACTGTGAAATGAAAGCGTCAGAAGTAGGATTGGGCAAAGAGAGAAGTCAAACTGCAAAGCAGCCCCCACAAAGCCTTGGCCACCTTTAAGGACTGGGGGAAAGCTGGAATTGAGGGGAATAGAATTGCCCCATATAGGGCCAAAATGGCTGGGTCCTTTTCTCCCTTCACATTCAGTCACCAGATGTGGGCTGTCTCTGGAGAGCATGACCTTGGGTGAAGTGGCTCTCTGCAGCTGAAGCAAGTCTCTGAAGAAGCTGACAGCTGGAAGTTGTCTACTGACCTCATTACCCATATCTGGCAGCAAGTCCTTTCTTGAAGGAGGATCTGAGTGGTGCATCTCAAAGTCTACCACAACCAATGTATATGTAATGTGCATAAATTTTTCCATGATACTTCAGTGTTTGAAATATCATATTTTTAATTTTTCAAGTCAAATTAGATGTGTTATGACCCCTTCCTTCCAGAGCTGATGGGAAACCCAAACAATCATTTTTCAGGGACACTTTTGCCCACCCTGGGATCCCATACGAAGCAGGAAACTTGAGGAAATCTCTTGAATAAATTTCTTCATGGGAACCATTGAGCGATCCTGGCTCAGTATCTAAACCGGAAGGGGCCCTCTAATAGATGCTATTATTACTCCATCCATATCCTCTGAGCACTCACTGCCCCCATACATGCTGCTACTGCAAGCACCTGTAGCCAACTGCAAGCACCTGTGACTCTCTGCATGAAGACGTTCTCTTAGCCTGCAGGCTGGGCATGCTGAAGATACTGGAGAATTAATACCCCAGTAGTATCCCTCAGCCAATGACTCACAGAAGATGGAGAATAAACACACCAGCTTCCTTACTTCTAGAGAAGACATCATTCTTAGACATAGTCTGCATTGTCTCCCAGAGTTCCCCAGTGAGATCGAGCCCCAGTTGCCCACAGCAGCAACCTCCTTAGTGTAATTTTTATTGGCTTCCTTCTTTTCCTAGTGCCACTTTCCCACTCTCCTATAAGTACTTCCAGGGATCACTTCATAAATAAACTACTTGCACGCAAATCTTTGCCTCAGGATCCACTTCTTGGGGAACCCAATCTAAAATAGGCTCATTCAAAGGGATTCACACTGAACATGCCAACCACAGCCACTGCGACCTTTTTCCTGACTCTGAATGCTGAAGCATTCAGTATTCAGTCCCCAGACATACTTAAAGCCAACCTCATCCAAGTTTCTCCAAAGGTTCAGGGGCTGGGTCCAAGTCCCTACCACTTTTTTTGTTTTGTTTTGTTTTTTCATTTTTTTTTAATTTTTTAAAAGATACTTAGATTACATAAATGTTACAGAGAATATAAGGAATTCCCATATGCCCCGTTCCCCACACCTCCCACATTTTCCCTCAGTAGCAAAATCTTTCATTAGTGTGGTACATTCATTGCGATTGATATACACATTTTGGAGCATTGCCACTAAGCATGGAATATAGTTTACATTGTAGTTCACACTCTCTTCCACTCAATTCTGTAGGTCATGGCAAGATATATAATGGCCTGTGTCTGTCATTGTAATGTCATTCAGGACAATTCCCAAGTCACGAGAATGCCCCTGTGTTACACCTTTGTTTCCCTCTCCCTGACCTCAGAACCTCCAGTGGCCACTGTCTCCGCGTCAATGATAAAAGGTCTTCCATTGCTAGAATCACAATAAGTCTATAGTAGAATACCAGTAAGTCTACTTTAGTCCATAGTTCATTCCCCAATCCTGAGGATTCTGGGATGGTGATGCCCACTCCACCTTTAATTGAGGGGGGACTTCGATCCCATATGGCCGATGGATGGGACTCTCTTACTTGCAGTTGTAGACTCTCTCGGTTCCTTGGTCCTACCGCTTTTAGAATCTAGTAGCTCTTCATCCCTCTATCTCAAGTAATCCAGCTATTCTACTTGATCAAGCCACTCCCCTCTCCTACAGCCTTGGAATCCCACTCTTGAAAATATGCCCCACCTCCCACAACTCCCACAACCTCACACATAAACATCCTTCATTACTGTGGCACATCACCTGCAATGGATATACACATCTTGGAGCTTTGCCACTAAGCATGGACCATAGTTCACATTGTAGACCACACGCTTTCCCACACAGTTCTGCATGTTATATGATGATATAAAATGGCCTATATCTATCATAGCAATGTCACTCAGGATAATTCCCATCCCGAAAAAGCCCCTGTATTACAACTGCTTTTCCCTCTCCCTGCCCCCAAAGAGTCCGGTGGCCACTGGCTCCACATTAATGTTGTAATTTCTTCCATTGCTTGAATCACAATATGGCTACAACAGAATACCATTAAGTCCACTCTAGTCCATAGCTCTTCCCCCAATCCTGAGGAGTTTGGGATGGTGATGTTCACTCCACCTCCAAGTAAGAGGGGGCTTATATCCCATGGATATGGTGGATCAGATTATCCTGCCTGCGGCTGCAGGCTCTCTCCATTCCCTGGTATGACCGTTGTCCATCATTGTCTCCTCACCAAGTAACTTGGGTGAGTCCATTGAGCTGTAGAGTAGGAGTTGCAGCTCCACCGAGATTCCAGACATAGCTGGCACATGGGCAGGACCAAGGCTCCAGCCTCTGGAAGTACACCTACAAACTCCAGCACCACATATAGGTTTGAATAGAAGGGACTGATGGACCATGTGCAGGGAGGACTTATTTGAGTCCAACTCTGTCACTGTCAGGAGCACAGATTCCAAAGTATAGCACACTGATAAGGCATCAATCTCTGGAGCTATTCCCCCTTATATAGGACCTGGGTGTCTCCAGAGGCCTTAGGAGCCCCTCTGTTTAGGATGATATCCACTTTGGTGTTCTATGAGATCCTACTGAGGTGTGCATAAGCGTTACCTCTGGGATGACCTCCTGACTCTCTTTGAAGTCTCTTAGCCACATGAAATGATTTGTCTTTACCTTTTCCCCCTTTTATTCAAGGTCTTTTTCCAGTCGTATTGCCAGTTGGCACTTGGTAGTAATCCCTCGTTGCCAGGGAGGCTCATCCCCGGGAGTCATGTCCCACACTGGGGGTAGGTAATGCATTCATATGCTGAGTTTGGCTTAGAGAGAGGCCACATTTGAGCAACAAGGAGGCTTTCAGGTGGAAACCCTTAGGCACCCCATAACAGTAGGCTGAGTTTCAATTACAAGAGCAAAGACTTGTAAGGCTAGTCATCAATAACAAGAACCCATTAGTGGACCATCCTCCTTTGCCAGACACTGCCCCGCACTCAGGGGCTGCTCCCTTGGAGAATGTGGCAGAGCTCTCCCGGATGGGAATTCAGTATTCTCTCATTTATTGAGTGATTCTCCACCTACTGTGACCATGCCACACCCCTTCATCATTTGAACAAATTTATTTATCTTTCATGTATATGTAGGTGAACTTCCTCCCATGAAACCCCCATCCCAGACATCCCCCACCAATGATCCTCTCCTGCCCCCTCTGTAACCCTTCTGTGATCCAAACCTTCCTTGAAGTTCATCTATTTGCTCATTTTGTGTTTTTTTGCTCATTGTTTTTTTTTTTTTTGTTCATTGTTTGCTCTCATTGTCTGCTCATTGTTTTTGCTCATTGTCTGCTTGCTGTTTTTTGCTCATTGTTTGTTTTTCTTTAGGAGGTACAGGGAACCAAACCCAGGACCTCCCATGTGGGAAGTGGGCTCTCAACTGCTTGAACCACACCTGCTCCCTGATAGTTTGTTTTTGCTTGTTGTCTGCTCGTTGTCTCCTCATTGTCTTACTGATTGTTTTTGCTCATTGTCTGCTTGTTGTCTGCTTGTTGTTTGTTTGTCTTCTTTAGGAGGCACCAGGAACTGAATCCAGGGCCTCCCATGTGGGAGCTGGTCACTCAACTGCTTAAACCACATCTGCTCCCAGATTATGTTTTGTTGTTGTTGTTGTTGTTGTTGTTGTTTAGGAGGTACCAGGGATTGAACCTGGGACCTTGTACATGAGAGGCAGGTGCTCAACCATTGAGCTATATTTTCTCCCCCAATATCTGCCTTTTGACCAGATAGTTTAATACATTTACATTTAAAGTCACTACTGATAATACAGGTATTTCTTCTGCCTTTTTCCATTTAGCCTTTGTAAGTCATACTTTTTTGCCCCTCAATTCTGTTAAAGGATACTTTTATATTTATTTGCTTTCTTGTGTTGTTCCATATTGAGTGCCTTCGCATTTCTATCTGGGTATGTTTTTATCTGTTTTCCTTGTGGTTACCATAGGGTTAAAATTTACCATCCTAAATATATAACATTCATAGTTGGTTTGATATCAACTTAACTACAATAGCATGCACATATACTTTCCTATACCCCTCCATCTCCCCACCATTCTTTGTATTTCTTACCACTTATATCTTTGAACATTATATGTTCAAAAACCCAGATTTATCATTACTTCTTATGCATTTACATTTTAGCACTTGTAGGATGTAAGAAGTTGTGTGTTATATACTGTGCTGGTTTGAGTCTTTTGTGGACCTCAGAAAATCCTGTTCCTAAAGCAAACCCATTCCTGTGCCTGTAAACCTATTGTAGATGGGACCTTTTGATTAGATTTCTTCAGTTAAGGGCCTTCAATTAGATTGTGGGACCTGGGATGGGTATTAATCCTTTTATTGGAGTCCATTATAAATGGAGGACTAAAAAGCCACAGAAAAAACCATCAGTGTTAGAGAGAGGCTCCCAAAAGTTGGTGAGTCTGGGAGAGAGAAAAGCCACAGCCCAGAGGAGAGGGCAAAGATGAGTGGACCAGCATTAATCCCTGCCATGTGCCTGATCACCCACAGCCGCAATTTGGTGAGACACACCACTTGATGAGACCTTGATTTGGACATTTCCACGGCCTCAAAACATTAAGCTTTTTTTAATATAATAAACTTTATTTTAAAAGAGGTTTTAGATTACAGAAAAGATACATTGAAAGTATAAAGGATTCCCATGTACACCCCTCCCCCTCCCACATCTACCCCTATTAATAACATCTTACAATTGTGTAGTACATTTGTTACAATTGATGAGTAAATATTGAAGCATTGTTACTAACCAAAGTATATAGTTTACATTGTGGTTTACACTGAATTCCAATGCCTTAAATGGGAAGCAGTTGTGGCTCAAGCAGTTGGGCACCCACCTGCCACATGGGAGGTCCTGGGTTTGGTTCTTGGTACCTCCTAAAGAAGACGAATAAGACTGCAAGCTGACATGATGGGCTGGCATGGTGAGCTGATACAACAAGATGATGCAACGAGATGACACAATGAAGAGACACAAAGAGGGTTTGGTTCCCGGTGCCTCCTAAAAAGAAAACAAGCACACAATGAACAGACACAGAGAGCAGACAGTGAGCACAAACAATGAGGGGAGGGAGAGACATAAATAAATAAAATAAATCTCTTTTTAAAATTAGCTTTTAAAAATGTCCTAAAAATATGAAAAAAATAAAAATTAAAAAATTAAAAATGTCCTATGTTCCACCTATTATTCCCTCCCCCTCTCCTCAGAACCTCTGGTAACCACTATCTTTATAACACTGTTACATAGTCTTCCATTACTACAATATTAAGTTTACTTTGTCCACAATTGCATTTCCCCTTTATGTTTATTCACTCCTGAACCTTAAGGATTTGGGGATGGTGATGCCAGCTCTGCCTCAGACTGAGAGGGGGCATAAATCTTATGGAGCAGATGGGAGGAACTGTTTGCTTGTAGTTGCAGATACTCTCTGTTTTTTTGGAATGCAGGCTGTCCATCATCATCATTTTGTTAGTTGTCCTGGGCCAGTCAGATTATCTGGAGAGTAGGTGTTGGCCACAACTCTTCTGGAAGCAACCCAAGTGTCCATCAACTGATATACTGATAAATAAAATGTGGTATATGTGTACAATGGAATATTATTTGACTGTAAAAAGGAATGACATTCTGATACATATGACAACATGGATGAGACCGAAGACATCAGGTTGAGTGAAATAAGTCAGATACAAAAGGACAAATATTATATGATCTCACTGATTTGAAATAATTAGAATCAGCAAAATCAGAGAGTCAGAAACTAGAATATAGGTTACCAGGAGATGGGGTGGGGATAAGGAATGGGAAGTTAGGGGTTAAATGTACAGTATTCCTATTTGGAATGATGGAAATGGTTTGGTAATGGACAGTGGTGATGGTAGCACAACAATGTGTATGCAATTAACAGCACTGAAATATATATTTAAATATGATTAAAAGGAGAAATATTAGATTATATATATGGTAGCAGAATAAAATTTTTTAGAAAAAAACCCGTGGAACTACACTACACAGGGAACACTAAGTTAAACCATGGACTTTAATGAATATTACAATTATAAGACTGGGCTAGCATCAATTGTAACAAATGTTCCACACCTTGCAAGATGATGGTGGTGGGGTGATATATGGGAAACTTGTATGTTATGCATGATTGTTATGTAAACCCACAACTTCCCTAATAAAGGGAAAATACCAAAAAAAAGAGTGTAAAGTTATTTCTATTTAATGTAATTGCTGATAAGGTAGGATTTACTTCTGCCATTTTGCTATTTTTTCTATATGTCATATCTTTTTTGTTCCTCTATTTCTCTTTTACTGTCTTTATTTGTCTTAAGGGATATTTCTTAGTGTACCATTTTAATTCCTTTAATGATGTTTTACAATATGTTTGAGTAACTTTCTTAGTGGTTGTTCTAGGGTTTACAATATACATCTTAGCAATCAGAATCTACTTACATATTTATACCATTTCAATTCCAGTAAAATAACGGATTTTGCTCCAATATAGTCCCCTTCCCCTCCTCCTCTTGCCCTTATTGTCATAGATATTATATCTATATATATATTGTAAACACAACAATGCAAGATAGCAATTATTGCTTTCTACAATCTTTGTATTTTAAAGAACTTAAGAGAATAAAGAAGAAAAATATATTTATAGAGTCTGTGATATTAACCTACATATTTACTGTTTCTGGTACTCTTCATTTCTTCCTTGGATTTGGGTTACTGTCTCGTGTCAGTTCCTTGCTCAAATATAGCTCCACTCCTTCTCCCTTCCTTTGGGCTAATATTGTCATATATATTACATCTTTATATGTTATAGACCCAACAATACAATTTTACATGTTTTCCTTTAGTTCTTTGAACATATTTACTATAGCTTCTTTGAAGTCTTTGTCTACTAACTTGAATATCTGGATCCTTCAGAAACAGTTTCTACTGACTGTTCTTTTTACCTCTGTATGGGTTATATTTTTCTGTTTCTTTACATGTCTCATAATTTTTTTAGAAAAAAATTGATATTGTAGATAATATAGAGTAGAAACTCTATATTCGGATATCCCCAAGAGATGTTATTGTTGCTGTTTTGTTTGTTTGTTTATTTGTTTGTTTATGGACATGCCTTGACTAATTCTATAGAATTTGCTTCCCCTGTAGTACAAGACCTCTAATGCCTCTGCTCAGCTTTTTAAT
>JAKSZT010054141.1:146421-259519 GCA_026826555.1 Tolypeutes matacus
TAAGCAAATACACATATATGCATATATATTTATATATCATTTTGCAAATGTTTGTATGTATTGTGAGAATTTTAATTTTTACCCATAATAAAAAAAAAAGAAAAAAAATTAAAAAAATTTAAAAAAAAAGAATAAGCATATTTGAGAAGGAATAAAATAGAACTTTTAGAAATGAAAAAAAAAATAAATTACATTGAAAGGTCAAGATTATTACTAGTGCAGTTATGTTAACTCCCCGACCAACACTCTTAGAGACTGTATTTATGAGACCTTTTTATTTGGGAAAGAAAGGCATAAAATACATCTACAATTTCCCCATTATTTGCAACAGTATTTCATTTTCAAGTATCAATTCCAAGCACTTAAGGCTAGCATTCTTTAACAGGAGTAAATCTAAAAAGTATGAGTTGTTTCCAGAATGTTATTATTCAATATATTAATAAAACAAGCTTTTCTATCTAATGAAAAGTTAGAAAAATCCTCTCAGAGTTTACACAGAATGATCATTCACTTCATTGCTGTTGGGCATTTATTATGTGTTGGCTCTTAGTTTGAATGAGTTTACTCCTCTGACACAGCATCTCCCCTGCCAGAAGGGGAGCCAGCTTGGTTTACTAGCTAGAGATGGATGGACCAATGACCCACCCGTGACTATTTTCCTGATATTTCTGGTGGAACGTTCAAGTAGATAAAGTGAGTTTGTTCCTTTGCTCAGCTCCAATTTAACTTGAAGTGTCTCCATAAGCGATCCTGAATGTTCTTCCTTGCTTTATTGAACGGGAATTTCCTTATTGCTCCAAAATTGGTGATGATAATCCAAAGCTGAAGACAAAGAACAAAAAATAATAAAATAATAACAATGACCACTTGCATGGCATTTATTGTGTGCTAGGCACTGAAATAAGCACTTTACAAACCTTAACTCAATTAATCCTCATAATAACCATATGACATAGATTCTATTATAACCCCCATTTTATAGATGAGGAAACTGAGGCACAGAGAATTTAAGTGAGTTGCCCAGTGACACACAGCCTGTAAATGGAAGTCAAGCTTTGAACTCAGTGTGGTCTACAGTGTGAACTGTGGTCTATGGTTGGTGGCAAGGCTCCAGGATGTGTAAGTTCATTGAGGGTGGTGGGCCACACTTGTGGGAGATGTTTGTGTGGGATGTGGTGGGAGGTGTGGGAGGTGGGCAACATGGGAATCCCAGTGGGTTCCATGTAATTTTTTGGGTAATCTAAGCACCTCTTAAAAAAATATATATATATAACATTTTTGTAAGCAAATACACATATATGCATATATATTTATATATCATTTTGCAAATGTTAAAAAAAAAAAAAAAAGATTTGAACTCAGGCACTCTAGCTCTAGACTTTTTACCTAGACTCTGTCATATTCTAAAGAGATTCCAAAGAGAGCCACAAACAAATAGGACCAGATACTTTCCTTAGAGCTCACTGGACCTACTGTCATCTACCATCCTCTACCATCCTCCCCCTCTGCTCCACTCTCCTCAAGCCTGAAGGGAAAGAGAAGAGCAAGTCATTGGAATTTTCAGCCTGGTAGAAAGGGGAAAGAGGCTTTTATCTCCCCTCCACTAAAGCTAAGTGAAGTAGGTGTGGGCCCCAAGAGAATATCTCATAGATTTTAGGAAAGCCTTAAGAAAAGGACACTGGCAATGTGCTTGTGGAGCTCTAGACTCTGCAGATACACCTTAACACTTTGGGGTGGAACATAGTGTGGATCCTTAAGAGAGTGTGGTGTACATTCTCTGAAGGAAAAAGGTGTAAGTAAATATAGAAGATGAGGTCTTCTCCTCACCTGGAGATTTCTGAAGGTAAATGACTTGCTGGAGTAGTCTATTCTAGCAGGACATGAAAATATTGTAGCACAATGTAATTTGGAGGAGAGGAAAAGGATGATACTCTAACCCCAGCTCCCTGTTGCCCTTGCAAGAAAAGGATCAGAGCAGTTCTGTGACTCCACATAAATTACCATGGAGTAGAGTTGGATTAGGAACCTTAGTGCTACCTGCACAGCCCACAGGGTCAAGGGTCATGACAACTCACTTAGTGGAGGGATTGGGTCCATGGATAGCTGGGAATGACTGAGAGAGACCAGGCTACCCCTCTGAGAGAGCCCTCCGTAACAGATAAGTCTGCAGTGAAGTAGACCACCATTCCCATGAAAGCCACATATGCCATCTGTGTTTGCAGAAGGCAGCACAGCAGCAGAAGCTACCAGCAAGATCTAGAAGCAAACCTAACCAGGGTGAGACCAAGGACATCTCCTTACCCCTGACAGGCAGCTAGATAGTAACACCAGAGGAGCTAAATCACAAGCAGGAGGGGAAAGAAGATTGGACGAGAATGCCAAGCCCTTGCACCTACTCCTAGTTCCCCTACCCACCCATCTAGGCAGCAACAAGATAAGGAGGAATCCTTGAATCAGATATTAAATTATTAAATGGACTAAATTTTTAATAATTGAAAGGGGCTAGAATATTATGTATAGGAAATAGGAAGTCATAAAAGCAATGTTGAAACCAATGATTGGAACAAATGAAACTTGTACATGTCAACGCCCTTACCAATTTAGTATTCCTCAGTGAACCAGTTACATCAGAATTCCATTGCAGACGGCAGGTACCTCTTTAGCAATCTGAAGAAATGTGGGGATTACTCTTCATGCCCTTCTCATCAATGATTACAGGTCTAGGTAAAAATTCTGACTTTCCCTGGTTCATTTTCAGTTTGTCACTCATAGATTTATGAGCAACAGGTGTTGCCTAGACCACCATCCTAGGGCAGATTACAGTCAAACACAAAGAAACAGTCACAAATTAGTCCTTCTCTGGCTTAGTTTGAACTTGCAGAATTGGAGGATCTCTAGCCTCATCCAAATTCCTCCTTCAGGCTCAAGTTAGCTATGGTGGAAAGTAGAGGAAGAAGGAAACTTGGGGTGCCCCAAAACTTCTACCTTGGGCTTTATTTCCATATAACTCCTGGATGTTAGTTCCTGACCACTCTCTCTGGGGTCTAGCATGCCACCAATGCCCACAGAATACACTGGTGTTTGCTGGCATGGCCCTTCACCTCCACGACACTGCTGCCAGAACCATCACCACCACTACAGCAGAAGACATTTTCTGTATTAATACTCTGTCTCAAAAAGAAATACTGCACCAGAATGTGGTAGTACTTTTCAGACAGTCCACAGGAGACCTCTTTCCCTAGGTCTCTGACATTTGTCCCAAAGGAATAAGCCAAAAAAGAGATTTTTCACTTCTATTACCATAATAGAAGTAAATAATCTTAAGAGCATAGATAACAGTAAAATGTAGTAAAATACTTAGGAAGTGATGTTTTGAGCATTTATCTTTGTTTTTTATATAATTTTTAATTGTGTAAGTTTATATAATTTAATTTTAATGATGGCTGTGTTTAAAAATTGGCTTCTAAATTTTCCTAAAAATTTAACAATCATTTCTTGTGAGCCAGTATGAGCCAGCTCTAGCATGCTATTGGCTAAGTGTCTTAGTCCATAGATTACCCCCAAGCATCCAGTCATTTGACCTGCCTAGAAAACTCCTTCCTTCCTCCTGTAGACCAAGACTTAGCCACCCATCTCTCCAGCCTTCCAGATATGTGTGAGTTGACTGAATATTTATAGCTTAGGTGTATATACTGAGACTTCTGCCCATATGTCAACCCCTCTTTAACCTACTTTATTAATCTTTTCAGTCTATACTCCCCCTTGGGGTAATAAAATCTCTTATCTACGCCCCACTGAGTAAAGTTCATATTTCCTTAATTTATTTACTCTAAAATCATCTTGTCTTATAGCTTCAGGAATACCATCCACCTGCCCTTACTAAGATCAGCACTTAGACTATAGCTCCGTTTTCCCCTTCTCCCCATCCCCACCTCACCTGTCCTCTTTCAGCCATCCTCTCTCCATGTAGAGAGTGCCTAATATTTTGTCCTTGTGATCATATTTATCCTCACATCCCCAGGATCTTCCCTGTGATATCTGGATACTTCATAGAGAAAGAGATGTTTTGAGAACAAATGAGACATCAAAGAACTGGGTTATTTCTGAGCTCCTCTAAGATCATTCCTCCCCACTTTCCAGTCTGTATTAATGTGGTTATACCTTTGGCCCTTCTGGAATTGACCCAAGGCAAATTTGGCCCAGGACCAGCTTCACACAGAGTCTATGAAGAGGCATCCAGAGGAATATTTCCACAAGGCTTTTTTGCCATACAGCCCACGACTCCACTCCTTGGGCTCAGATAATTTTTGGTGTTTTGTTGTTTTTTGTTTGTTTGTATGTTGTCTAACCTCAGTCCTTAGGCTGGAATTCATTCCCATTTTCTCCTTGGCTAGTCTCGCCACCTTCATTATGGGATATAGATTCATTCTTTCTTTTATTATTTTAACACAGAAGTAATAGATGCTTACTGTAAAGTAACCCAAATGATACAGAAATAGATGGAGTTAAAAGTAGAATCCTGGGGTCGGATGTGGCTCAACTGGTTGGGCGTCCGTCTCCCATATGGAGGGACCCGGGTTCGATCCCCAGGACCTCCCCATAAAAAATAAAAAAAGTAGAATCCTCCTCGAACATCAACCCCTAATCCCCATACCCCAAAGGCAACTGCTGTTAACACTGAAAGCCCAGATTTTTTTTCTATGCATATACGAAAACATACACACAGATGGATTTTTTAAAATAAAATTGGGACCATGTTGTTCTAATTCTTGCTTTTTTAACTTAATGATATATCATTGACATCCTTCCAAGTCTATTCAAATAGGTCTACTTCATTTTTTTCAACAGCTGCATAATGTTCCATTCTATGGATGTGCCATTATTTATTTATCCATTTCCTTATAAATGAGCAATTGAGTTATTTAAAATATTTCACTATTACAAACGATGTTACACTGACTATCCTTGTGTGTGAGTAATTCGTGTGTGTGAGAGTAATTTTGTAGCACAAATTCCTAGAAATGAAATCACTGGCAAAGGGAAAAATTGCCCTTTTAATTTTGTTAAGTCCTACTAACAAAGAACTTTGCAATGCTCTGAAATTGCCATTTCACTACAAGAAGTACAACTGACTGACAGCCTCACCTGCAACATTTTTAGACTCTGCCACAACATTCTACCTGAGTGCACATTCTTCCCAGGCAGTCACTAGCCAATACCTAAGCACAAGGACGGTAGTAGGGTCTGGCTATATCCAACTCAGGACTCTTCTAATAGTCAATCTTTGTCCAGAGCTCACCATTTGGCTGGCAGAGAGTTTTAGCAAATCTACAACATGGGTTGAGGAGCTTCCTATTCAATTCTGTTTTCTCCCATATTTATCCTTCATAGGCATTACCTCTCAATAAATCTTATGCACTCCCAACTCCATTTGTATATCTGCTTCCCACAGGACTCAACTGATATATGTATCTTTTGTCTACAAGATGAAGATGTGTTAGAAATATAGTCTTGTAGTCTATCATTAATCTTTAAACTTTGTTTATGGTGGCCTTTGTTAAAAAGCCATTTTTAATTTTTATATAGTGAAGTCTATTAATCTTTTCATTCATGGCTTTAGAGTTTTGTGTCATGCTCATAAAGCCCCTTCTCATCCAAATAATTTTAAATGTATTTTTGTATTTTCTTCTGGCACTTTTATAGCTTTGTTTTTCATATAAGTATTTAATTTATCTGGAATTTATTTTTGTGTATGGTGTGAAATGGAAAACCAATTTTATTTTTTCCATAAAACCAATTTTCCTGACAAATTGATTAGCTAGTCCTTTCCTCACTGATTAGAAATTCTACTTACATTATATGCTAAATTTCCAATTATACAATTTCTGTGTATATGTCTGTTTCTGAACACTTTATTGCATTCCATTGATTAGTTTATTTCTAAATAAATACCATTCCATTTAAATTACCATAGCTTTGTAGATCACATTGATAACCACTATGGCATTTGTGAAATAGAAATCTAACACTCAACTTGATCATACTTCAACATATCTGGACTGAAATTTTAGTTGTTTTAATCACTTTTTAATAACTATAACTTACAACCCCCAGAAATATTTAGTGTCTCCTTCTTAAATAGGAATAAACAAACAAATCACTAGAGATTTAGAGAAAACCTTCAACATGAAATAGAAAGCCTGAAATAAACAAATAAAAAACAGAAACTCAGAAAGCAAACAATACTTCCAAAATACTATAAATAATAATCATTAGAAATAGAAGAGATGGCATCCATTAGCAAGAATAGAATACTATATTAAATTTATTTAAAAACAATGAGAGAACAAGAAAAGGCTCTTAGAAATTAAAAGTATGTTAGCTAAGGGGCAGATGTGGCTTAAATGGTTGGGCGTCCATCTCCCATATGGAAGGACCTGGGTTTGATCCCTGGGACATCCCAGTAAAGAAAAAAAAAGCATGTTAGCTAAAATAGCAATTCAATGAGAGAGATGGAAGAGAAAGTTATGGACATCTTCAAGATAGTAGGATAAAAAGATAAAAAGGGGAAAATAAGGAAGAAAGGATAGGAAGTTAGACATGAATACAAGAGATTAAACAGTTGACTAACAAAAGTTTCAGAGAAAGAGAGCAAAATTTGAGAGGAAGCAATATCAAGAAATGAGACAAGAAATTTTCCCAGGAATGAAGCATTTATATTCCCATACTGAAAAGGCCCACTGAGGGGGCCCTTGAGTCAAAACGAGCTACACAGGGCCCATCACTGTAACTTGTAAAGTACCATGGATAATAGAATATCCCAAAGGCTTTCAGAAAGAAAAAAAATAGTGTACATGAAAAAGGTTGAGAATAAGATAAGCAGCAAACTTTTCAATGGCAGCACTGGAAGCCAGGAAAAAATGATTAATGTTTTCAAAATTCTGAGGGAATTTGGTTTTAACCTATATTTCTATATCCAGCAAAGTTATTAACCAAGTATTGTGGCAGAATAAAGACATTTTCAGATATGCCATGAATAAAAATATTTACTTCCTGCACACCTTAGCTTAGAAAGTTACTGGAGGATATGTTTCAGCAAAATGAAGAAAAATTGGGGAAGAAGATGTGGTATATCAATCAGGGTTCAGTTGTAAAAGACAAATTATTTTGTGCTGAAAGGGATTTAATACAGGAAGGCTGTGGTAACAAAATCATTGGAAAGGCTGGAAGATAGGACTCTAGGCTAGGCCTCAGGAATGACACCCAAAGCAAAACTATTAAACCACCCCACCATTAAAGCTGCTACTGTTCCCATGATTGAGAAAGTAGGGAATCAGGAGTCCTCTACTGGCACTGTTAACTTCCAAAACACACTACTGTAGCTTAAGGACAGGGATCAGAGTGTCACTACTATTGCTATCACTACTGCCTCTTGGCACCAATGAAGGTAGTGACAAGATACTGAAACATTGAGTCCAACAGCCTGCATCACTGCTTCTGCCTCCCTATTCCCATTAAACTGTTACCTCTATATCACTGCTAAAGAAAAAACATCTCCAAAACATTCCTGGCTAGCAACCAAGATATCAGGAAGATGACTTCCACTTTACTTCCTCCTTCCAAATCTCTCACAAAAGCACCTATTTGGTGGAATGTAATTCACCTATAGAACATTAGATGCAAGGGAATCTTGTAAATGTAGTTTTGATCTTTTCAGTCTCTGAAAGTACAGGAATATTTCCTAGAAAAAGGTGACAATGAATGATAAAGCATCAGTCCATCATATCCACTACACATGAAATTTAGGAAACAAGGAATCCAACCTAGAAAAGAACACAGTGAAATCCCAGGATAACAATAAAGGGAATCTCAAAATAACAGCTGTGCTGAAACTCTACAACCCAATAGTCCTTATTAAACAAGAAGATGGAGGACTCAAGGAAGGAGAATATTTAGGGGAAAAAAATGAGAAAATACATAGGAACATATGGAAAATATTGATATGTGTATGGAAGATATCAAAAAATTTTAGGAATAATAAGAATATGTTCATAAATTACTAGGCAAATAAAAAATGGACATTAACTCCAGGAAAACCAAAGAGTTATACAAAAAAGATGTGATTGTGGTGTACTACTTAGTTCAGGAGTGAACAAAAGTTCCATAGTCATAATAATGTAAATAGTGACTATTGATTTCAATCAAAAATTATTATACAATTCTGTTGGAGGGGAGGAAGAGTGACAGTGGAGAGGGGTGGCATGGAATAGCTAAGTTCTCATCTATAACAACAGGAAGCCAATAGGTAATGTTCAAAATTGATAAATCAAGAAATAGCAGTATAAGCTCATTATTTAGAAATACAATGGTAAATACCAAGGAAAACAACCAGTAGAATCAAAAGTGGTTGCTTTTAAGGAGAAGAACTGTGGAGGAGGGGAATGCAAAGGTGTAGAGCAAAAGACTACTATCTCTTATTTTAAGTATTTTCATGCAAATGTACTTTTAAAATATGCTTGTCTTGCTGCTTTCATAAATAAAATATTTAAAATTCTATGTAAGACCCTTCCAATTTCACATTTAGTCACTCCTTACCTCACATTTGACATTTCAGCAACACTGAAAAGCCTGGATTTCCTTACACTCTCCAAGGTATTTTTTGCCTTGTGCTGCTGATATTCCCTCTGACTGAAATGCCTCCTCCTTCTCTCCCCACCCCACACAATCATGTTCACCTATCACATGCTTGTTCATCTTTCAAAATTCTACTCAACCTTCATCGCTTCCATAACGCCTTCTCTGGTATCTTGAGAAAGAACCCATTACTTTCTCCACTGTGCAACTTCTCTACTTCTACTACATACTTCTACTATTGTAGAAAACATAGGGTTGCCAGATTTATGGATAAAAACACAGAGCAAAGGGATTGTGGGAAGATGGCTGAGTAGGGAGCTCCAGGACTCAGTCTTTCTACAAAAACAACTATTAAATAGGCAAGGACTGTATGAAACAGCTCTTTTGAAATTCTGGAGGCCAAAAGAACACTGTACACCATCCAGGAAAGAGTGGGAGGAAGAGGTTGATACATTACAGTAAAGAATTGTAAATTTTTCGCTCTGCCCAGCAACTACTAGAACCCATCCCCCACTTTTGTGGCAGGCCAATATGGGGCCCAGTCCCTGGCTAGCTCACTGATGACAAGAAGAAATATAAAATCCCTCTTCCTCAAGAACAGGGGTAGGTATGGCCAATCACTGATCACAGCTTTTGATTAGCAAATTCAGATCAGTGCAAGTCTGGCTCTAAAGGCAACCATTTTTTTAACTTGCCCCAGAGAGCAGCAGCAGCCATTGTTTCAACCTGCCCCAGACAGAGGTGGTAGCAGTGGAGACTTAAAGACACAGCACTTTCTCAGGGCTGTAGGGACCAGTTCGCAGAAGGGCTGCATTTTCTGTGCAGGCCAAGAAAGCTCAGCTTTGGGTAGCTGTTGGAGAAGTTCTTGGTGCCCTTTTTGATCCCCTCCCTAGGGCACTTTGGAGCCAGACTGCACTCCCTTCCTGGGTCCCTGGTCCTGTTTTTGGTGGGAAAGACTAACTTTGGAATGTCCTCTCCAGTGTGCCTTCCTCCCAGAATTTGTCCTCCAGGTAAAAGCTGCTTAAGACAATGAAAAGGTGTGTAAAAATCTATAGAGGTGGGCAGTCTGAGACAAAGGCCTAAGGCTTCAAGCATCTGGGAGAAGGAGGTCTGTCTCCATGGAAACAGAGGAGACAATCAAACTCCTGTAAACAGGAGAACTACAAAACAAGTAACGAACAAAAGCCCAGGACAAGACAGAGGGCCAGAAAGACAGGGAAAATCCTGCACACTGCATTCGCCTTGGGCAGACCTCCTTGATAGGAGGGCTGATGCTCCAGAAAATCTCTGTCTTATCATCAGCTGGTTACAAAAGCAAGAAACAGGCATCTCAGGGAATAAGTCCAAAAATCAACATTTTTTATTGAAGTTTATCATTCATACACGAACATCCAAAAACAATAAGTGTATAGCATGAGTTGTGAACTTACAAAACAAACATGTATATCACTATACAGGGCTCCAAATTTAAGATATTGGCTATAGTTAGTAGTAATGGTTTGACGATGCTCTTTCATAGTTTGTAACAATTGTTTCACAACAATGCAAGGTGTTGGCGGTTGCATAATATATGGGAGCACAAAATTAACATTTTAAAATATTAAAATGTACAGTGTGGGGAGCCGGTGTAGCTCAGTTGGTTGAGTGCCTGCTCCCCATGTACGATGTCCCAAGTTCAATCCCCAGTACTTCCTAAAAAACAAAACAAAAATACTCTAAAATGTACATTGTGCAACAAACTGAAAAACAAAGAAACAAGAAATGATGGCTGATCAAAAGGAAGAGGATAAAAATCCAAAAAAGACCAATGAAGAACACGCAAATGTGGAAATATTGAAAAAAGCCTTTTTTTAAAAAAGATGATTTTTTTAAATATACTTTTTTGTTTTTTAAAAAAGATACTTAGATTACATAAATGTTACATAAAAAAATATAGGGGATTTACCCTATGCCCCGTTCCCTACCCCTCCCACATTTTCCCACATTAACAACATCCTTCATTAGTGTGGTACATTTGTTACAATTGATGAACACATTTTGTCACTAAAGGTGGATTATAGTTTACATTGTAGTTTACACTCTCACCCACACAATTTTCTAAGTTATGACAATATATATAATAGCTTATATCTGTCATTGCAGTGTCATTCAGGACAATTCCCAAGTCCTGAAAATGCCTCCATATTATACCTGTTTTTCCCTCTCCCTCCCCTCAGAACCTCCGGTAGCCACTGCCTCCACATCAATGACAAAAGTTCTTCCATTGCTAGAATCACAAGTCTATAGTTATAGGGTGCCTAAGAGTTACCTCCTGAAAGCCTCCTTGTTGCTCAAATGTGGCCTTTCTCTAAGCCAAACTCAGCATTACCTTCCCCCCAGCATGTGACATGACTCCCAGGGATGAGCTTCCCTGGCACCAAGGGATTACACCAAGCACCAACTAGCAATGCGACTGGAAGAAGACCTTGACCAAAAGGAGGAAAGGGTAAAGACAAATGAATTTATATGGCTAAGAGACTTCAAAGTGAGTTGGGAGGTCATTCCAGAGGTTATACTTATACACATCTCAGCAGGATCTCATTGACTGCCAAAGTAGATACTACCACAAATAGTAGGGCTCCTAAAAGCACTGGAGACATCCAGACACCATAGTCAGGCAGATAGCTCAGGAGTTTGGCACCTTGCCAGTGGGTCCTACTCTAGAATGAATGCTCCCCAGTGTGACAGAATTGGACTCAGTTTTGGTTTCCCTACACATGGCTCTCCTGTCCTTCTATTTGAACTTAAAATTAGTACTAGAGCTGTTAGGTATACGTCCAAGAGACCTAAATCTTTGGGCTGTCCATGTGCCAGCTGGGCCCTGAATCTCAAGGGAGTTGCAACACCTACTCTCCAGTTCATTGGTTTCACTAAGGACAACTAACAGGGAGGTGAGGATGGACAACTACCATCCCAAGGAACCAAGAGAGTCTACAACTGCAAGCAAGAGAGTCCCATAAATCGGCCTTATGAGATCACAGTCCCCTCTCAATTAGAGGTGGAGTGGACATCACCATCCCAGAATCCTCAGGATTGGGGAATGAACTATGAACTAAAGTAGACTTACTGGTATTCTACTATAGACTTATTGTGATTCTAGCAATGGAAGAAATTATATCACTGATGTGGAGGCAGTGGCCACTGGAGTTTCTGAGGGCCAGGAGAGGGAAAAACAGGTATAAAACGAGGGCATTTTCGGGACTTGGGAATTGTCCTGAATGACATTGCAATGACAGATACAGACCATTACATATCTTCCCATAACCTACAGAATTGTGTGGGAGAGAGTGTTAACTACAATATAAACTTTATTCTACACTTAGTGGCAATGCTCCAAAATGTGTTCATCAATTGCAATGAATGTACCACACTAATGAAGGCTGTTTTAAGGTGGGAAAATGTGAGAGGTGTGGGGAGCAGGGAATATGGGAAACCCCAATATTTTTTATGCAACATTTATGTAATCTAAATATCTTTTTTTTTTTAATTAAAAAAAAACAGCATGGTACAAACACAAGGACAGACATATAGACCAATGGAATACAACTGAGAGCTCGGAAATCAACCCCCACATTTATGGCCAACTGGTTTTTAACAAGGTGGGAAAGACCACTCAATTGGGAAAGAACAATCTCTTCAACAAACGGTGCTGGGAAAACTGGATCTCTATCTGAAAAATAAAAATGAGGGCCCAACCTCACACACTGTATAAAAAAATCAACTCAAAATGGATCAAAGATGTAAATATAAGAGTTACAACTCTCAAACTCCTAGAAGAAAGTGTAAGGAAGCATCTTCAGGACAAGCAACAAAAGAAAAAAATAGATAAATAAACCTCATCAAAATCAAAAATTTTTGTCCCTCAAAGAACTTTATTATAAAAGTAAAATGACAACCTACAGAATGAGAGAAAATATTTGGAAACCACATATACAATAAAGGATTAATATATAGATTATATAAAGAAATGCTTCAACTTAAAAACAAAATGACAAATAACCCAATTAAAAGTGGGCCAAAGATTTGAACAGACATATCTCCAAAAAATATGCAAATGGCCAGAAAGCACATCAAAATATTCTCAATATCAATAGCCATCAGTGATATGCAAATCAAAACCACAATGAGATACCATTTCACACCCATTAGAATGGCTGCCATTGAAAAAGAAAAGGAAAATAACAAGTGTTGGGGAGGATGTGGGGAAATAGGAACACTCATTCATTACTGGTGGCAATATAAAATGGTGCAGCTGTTGTGGAAGACAGTTTGGCAGTTCCTCAGAAAGCTAAATACAGAGTTACCACATGACCTATCATTTCCACTAGTATGTACATACTCAAAAGAATTGAAAGCAGGGAGTCATACAAATATTTGCACACCGATGTGCATAGCAGCATAATTCACAACCCAAGTGTCCATCAATCAATGAATGGATAAATAAATATGGTATATACATACAATAAAGTATTATTCAGCCGTAAAAAGGGATGAAGCCCTGATACATATGACAACATGGATGAACCTGGAAGACATCATGTTGCGTGAAATAAGCCAGACACGAAATGACAACTATTATATGATCTCACTGATTTGACACCATCAGAATAAGTAAACTCATAGAGTCAGAATCTAGAATATAGGTTTACCAGGAGATGGGGTGGGGCCAAGGAATGGGAAGTTAAGGCTTAAAATATACAGGTTCCTGTTTGGAATGATGGAAATGTTTTGGTTATGGATAGTGGTGATGGTAGCATAACACTGTGAATGCAATTAAGAGTACTGAAATATATATCTGAATATGATTAAAAGTGGAAATGTTAGATTGTATATATGGTAACAGTGAAAATTTTTTTAAAAATCCATGGAACTACACTATACAAACAGTGAAACTTAAGTTAAACCATGGACTTTAACTAATAGTACGATTATAAAATTTTGTTATCAATTGTAAGAAATGTTCCACATCACTGCAAGCTGTTGTTGGTGGGGTGGTATATCAGAATCCTGTATTTTATGTATGATTGTTCTGTAACCCCACAACTTCTCTAGGGTTCTCTAGGGAAACAGAATCAACAGGAGATATTTGTCAATAATATGAGATTTTATAAGAGTCCCTCACGCGACCATGGTGGTGCACAAGTCCAGGTTCCGCAGGCAGGCTGCAAGCCAGAGGCTCCGATGAAATTCCGATGAAAGGTCCTTGATGAGTTTCTGGGAGAAGTTGGCTGTCCAAAGACGAGCTGGAAAATTCTCTCTGAATGTTGAAATCACTTCCCCTTTTAAGGCATTCAACTGATTGGATAAAAGCGTCACCCACTGATGATGTAATCTCCCTGATTGATGCAGATGTAATCAGCCATCCACCCAGTAAACTCACTGGTGATAGAAGTCCATAAATGTTCTAGTATTACAATTAGCCCAGTGCTTGTTTGACCAAATACCTGGGCACAATTACCTGGCCGAGTTGACATATTAGCCTAACCATCACATTCTCTAATAAAAGAAATGATGGTATGTCACTTTCAGGAATACATTGCATTATATAAGGCTGTTTTGCCAAAAGATTCATTCTAGATACTTTCCTTACTAACTTGATGAAGAAATCACCCATGCTGGGAAAGTCCACATGGCAAGGAAGTGTGGGTAGTCTCTATGAGGTGAGGTTGCCCTCCATCTGATGGGTAACAAGTAGCCCGGACCCTCAGTTTTGCAACCACAAAGAAATGAATTTTTTCAACAAACTGAGTGAGCTTCAAGTGGATTCTTCTCCAATCAGGCCTCCAAATGAAAGCACAGCCTAGCCAACACCTTTATTGCAACCTTGTTAGATGCTAAGCAGATGACCCATCTAAATGGAACCAGACCCCTGAGCCACAGAAATTGTTTGTTGCTTTAAAATGCTAAGTTTATAGTAGTTTGTTATGCAATAATAGAAATCTAA
Organism: Tolypeutes matacus; assembly: GCA_026826555.1. NCBI lineage: Eukaryota > Metazoa > Chordata > Mammalia > Cingulata > Chlamyphoridae > Tolypeutes > Tolypeutes matacus. Next base: position 161,039 of record JAKSZT010054141.1, read on the forward strand.
TACTATATATATATATATATATATATATATATATATATATATATATACCCATAAAAAATACAGGGCATCCAGTTAAATGTGAATTCAAATAAACAATGAATATTTTTAGTATAAGTGATATTTGGGATATAGTTATACTAAAAAAATTATCGTTTATCTCAAATTCAGACTTAACTGAGCATCCTGTATTTTACGTAGCAACTTAGTAACACACCACGCTAGTGTTTCTTTCCAAAAGCTACTCCATGAGTTCCTTGAGGTCAAAAGTTTAGGCTTGCTCATCTACCTATTACTAGCATCATGCTGTCCTTAGCACATGGTAAGAGCTCACTAAATATTTTTGGAACAACATTCGGAAACTGCTTTATACCATTCAAACTATTTTACATCCATCATTTCATTGAGTTTCACAAAAATCCAGTGAGGTTAAAAAAAACAGATATTATTATCTTTTTTTTTTTTTTTTTTTAAAGATTTTATTTATTTATTCATTTATCCCCCCCTTGCTGCCTGTGCTCGCTGGGTCAGCTAACCACGCCGTGCGGGCGGGCTTGCCCTCACCAGGAGGCCCCGGGAACCAAACCCGGGGCCCCCCATATGGCAAACGGGAGCCCCACTGATTGAGCCACAGCCGCTTCCCGCAGATATTATTATCTTAATTGTACAGACAATGAAACAGGGGCAAGGGGGAGGTGAATTACCCAAGACCATGCAGAGAGAGCCAGAACTAAGACCAAGTCCTCCTGATTCCCTAGTTCTTTCCACCAAACCATAATGCTGTTTGCCTGTATGTGGTCACAGATTTTATGCAACTTGGCAATTTTCAGAACTATTTCTAAGCTTTAAATAAATAATCATGCTTGCTTTGCTTTTAAATTATATTATGCCTTCATTGGTATAGCAGTGACTTTAATATAACTTGAGGTGCTTGAAGTTGAGCCTAGTGAATTTTTAATTAGGTATCAATCAAATCAAGAGACTGGTTATAAAGCATCATTTTCCAGTAAAGTCAGCAACATGGTAAATGATTTTATTGGTAAACCATAAGCTTTTTTACATATTTATTATCATTATGTCAATACGGTTTTCCTCTACCTGCGTATGCATAGCAGTTGACAAAATCAACCACATTATTAGTTTGGCTTCCTTTGCTTGGCTAGCTTTTCCGTTGGGGTATATGAAGTCTGCATTCCCTGTCTCAGCACTTTTGAAGAAGTGGTAGCTACAGTAAAACTTTATTAACTTGCACCCAAGTAACAAGCCCTCTGTTAATTGAAAGTTATCTTCACTTAGTTTTTATGAAAAAAGAGGCAATTATATGAAGATGTACTGAGACAAATATATTTTCCCCAGAAATGTTCGACTTCAGTCCACTTTCCTGCACTACCAATTTCCACCTAAAGTGCTAGACAGTAATGGGCTATTAGCACCCTGACCCTTGCAAAAAGCCCAGCTATCCATTAGATGTGGAGTTCAAAAGGGGACAGGTAGAAACTAATGTTTATTAAATGACTACTATGAGTATATCTGAAAGGATACTCATGAAAATGGTGGCTGTGGTTGTTGCCTGGGAGGGAAATTGAGTGACTAGAGGACAAGGACAAGAAGGAGGCTTATTTTGTACTACATTCCCTGAGTACATTTTTAATTTTGTACCATGCACTTATATTACCTAATCAAAGAAATTAATTAAACATTATTTTTAAATGCCCACCATGTTCTTTGAATAATCTAATGAATTCTCACAATGACACTTTGATGTAAGTACTGCTAACATTTCTAATTTACTGAGAGAAAACTAAGGCTCAGAGAGGTTAGATCACTTGCCCCAGTTGACACAACTAGTCAAGTAAGGGAACCAGAATCTGAACAAGCATCTGTCTCATTCCAAAGCTGTGTTATTCTGCTCCCCAAAGAAGATGAAGACCTAGTATTTGTCCTCAAGGACAATCTCATTGGAGAACCAAAGCATAAACCTCTGAACAGTTAATTACCATATTTAACTATTTCTAAGAAGCACATTTTTAAATTTCTGGAAGTAGGATGTGTCTTGCAAGGTATGGCATCTTATAGTATATTAGGTGGTGGGTTTTTTCTTAGTGATTCATAAAATAATGGTGTGCTTTTCAATCAATGGCATCTTGGAGTCAATGAAATATGGTGCAGAGAATCAAAAAGTCCAAATTGGCAGTGCAGGCAGTAAGTGCCATAGGAATCCTGAGGAAGAAGCAACCTTTTCTGTAGGAGTTGTACAAAGACTGGTTAGTATATCTGAAATCCATTGCCACAATTATGCTTTGTAACAAACCACCCCAAAACTAAGTAGCTCAAAAACAACAGTCATTTATTTATTATTACTCTCAAGTCTATAAGTTAGCTGGGCAGTTTTGATGATCTTGGCTGAGCTTGCTGATGCTTCTACAACCAGCTGCAGGTCAGTTGACAGGTGCTGGATAGGCTCACTCAAGTCTGGAGGTCAGCTGGCTGTTGGCTGATCTAGTATGGCTTCAGTTTGAGTGAGGGGTAATGTGGCTTTGCTCTATATATTCCTCAATTCCCTCCAGTGGGCTAACTTAAGCCTGTTCTCATAAACAAGGCAAGGGAGGAAGAGCAGAGGTAAAAGAGCAGGAGAAAATATACAAGCATTTTCCAAGTCTGTGCTAACAACAGTTTGCAATACCCTGTTGGCCAAAGCATGACACATGGCTGAACCCAGAAACCAGAAATGAGGCAGAACACCTACAATGGGAAAAGTGAAGAATTAGGGCCACCAATGCAATCAATTACAGATAGGTTTCAGATCAACAAGAGTGAGGAAAGGAGGGTTTTGGTTGCTGGCTAGGAGAAATTATGCTGAGAGAGAAGAATCAGAGCCAGATAGACTATATATATGTGTTTGATAGGTTTGTTATATCAGTAAAGACAACACCAGGCAAGGCTATCACCGTAAGTTTATTTAGGGTCAAATGTTCACAATGACAACAAAGAATCACTGTTTGAAACAAGGATAGAACCAAGAGTCCTATAAATAGCCTCCTGCTCCCCTAATCCTACAATGGAACCTTAAGTCTCTACCAAATACAATTGGAAAACTACTGCATAGCATGCTTGGTCCCAGCAGCAAGCCTAGCCTATCTTGGTTCCTCTTTCTAGGCCATGTATAATAATAAATTCATTATTTTTGCTCTCCTTATTCTTTTTCTCTAGATTGGATGCTACCATTCCTTGTCCTAACTCCCTTCACCAGAAAGCTTCTTGAACATCCTTTAGATCACTGTCTACTAATGCATAATCGCTTGTTTCACTGTCAGAATTTCATTTTTGAGAATCCCCCAATCCTCTTGAACAATCCAGATGTTCCCTTCCTAAGCTCTGGTTTTCTCCCAGTGACCCCATCACTTCCGCTTTATCAAGTTCTTCTTTCATGGTCAAAAATTATATCAGAGGAACATTTTTCCTGTCTTTCCCTCTACTTTCTGGGAAATGACATTGTCAACAAGGTAAGACAAGGAAAGGAAAGAATATATTAAATTACCTGCTGTTAGCTGAATAAATTTCAAGAAGGGAAAGATCAGTAGAAACCGGAGTAGATGGGGAAGGATTTCTGGGGAAAGTAAAGTGTGAGCTGGCCTCTGCATAAAATGTGGGTTTAAAATGGCAGGAATGAATGGGAAAGATTAGTTTATAACAAACTACACCAAGTTAGAAAGTCTGGTGTCCCTGTATGCTCTCACAGACAAACTATGAAATTCTTTCAGTGGATTTATGAATTTTTGCCACTAAATCAACCTGGTGAGGTTTCTCTGTGGATTGTCACATATAAAATTAGTATTTGGCATAGTGATTACAGCTTGGAGTGTGGGCGCTCTGGCCCTGGGAAAATCACCCTCTAGTTCAGCTATTTTGTGGAGCCAAGATGTCTTTCCCAGTGACCATGGCACCATTCCTTATGTTTAACTCCCTCCACTTCCAGAAAGAGGTCCCCACCTCTGCAGATGAACTTTAGAAAGGACATGAGAACAGCCTCCACTAGGATTACAAGTGTTTACCTTAATAATTTTTGCAGAGCTTTCTTTTCTGTAATATTGATGGATAATTAACCACCTTAGAGCTCTGAATCACACTGAGAATATCCAAAGCACTGAGAATTTTCTTTTGAAAGCAAAAGGAAAATCAATTTCAGCCAATTCAGTTGTTTCCATTTTATGTAGTTAAGGTGCTCAATGTAAATTAATGTTTGAATGTATGCCTTTGATCAATAGGTGTAATTATTGATTGGAATCACACAAAGCCAAGAAAGCAAACCAATCATTCTTGACACTGTAGGCTTTATACCATGTAGATAAATACCAAACACAACTGCACTGAGCTCAAGGCTTATGTGACCCCCCAATATTACAAACATGTTCACTTTTTGCCCCTCTTCATTTGCAAACTTCTCTGGAGTTTTTTTTTTTTTTTTCACTGTGATTTACTGAATTCCATTGTGACTTTTAGTCATTAACTTATGTCTCTGAATCTTATAAGTAATAGTGAAACAGCAGGTTAGGGAAAGATGAAATGTATGAAGTAAAAACTAGAAGGAAAAGGGACAGGGCTTATCTGAACTTCTGATGGCACTGTCTGCAGGGGTGCGGCATCAGTTCCCTAAAGGAAGTTCGGCAAATCTCTGGCTTCATGGGAGTAGCAGGCCCCTTTAAGATGAACTGACTAGCACAACTCTTGCTGACCTCTAGCTAACCCTGAGGGATATTCTGGGCTACCCCATCTTCTGACTTGAACCTGCTAGTGAGGTTGCCCCTTCAGTTTCTCTCCTAACCAGCTCTGGGTTTTTTTCCCATCTCTAGATCAGCCCACATCTTGCCTAGCCTCATTTTACCATGTCTGGTTCTGTTCTGCTCCTTTCCCCCTTCTATCTTTTAAGCAGTTTTATTGAGATATATTTACATACCATACAGTCCATCCAAGGTATACAATCAATGGTTTTTAGTATAATCACAGAATTGTGCATTCATTACCACAATCAATTTTAGAATATTTTCATTGCTCCAAAATGAAAAACCTTGCACCCCTTAGCAGTCATCTCTCAATCCCTCTATCCTTCCCCATGCTTATATAACCACTAATCTAATTCTATCTCTATAGATTTATTTATATTTACATTTTATACAAATGGTATCACTATATGTAGTACTTTGTGTCTGATTTCTTTCATTTTGCATAATTTTAATGATATTATTTTTGTTAATTAGAGAAGTTGTATGTTTACAGAAAAGTCATGTTAAAAATACAACACTCCCATATACCCCCCTATTGTTGACACTTTGCATTGGTGTGGTACATTTGTTTCAATTGATGAAGGAATATTAAAACATTACTGTTAACTATGGTTCATCATTTGCATTAGGTGTATTTTTCCCATATACCACCCTATTATACACCTATAATAGTGAAGTATATTTGTTATAGTTCATGTAAGAACATTCTTATATTTGTACTATTCACCACAGTCATAATCCACAACAGGGTTCATTCTGTTATACATTTCCGTGTTTTATCCTCTAGCTTTCCTTCTAATAATATTCATGACCTTTCAAAAACATTCACACACAATTCAGCACTGTTAATTACACTCACAATAATGTGTTACCATCATCTCTATCCACAGACCAGAATAGGTGCAGTTGTTCCTGATTAGCCACCTGTCCAGAAAGTGATTAATAAAGTTCCTTATGCTTAGTAATCATATTAATACTAAGAGAGAAAAAGAAGCAGAATACACAGAGAAGCAGAAGCAGCAACACAGAGACCTTAGGCAAGACTAGCCTGATGTCAATAGTGGATGGCCACTGTAGCAACTCCCCCCACTCACCCTGATCAAAAGGATTTCCCCACTAGCTTGTCGTAGTGTCCACAATTCTTACGATTTTTCATTGTTGAGGTTCCCAAAGGCCTTTCCCCAATTAAGCTCTAGGATTCATTCTCAGTCCCAGGCCAGTTTCCCATGCTTCCATGAATACTGTCTAATACTCATTGGGAATTGACTATGTACCAGGATTCAGCTAAGCACTTCATATGCATTATCTCACTGAATCTTTATAGAACTCTAGAAAATAATAGGTAATGGTACCCTAGTTCTGATTTCAAGATGCCACTCATTTTAAGGTTCACTATCAATTTAGCAAGTCATATATGAACTGTATAAACTGATTGTAAGATAGGTATCAAATACAAAAGCATTAAAATGTTAGAACCAGGAAAATAAAGTTTTATCCCCATTTTACAGATGAGGAAACTGAAGCCCAGAGGAGTTAAATAACCAGTCCAAGGTCACAAAGCTATTAAGTAGTGACTGGGATTCAAACCCAGATCTCTGGGTCCAGTACCTACATCTGTCTATAGGAGTATGATCACTTTACTTCCTTTGCCACAGGTCTCAGCTTATCCCTTCCCTCTCCCAGATACATTTCATTGTCATTCCTGGAGTTCTGCTCACCCCTAGAGCCCGGCTTTAAGGGTGACACATACTATCCAGTTTCTTCCTTCCACAAGACAACCAGAAACTGCTGATCATGCCAGAATATAGAATAAAGCCTGGTTGATAAAGGTACAGAACTACTGATTTCAATATAAAATACTTAGCACATGCTGTAGTCTCCCCATCCTGCAACAAAACAATTGAAATATAAAATGTTCTGGATGTTGTGTGGAAGTTCTTCAAGTGGTGAGATGCAAACAGAGCCATGAATGCATGAAAGGGCAGCTTTCAGACCAAAAGGCCTAGAGGGGAAGAGGGGAGGATGAGGGTGGTAGAGTGGCCCGGGGCTTATATAACCTAGGCTTCCACCAAGGTCAGTGAAGGGAGGGGGAGAAGAAGAATAACATGTATTTAAAGGTCTCTCAACTTCATTGTGACCCAGAAGGGAGGAGTGCAGTTTTCCCATGGAAAACTAGTTTGGCAGCTTTAAACTCTACAGTATGAAGGCAGAAGAAGCAATGGCTACCTGGGAAAGCTGAGGGCAGCTCTTATCATCCAGACCATATGAAGTTACATACCTTGCTAGCTGTGGTTACGCCCAGGTCAGGGTTGACTGGCGTGGTGGCTGAAAAGGAGAACTTATGACTAGGCCAGCAAGATGACAAGGTACCAATTATAATTTATTGTACACCATTACAATCCACCCTGTGGTGCCTTGGCATCATTTTTCAAGATGGCCTGAGTAGTCAATATATTTAAGGACATAATTAAGCTGTTCATTATGGTTCAAATGATCAGTCTAAATAAGAGCACCATAATCTTAATAAAAACTAGTTCTATGACTAGTAAATAGAAGGTCTGGCAGAGCCAGTTTCCCCAGGAAGTAGAGCTTAGCCTTGAGAAAAAGATCCCGGGAAGCTTGAAGAGAGTTTGGGAGGAATTATACATTTTAATATTCCCAAGAGGGCAGATCAGTTGTCATAGGGAGAAGAGTGGGGGATGATGGAGATGTCAGATACTGTGTGCAGGGAACCCCTCAGTTGGGACTATGAGGTAAGAATTTCTACCCGCAGGAAGAGGAAGTCAGGGAGAGGCTCTCAGGGTAGGCATGAATCATTATCCGAATGGTTATGTCATAGACTTTGTTTAACTAACCAGTAGGGTTTTGTCAATCTCAGGGTGAGCTGACAATAATGGAGGGAGTGCTATACAGTTTTGCAAGCTTTAAGGTACTGCATGGTCTTTCTGGGCAGGCAGTTGGCAATCTCTGTAGGGTATAATTCCAAGTCTGAGTCCCAGGGATGCAAGCTGTACCTGTAAGTCTTGTACTCCAACTCTTGTAGTGAATTCAACTGGGGGAGAAATCCTCTCCAGCAAGGAGGTCATGGGCTGGGGTGATGTCATCTGAGGGGAGATGGTGGTCACCAGTGGCCAATCCAGGAATGGATACCCCTCCAAAGCAGCAATCCATAAAGAATGGGGAAATTTGTCATGGGACTTTAAATACCATTGGGCAGCTCTAGTTTTGATATTGCTATAGGTTTCCGTGAAATGGTTGTCATCATAGAGCTCCATGACTTTTATGAAGTCATCTAAGATGCACCTAGCAAAACCTTTTGCTGTATGTCCCCATGCAGCCCCCTGCACTTCCCTCCACAACCACAGGAAGAATATGTTTTGTCCCCACTCATATGCCAATTGGGTGTTAATTCTTTGCAGGCCTTCTTTGCAATCTAATCTCTTGTCTTAGAATACTATGTCTGGCAGGCTGGAGTAGAGGACAGTTAGCCATGCAGGTTTAATTTGATTACATTTGCGAGGTCAATGGTGCTATATGAGAATCTTATTTAGGTTATGCCTGGGTTGAGAATCACTCATGCATTAGTACCAGTGAACCCATTTGAAAAGTAAGTTGGATAGCTTTGAGTCTTAGCCATGCTAGGTGGCATGTTGTACACAGGTGGTTAAGGAGCAATACCCAGCAATTTCCTCTACCCCATCCCTGAATACAATTTTAAGATTAGCTGAATATTGTTTGAGCATCCTTGGTCCTACATACTGAGGCTTTGTGGCTGAGTAAGTAAGTCTATAATCCATACAGCCAGAAAAAATACTAAAACCCAGAACCAAGGTGCACATAGACATTGTGCCAGCCAGCAAGGAGTAGCTTCTGGGGCTGTCATAAGTATCATGACAGCCAGACTTGGTGGTGTTTCTCCCTTGCTGAGAGGTTGCATAATGTTTTCTTTCAGGGCTTGCTATGTCTGGGGTTTGCCAGCCCAGATGTTGTACCTTTTATGGGTAATGGGCAGTCATGGCAATGCAAAAAGGTCATTTCTTGATGTGGCTAACATCCATCCACCAGACATAGCTTTTCTTCACCTCTAAAAGTGATCCAGACTGTTTCACTGCTTGGTTTTGGAGTGATAACCTCCACTTCCTGGTGGCTCTGGAAGTGATGGGAAGTAGCCTATGTAACTAATATGGCAACAGGAGAAGAGTTTATCACCCCTGCCCCTGTGAAACATGACCCGACCTATAAGATGCCAATGTTTTGTTTTGGAGCACAAGTCACAGTCTTTTTTTTTTTTTTTAAGATACTTAGATAACACAAATGTCACACAAAAATATAAGGGATTTCTATATTTCCTGCTCCCTAAACTTCCCACATTTCCCCACATCAACAACGTCATTCACCAGTGAGGCACATTCCTCGCAACCGATGAACACACCTTGGAGCATTGCCACCAAGTGCTGACCAAAGTCCACAGTGTAGTTTACACTCTCTCCCACCCAATCCTGCAGGCTATGGCAAGACATACAATGGCCTGCATCTGTTGTTGCAATGCCATTCAGGAAAGTCACAATCTTTAGTAACTCTTTTGACCATTGGTGGGCCCAGAGGCAATCCGTTTTTATGTGTCCACTCCACCAGGGCAGAGGAGCCCCTGATGTCTGAAGTGCTATGGGCCCAGACTGTCAGTTGGTAGGGGAAGTTTGGGGGACCTGAGAAAGCAGTCTCCAAGGGACCCACCAAATAACCTGTGTAAGAATGAATTTTAGGTAATTGTCAGCAGTATCATTGAACAGTGACCCTGGTGTGGTAAGTTGAGCACATGGGAAGCACCATTGGCTTGGATGGCTCCACCAGCAGGTGGAGAGAACACAAACAGAGCAGGAGGAGTCCATGGGCTTATGCCTTTATTGTGGTCAAGGGGTGGACATTAGTAGATTTCCCAGAGGAGTCAAGGATTGGATAGTTTAAAGCAAACATGTGAAAAGGGAAAGGGACTGGGGATCCAAGAGCAGTGGAAACTGTTAGCTTATCATTTGGGGCTGGGTGTGGGTTCTGGGTGAGGTATGTGGATGGTGTGGGTGGTGGCTGCAGATGAAGATTTGGGCTTTGGTGGAGTTTATGTCCAAGAGATGGAAAGTTGTTTATTAATTAGGTCAAAGGTCAGTGTTGAAGCAAGTGCTTAGTCAAAGTAAGATGGGGACCAAGGCAGCACACAAAATTTTGATAGTTGTGACAGGCAAAAATTGTCAAACATTCAAGGCAGGGGTTCTTAACTAGGGGTAGGCCAACACAGCCTGGGAGTGAAGAAAGCCAGGAGACATAGCCTGCAAACTGTTAGAAGCCCACCTCACCTAAGGGAAAAGAGGGAGGGAGAGCCTCTGTTATTAGCAGAAACCTATATAACTCGTAGAGTGATTGTAGCTCAGTGGAGAAATACCTGCCTCACATATACTAAGTCCCTGGTTCGATTCCTAGAACCTCCTAAGAGAAGGGATCCAAACAGTGATCCAGTGGGTTGTCAGGCACCCAGCCAGCACCTTCTAACAGGGAACTTATAGGCTGAGTTTATTTTTTTAGGTTTTTCAATCAGTAATTTTATATATCTTTAGTTTTTTTTAATTCTTTATTTTATTCAATAAAACTGGGTCTCTTATCTGTGGAGGGCAGACTGATTGATGAGCACCAGCAGTCTGAGACAGTTCCTAGGGGTCTATGAGGGAAGCTCATTTTTCCTGGGTTGTTTTTATTTTTTGTTTGTTGTTTTTTCTTCCTTCTTTTTTCTCTTTAGTTTCTTTATTTTCTTTCTTTCTTTTTTTTCCCTCTTCCATTGCTTTTCTTTTATTCCACCTTCTCTTGTTTGGTCTTCCTTTTTTTTTCTTTTTATCTTCTCATCTTTTTGGTGTTTTCTTTTATTCTTTTTCTTATTTCATTTTTTATTCCACATTTGTAATTTTTATTTCTTTATATTTTTTATGATTTTCACTCTTATTACTTACATATTTTCCTGGCCCTTTTATGATTCCTTTTCTATCTTTTTTATTATTACTATTATTCTTTTTCTCTTCTTCTCTCTTTCCTTTTCTATGGACTTAATATTTTTTAAGGGAACACATACAACTACAAGGATATAGAATAAGTGGAACCAACAGTCAAAGGGGAACCTTAACACAAAACAAAACAAAATAAAACCCTAGAGTAGAAAGAGAAGCAAACAATCTGAATAAGCCCATGAAGATAAACAGATGCCTAGACACCAACAAAAAATGACAAGCCATACTAAGAAACAGGAAAGCATAGCACAATCTAATGAAAAGAAAAAAAGAACAGCAGGAGATGAAGAACATGGAACAGCTAATCAAGGATGTCCAAATACCATGAATCAACTTAAAGAAGTGAAGGAAGAGATAAAGGATATTAAGAAGAAACAGGGGGAACATACTGAAGAAATCATAAACATACATAAAAAGATAATGAATCTGTTGGTGATGAATGGCACAATGTAAGAAATAAAAAACATGCTGGAAGCACATAACATCAGATTTGAACAGGCAGAAGAAAGAATTAGTAATGTCAAAGACAGTATATCTAAAATCAGTAGAATAAGTAGATTAAAAAGATAGAAAAAAAGTCATCAGGGACTCAGGGAACTAAATGACAATATGAAATGCACAAACATACACATTATAGGCATCTCAGAGGGAGAAGAGAAGGGAAAGGAGGCAGAAGGAGTGTTGGAGGAAATAATGGCTGAAAATTTCACAACTCTTTTGAGGGACATGGACGTACATGTCCAGGAAGCACAGTGTACTCCAAACAGTATAAATCCTAAAAAGCCTACCCCAAGATTTATACTTATCAATTGTCAAACGCTCAAGACAAAGAGAAAATACTGAAAGCAGCAAGAGAAAAGAGATTCATCACATACAAGGGAAGCTCGATAAGATTAAACACTGATTTCTCATCTAAAACCATGGAGGCGAGAAGGCAGTGGTATGACATAGTTAAGGTGCTCAAAGAAAAAAACTGCCAGCCAAGAATTCTGTATCCAGTAAAGCTGGCATTAAAAAATGAAGAAGAGTTCAAAATAACCACAAACAAATTAAGAGAGTTGGTCAACAAGAAACCTGCCCTTCAAGAACTAAAGGGAGAAGCAGGTATGGCTCAAGCAATTGAGCTTCCGCCTACCATATGGGAGGTCCCTGGCTTGGTTCCCAGTGCCTCCTAAAGAAGACAGAGATCTGGCACGATGGGCAGGTGTGGCAAGATGACACAACAAGAGACATAAGAAGAAAAACATAATGAGAGACATAACAAAGCAGGGAACAGAGGTGTCTCAAGTGATTAGGTGCCTCCTTCACACATCAGATGTACTGGGTTTGGTTCCCAGTGCCTCTTAAAGAAACAAGGAAGACAAACAGACACAGCAAGAGCAAACAATGAGGGAATGGGGAGAAATAAATAAATAAATAAATAAATAAATAAATAAATAAATAAATAAAATAAGATACAAAAGGGAGTTCTGCGGGTTGAAAGAAAAAAAACAGGAGAGAGAGGGTTGGAAGAGAGTGTAGAAGGGAAGAGTATTAGTAAAAATAATAAAAAGGAAAAATGAGGAATAAAAACAAAATATGACATATATAAACCTAAAGAAAACATGGTTAAAGTAAGTACTGCCTTGACAGTAATAACATTGAATGTTAATGGATTAAACTCTCCAATCAAAAGACACAGATTGGCAGAATGGATAAGGAAATATGACTCATCTATATGCTGTCTACAAAAAACTCACCTTAGACCCAGGGACGCAAGGAGGTTGCAAGTGAATGGTTGGAAAACGATTTTACATGCAAACAATAACCAAAAAAGGGTAGGATACCTAGACTAATATCAGACAAAATAGACTTTAAATGCAAAACTATTGTAAGAGACAAAGAAGGACACTATATATTAATAAAAGGGGTACTCTACCAAGAAGAAAGAACAATCAAAAACATTTATGCACATAACCAGGGTTCCCCAAAATACATGAGGTAAACATTGGAAAAACTAAGTGGAGAAATAGATGCCTCTACAATTATAGTGGGGGACTTTAATATGCCATTATCACCATTAGAACAGCTCATCAGGGTGAATAAAGAAACAGAGACCTTGAATAATACGTTAGAGGATATAGACCTAATAGACGTTCTTCTCAAATGCGCATGGATCATTCTCCAGAATAAACCACATGCTAAGTCACAGAACAACTCTCAATTAATTCAGAAAGATTGAAATTATACAAATTAATTTCTCTGACCACAATGGAATGAAGCTGGAAATTAATAAGGGGTGGAGAACCAGAATAGGAACAAAGATATGGAAGTTAAACAACACAATTTTAGACAATCAGTGGGTCAAGGAGGAAACTGCAAAAGAAATCAGTAACTACCTTGAAACAAATGAAAATGAGAACACAACATAACAAAACCTATGGGATGCAGCAAAAGTGCTGAGAGGGAAATTTTTATAGATATACAGGCCTATATTAAAAAGAAGAAAGAGCTAAAATCAATGATTGTATTAGTCAGGGTTCTCTAAGGAAACAAAAATCAACAGGAGATATCTGTCAATAATACGAGATTTTATAAGAGTCTCTCATGTGACCTTGGGGATGCACAAGTCCAGGTCCACAGGCAGGCTGCAAACCAGGGGCTCCGATGAAAGCCCAGTGAAGGTCCTTGAAGAGTTTCTGGGAGAAATTGGCTGTCCAAAGATGAGCTGGAAAATTCTCTCTGAATGTTGAAATCACTTCCCCTTTTAAGGTATTAAACTGATTGGATAAAAGTGTCACTCATTGCTGATGGCAATCTCCTTGATTGATGCAGATGTAATCAGCCATCCACACAGTAAACTCACTGGTGACCAAAATCCATAAATGTTCTTGTATTACAATTAGCCCAGTGCTTGCTGGACCAAACACCGGGACACAATTATCTGGCCGAGTTGACACATTAGCCTAACCATCACAGTCCACCCCTTGTCAACTCAGCAACCACACACACTACCTTAAACCATACTTAGTCTCTAAGTAAAAACAAGAACAGACAAGCATACATATATATTTCCTCCTAACAATGTTCAACTCGCCTGTGTACAAATGGAAATGCATTAATTCCCTACAGAATAGGGTGCAAGTCCTTGGGTAACATTCACTCTTAAACTTGACATCCTTAAATATTATGACATGAAATTAATACAACTTTTCATATGATAGGGGAAAAGGCTGGGGAAGAAAACAAAGAAATTTGTTTTGTGTACATATACAATAATACTCATAACGAAACAAGGAAGAAAGGTTCATGACTATTACAGTCCTCATTTCTGTAACTGGTCACATGTCCAAAGTTCATATTTATGAGTGCATATACCTCCTTCCACTACCCATTCCATGTTCCTGTTATGCTCAGCAAGCACTTCAGCTGGCCGTGCTTCTTTGCCTGGTGGGGTGACCCAAACTTTCATTCCTGGAGATTCTGGGCCATTGTTAGTCCTGCTTGGATTGGGTTATTGCAATTTTCCATTGACTTTAACCACAGGGCATGGCACTACTAGGAGATGCCCTAGAGGATATCCTGTTTTCCAGGCAAACTCTTCTTTACCTTCATTATGTAGATGTAGTCGTATTTCCCTTGATAGTCAGGATCAATCACCCCAGCCAGTACAGTAATTTCCTTCTTTGCCTGTTGATTCAGAGGCAAGAGGAGCCCAAAGTCACCAGGTGGCAGTCTTAAATTCCAGTTCAATGGAATCATTATTGTGTTCACTGGTGGCAGCACTCCTCCTTTCGGGACTAAAACCTGTAGACCAGCAGAGCTAAAGGTTGCAGAGACAGGAAGCAAAAATTTTCCTAGTGGGTCACTAGGGGTAATAGTGAATGGTGCCACTTCAATTTCCACCCCCTTGATTCCTGGACCCATGAATCCTGATTATGGGAGAAACAGCACCATAGAGTGGGCGCTGATTTAGAGCATACACAGCCTCCTGGAGAAAATTGCCCCAGCCCTGCAAGGTATTGCCACCTAGTTGGTGCCATAATTGAGTCTTCAAAAGGCCATTCCACCGTTCTATTAATCCAGCTGCTTCAGGGTGATGGGGAACATGGTAAGACCAGTGAATTCCATGGGCATGTGCGCATTGCCACACGTCATTTGCTGTGAAATGGGTTCTTTGATGAGAAGCAATGCTGTGTGGAATGCCATGGCGGTAGATAAGACATTCAGTAAATCCATGGATGGTAGTTTTGGAAGAAGCATTGCATGCAGGAAATGCAAACACATATCCAGAGTATGTTTCTATTCCAGTTGAAACAAATCACTGTCCCTTCCATGGTGGAAGTGGCCCAATGTAGTCAACCTGCCAATAGGTAGCAGGCTGGTCACTTCGAGGAATGGTGTCATATCGGGGGCTGAGTGTGGGTCTCTGCTGCTGGCAGATTGGGCATTAAGCAGTGGCTGTAGCCAAGTCAGCCTTGGTGAGGGGAAGTCCATGTTGCTGAGCCCATGCATAACCTCTGTCCCTACCTCCATGGCCACTTTGTTCCCAAGCTCATTGGGCAATGGCAGGAGTGGCTGAGGAAAGAGGCTGAGCATTAACCACAGAGTGGGTCATCTTATCCACTTGATTATTAAAATCTGACTCTGCTGAAGTCACCCTCTGGTGAGCATTCACATGGGACACAAATATGTTCATGTTTTTTTGCCCACTCAGAAAGGTCTATCCACATACCTCTTCTGCAGACCTCCTTGTCACCAATTTTCCAATCACATTCCTTCCAAGTCCCTGACCATCCAGCCAAACCATTGCCAACAGCCCATGAATCCGTGTACAAATGCACCTCTGACCATTTCTTCTTCCCAGCAAAGTGAACAACCAGGTGCACTGCTCGAAGTTCTGCCCACTGGGAGGATTTGCCCTCACCGCTATCCTTCAAAGATGTCCCGGAAAAGGGCTGCAGTGCCGCAGCTGTCCACTTTTGGGTAGTACCTGCATATCATGCAGAACCGTTTGTAAACCAGGCCCAAGTTTTCTCATCCTCAGTCAACTGATTGTAAGGGACTCCCTAAGAGGCCAAAGCTGTGGGCTGGGAAAGAGAAGGTAACGTGGCAGGGGTGATGACCATGGGCATTTGGGCTACTTCCTCATGTAACTTACATGGACATTCAGGACCCACTCAAGCCCTATCTCATATATAACACTTCCACTTTATTATGGAGTGCTGCTTTGCATGCCCAACTTTATGGTTTGGTGGTTCAGACAATATCCAGCTCATAATAGGCAACTGAGGTCTCATGGTAACTTGTTGGCCCATGGTAAGCGTTCAGTCTCTACTAAGGCCCAGTAGCAAGCCAAAAGCTGTTTCTCAAAAGTGGAGTAGTTATCTGTAGAGGATGGCAGGGCTTTGCTCCAAAATCCCAAGGGTCTGCATTGTGATTCCCCTATAGGGGCCTGCCAAAGGCTCCAGACAGCATCCCAATTTGCCACTGAAACTTCCAGCACCATTGGATCTGCCGGATCAAGTGCAATGCAGCTTGCACAGTAGCCTGGACCTGTTGCAGGGCCTCCTCTTGTTCCGGTCCCCAATCAAAACTAGCAGCTTTTCTGGTCACTCAGTAAATGGGCTGGAGTAGCACACCCAGATGAGGAATGTGTTGTCTCCAAAATCTGAAGAGGCCAACTAAGCATTGTGCCTCTTTTTTGGTCATAGGAGGGGCCAGATGCAACTGCTTATCCTTTACTTTAGAAGGGATATCTTGACATGCCTGACACCACTAGACACCTAGAAATTTCACTGAAATGGAAGGACCCTGTATTTTTGTTGGATTTATCTCCCATCCTCTCTCACATAAATGCCTTACCAATAAGTCTAGAGTCTTTGCTACTTCTTACTCACTAGGTCCTATCAACATGGTATCATTAATATAATGGACCAGTGTGATGTCTTGTGGGAGGGAGAGACAATTAAGTTCCCTGCGGACATTATTATGACATAGGGCTGGAGAGCTGATGTACCCTTGAGGCAAGACAGTGAAGGTATACTGCTGGCCTTGCCAGCTGAAAGCAAATTGTTTCTGGTGGTCCTTCCTAACAGCAATTGAGAAAAAAGCATTTGCCAGATCAACAGCTGCATATCAAGTACCAGGGGAAATGGTGATTTGCTCAAGCAATGACACCACATCTGGGACAGCAGCTGCAATTGGAGTCACCACCTGGTTAAGTTTACGATAATCTACTGTCATCCTCCACGATCCACCTATTTTCTGCACAGGCCAAATAGTAGAGTTGAATGGGGATGTGGTGGGAATCACCACCCTTGCATCCTTCAAATCCTTGATGGTGGCACTAATCTCTGCAATCCCTCCAGGAATCCAATATTGCCTTTGACTTACTATTTTCCTAGGTAGGGGCAGTTCTAGTGGCTTCCACTTGGCCTTTCCAACCATAATAGTCCTCACTCCACAAGTCAGGGATCCAATGTGGGGATTCTGCCAGTTACTGAGTATGTCTATTCCAATTATGCATTCTGGAACCAGGGAAATAACCACAGAATGGGTCCAGGGACCCACTGGACCCATGGTGAGATGGACCTGAGCTAAAACTCCATTAATCATCTGACCTCCATAAGCCCCTACTCTGACTGGTGGACCACAGTGACATTTTGGGTCTCCTGGAATTAATGTCACTTCTGAGCCAGTGTCTAATAATCCCAAAATATTTGATTATTTCCTTTTCACCAATGCACAGTTACTCGGGTAAAAGGCCATAGGTCTCCTTGGGGAAAGGTGGCAGGAAGATTAACAGTATAAATTTTTGGCAGTTTAACAGAATCCTTCCCCAAGGAGACCTGGCCTTCTTCTCTTTCAAGGGGCTCTGGGTTTGAAAACTGTCTCAAGTCTGGGAATTGATTAAGGGGCTATGATTCTCTGCATCTGTAATTTGAGTTAGGGTTTTGTTCACTCGACCTAGAACCCTTCTGCCTATACAGATCCAGAAGAAATTTAGTAGACTGCCCATGTGTTTCACTTCTAGGTACCCCATGATCTATTAGCCAAGACCATAACTCCATATGACTCTGACTATTTTGAGTGCTGCTTTGAATCTACCTTTCATTGTGGTACCTGCCTCAGGGCTGAGAGGAAGTCCAGACTCCCTGGGGCAGTGCATGCTTCAGTTTGGCTGGTACCCACCTCAAGGCTGGAAAGGGGTCCGGACTCCCTGGGACAGGCTGGAAGCTGGATGATACAAGGTTGACAAGGTGTGGTCTCCACAGGGCAGGCCATTGCAGGTTTATCTGGAAAAGTCTCAGCAGAATTTAGGGTTCCAATGTCCCTACCAATATTATCATCATCCCACATGTCTCCATCCCAGTCCTCAGGGTTCCACTCCTTTCCAATCAATGCCTTCACTATAATTGCAGAAACGCTGCGGGGTTGAGATTTTAGTTTCCTCTGTACTTCTGCTACTCGTACAATGAGAGTCTGGGTTTGATTCTCAGATATCTCAAGTCTGTGGCTACAGGAGACAAGATTTTCTTTCAGGGCACACATAGCAACTTTCACATCATTCATGCGGCATTTAAGTTTCAAATTTGAAGACTTTAGCTCATCTCTTTCTTTTGTAACTGTACCCAGAGTATCTAGGAGGAACCAGCCAACATCATTATACCTATACAAAACTCTGTTAAGATGTTGAAAACACTCTCGCCCAGATCCTTGCCTCTTATAAATGTGGAAGTAGGGGAATCTAGTGATGATATTTTGTATATCTCCATTGCCAACTTATGCTATGGACTCTTAGTGGCCTCTTCATTATTGAAAAGGGAGTCATTAGTACACTTGAGTCCAATTAGAGTAGAGAGCCAATTACAAAACTCCCAGAACCACCTCAGATATCCCATGTTTAAGATTCTGTTCCCCAAGAACCACACCCAGTACCAACTCTATTAGTCAGGGTTCTCTAGGGAAACAAAATCAACTGGAGATATTTGTCAATAATATGAGATTTTATAAGAGTCTCTCACATGACCGTGGTGATGCACAAGTCCAGATTCCCCAGGCAGGCTGCAAACCAGGGGCTCTGATGAAAGTCCAGTGAAGGTCCTTGATGAGTTTCTGGGAGAAGTTGGCTGTCCAAAGACAAGCTGGGAAATTCTCTCTGAATGTTGAAATCACTTCCCCTTTTAAGGTATTCAACTGATTGGATAAAAGTGTCACTCATTGCAGACCACAATCTCCCTGATTGATGCAGATGTAATCAGCCATCCACGCAGTAAACTCACTGGTGACCAAGTCCATAAATGTTCTTGTATTACAATTAGCCCAGTGCTTGCTGGACAAAACACGAGGACACAATTACCTGGCCGAGTTGACACATTAGCCTAACCATCACAATAACTAACAGCATATCTCAAGGAACTAGAAAAAGAACAACAGACTATCCCAAAGCAAGCAGAAAGAAGGAAATAACAAAGATTAGAGCAGAGCTAAATGGAATTGAAAATAAAAAATAAATAAAAACACTAGAAAATTTTAACAAAACCCAAAGCTGGTTCTTTGAGAAGATTAATAAAATTGGCAAACACTTAGCTAGACTAACAAAGAAAAAGAGAGAGAAGATTCAAGTATATAAAATAAAAAACAAGGGAGGAGATATCACCACTGATACCCAGAATTAAGAGTATCACAAGAGGTGTAGAAGTTTGGCAGTTTGATATAGTTATGAATTCCAAAAATAGATATTGGACTATGCTTGTAAACTGGTCTGCTAATCTGGGCATGATTAAGTTATGATTAGGGCATTGACTGGGCTACATCAGTAGGGCATTGAGCCCCACCCCTTGGTGGGTGGGGTCTCAAAGATAAAAGACATTGGAAAGGACAGAGTTGTAGTAGTTTTGAGTTGGAGTTCTTGATGTTGGAGTTCTCGTGAGGAAGGAGAGAAGGCCCCAGGAAAAGAGATGAGCCATTCACCTGATAGTCTACAGCTGGTCTTGCGGAGAGAGGCAAAGCCTAGAGATCCTCATTGTCTACAGCTGACCTTGTGGAGGAAACAGAGGAGCTGAGCCAGAAAGAAATGTAGCCCCAGGAAGAGAGGAACCCAAGAAGCCTGAATCCTGGCAAATGTCAGCAGCTGTCTTGCTCCAACACATGGCAACAGACTTTGGTGAAGGAAGAAACTTATGCTTTATGGCCTGGTTACTGTAAGCTTCTACCCCAAATAAATACCCTTTATAAAGACCAACCAATTATTGGTATTTTGCATCAGCACCCCTTTGGCTGACTAATACAAGAGGATACTTTGAAAAATTGTACATCAACAGGATGGATAACTTAGATAAAATGGACAAATTTCCAGAAACACGCCAAGCAACTTACATTGATGAAAGAAGAAATAGAAGAACTCAAAAGAACAATCACAAGTAGCGAGATTTAATCAGTCACCAACAACCTCCCAACTAAGAAGAGCCCAGGACCAGATGGCTTCACAGGTGAATTCTACCAAACATTCCGGAAAGAATTGTTTAATCAATCCTGTTTAAACTCTTCCAATAAAATAGGCATGGAGGGAACATTGCCTAATTCATTCTATGATACCAACATCATTCTAACACCAAAGCCACATAAAGATGCCACAAGAAAAGAAAACTACAGACCAATCTCTCTAATGAACCTGGATGCTAAAATCCTCAACAAAATACCTGCTAATCATATTCAACAACAAATCAAACGAATTATACACCATGACCAAGTGGGTTTCATCCCTGGTATGCAAGGATGGTTCAACATAAGAAAATTAATCAATGTAATACACCACATGAACAGATCAAAAGAAAATATTACATGATCATCTTTATTGATGCAGAAAAAGCATTTGATAAAATACAGAATCCTTTTTTGATAAAAACACTTCAAAAGATAGGAATAGCACAATAGCAAAAGTTGGAAACAACCCAGGGGTCCATCAACTAATGAATGGATGAACAAATTGTGGAGCATACATGATGGAATATTTTGTAGCAGTAAAAAGAAATGAAGTAATGAAACATACAACAACGTGGATAAACCTAGTGGACATTATGTTGAGTGAAGCAAACCAGACACAAAAAGACAAATACTGCATGCTTGCCTTATTATAAACTAAATATATTATGTGAAATATAAATATGTTATGTGAAATATGAATATGGGTAAAACTACATATATAAGACCATTTTTCTTTGAAGCTGAACAAATGTAGGTTAATACTACAAAATGTTAATATCAGACAAAAAAAACATTATACTAAATGAAGGAGACCAGACACAAAGTATTACATATTGAATGATTCCATTTATATAAAATGTAAATATAAATCAATTTATAGAGATGAAATTGGAAAAGTGGTTATGTAGTGTTGAGGAAAGAATGCTAAAGGTGTGGAGTCTTTCTTTTTGGAGTAATGAAATTGTTCTAAAATTTTCGAGATAATGAATGTACAACATTGTGCTTATACTAAAAGCCATTGACTATACACTTTGGATAGATCATATGGTATGTGAATATATATATATATATATATCAATAAACCTGTTTAATAAACAAATAAATAATTGTGCAAGAATAGTAAGAAATAGCAGCTACGTACAGCAAGGGAAACAGAGAGATTGAGAAGTGAGGAATTTTCTTGTTTATCTGGTTTTTGTTCATTATTAAATATTATTGAAATAATGAAAATGGTTTAATAATGATTGAAGTGTTGAATGCACAACTATGTGATTATACCAAATACCATTGATTGTACACTTCGGATAAACTGTATGCTTTACTAATATGTATCAATAAAATTGATTTGTTTTCAAAAAAAGATAGGAATGGAAGGAAATTTCCTAAACTTGATAGAGGGTATATATGAAAAACCCACAGCTAACAGCATAATCAATGGTGAAATGCTAAAGGCTTTCCCTCTAAGATCAGGAACAAGACAAGGATGCCCACTGTTATCCCTCTTATTTAACATTGTGTTAGAAGTACTTGCTTGAGCACTTAGGCAAGAGAAAGATATAAAAGGCATCCAAATTGGAAAGAAAGACGTAAAATTTTCACTATTTGCAGATGACATGAACCTATACATAGAAAGCCCTGAAAAATCTACAACAAAGCTTCTAAAGCTGATAAACGAGTTCAGTAAAGTAGCTGGATATAAGATCAACACACAAAAATCAGGAGCATTTCTGTATGCCAAAAATTAGCAATCTTAGGAGGAAATCAAGAAAAAAATTCCATTTACAATAGCAACTGAAAGAATCAAACACCTAGAAATAAACTTAACTAAAGATGTAAAGGACTTGTACACAGAAAACTACACAGCATTGTTAAAGGAAACCAAAGAAGACCTAAATAAATGGAAGAATATTTCATGTTCATGGATTGGAAGACTAAACATCATTAACATGTTTGTCCTAATGGAAAACACCCATCACAAGGTACAGAGTGTCTGCAACTGCAAGCAAGATAGTTCCATCCATCTGCCCCCTGGGGCCTAGGCCCTCTCTCAATGAGAAAGAAAGTGGGTATCACTATCCCAAATTCCTCAAGATTGGGGAATGAACAATGAACTAAAGTGGACTTATTATTATTCTCTTATAGACTTATTGTTATTCTGGCAATGGAAGAACTTTTATCATTGATATAAAGGCAGTGGCTACCAGAGGTTCTCAGAGGAAGGAGAGAGAAGAACAGGTGTAATATGGGGGCATTTTCAGGACATTAGAATTGTCCTGCATATTTCAATGACAGATACAGGCCTTTATATATTTTGTCATAACCTACAAAATTATGCAGGGCAGAGTGTAAACTATAATGTAAACTCTAGTCCATGGTTAATAGCAATGCTTCAATATGTGTTCATCAATTTTAGCAAATCTACCACACTAATGAAGGTTGTTGTTAATGTGGGAAAGTATGGGAGGGGGAGGGGGTGGGGCATATGGGAATCCCCTATAATTTTTATGTAACATTTATGTAATCTAAAGCTTCTTTAAAAATTAAAATTAAAAATTAAAAAATGATGTCTGTCCTACCCAAATTAATTTACAGATTTAATGCAATCCCAATAAAAATTGCAACAGCATTTTTTACTGAATTGGAAAAGCTAATTATGAAATTTATTTGGAAGAGGAAGGGGCCCTGAATAGCCAAAAAATATTGAGGGAAAAAAATGAAATTGAAGGAATCATGCTATCTGACTTTAAAGTATACTACAAAGCTACAGTGGTCAAAACTGCATGGTATTGGTACAAGGATAGATATACTGACCAATGGAACTGAATTGAGGGTTCTGATATAGATCCTTGCATATACGGTCAATTGGTTTTCAACAAGGACACCAAACCCACTCAACTGGGACAGAATGGTCTCTTCAACAAATAGTGCTGAGAGAACTGGATATCCATATTCAAAATAATGAGAGGATCACCCTCTCATGACCTATACAAAAATTAACTCAAGATGGATCAAAGACCTAAATATAAGAGCCAAGACCATAAAGCTCCTAGAATATAATATAGGGAAGCACCTACAAGATCTTGTAGTAGGAAATGCTTTAATAAACTTTACACCCAAAGCATGATCAATGAAAGAAAAAATAGATAAAAGGGACCTCTTCAAAATTAAAAACTTTTGCACTCAAATGGTTGAGCGCCTGCTTCCCATGTACGAGGTGAAAATATTTGGTAACCATTTTCCAATAAGGGCCTAATATCCAGCATATATAAAGAAATAGTACATCTCAAAAATAAAAAGACAAACAACCCATTTTAAAATGGGCAAGATTTGAATAGAAACTTCTCCAAAGAAAAAATACAAATGGCTAAAAAGCACATAAAACGATGCTCAACATCACTAGCTATTAGGGAAATACAAATCAAAACTACAATTAAATATCATCTTACACCTATCAGACTGGCAGTTATTTAAAAAACAGAGAACTACAAGTTTTGGAGTGGATGTGGAGGAAAGGGAACACTCATCTGCTGTTGGTGAGAATGTCGAATGGTGCAGCCATTGTGGAGGATAGTTTGGCGATTCCTCATGATGCTAACTATAGCACCGCCATATGATCCAGCAATCCCATTGCTAAGTATATACCCAGAAGATGTGAAAGCAGGGACACGAACAGATATATGCACACCAATGTTCATAGTGGCATTATTCACTAGTGCCAAAAGTTGGAAGCAACCCAAGTGTCCATCAACAGATGAATTGATAAGCAAATTGTGGTATATACATACAATGGAATATTACTCAGCTGTAAGAAGGAATGCAGTATTAACACACGGGATAACATGGATGAATCTTGAAGACCTTAGGTTGAGTGAAATAAGTCAATCACTGAAGGACAAATATTACATGATCTCACTGATATGACTTAAGCAAATTAAGCAGACTTACAGGAAGTCTGGAAGACAGGTAATCAAGAGACTGAAAGGGAGTAGAGTATGTGGTGAGCCAATGCTCAATATGCGCAAAACCTATGATAAGGTGGAAGAGGTGGTTGGGCAGTGGATGGGGATATAGTGCAGTGATGTGATTGGATTCAACAGTGCGGGAATGTGAGGGGAAGTAGGGTGTGGGGTGGATTGGATTGTCCATGGAACTGGGGCGGAGAGCTGGAGGAAGAAACAGGTGAACTCTGTGGATTTGTAGGTCTGTGGTTAAAACTACAATGGTGGGAATGTTCTTTTGGCAAATATGGCAGGGGAGGTGCATGGCATTGGGGGTTGGGGGATATGTGGGAAAGAGCACATCTGGGGCATGCTTAAATGGAATATGAAAGTGGTCATCTTGTCATAGTGTGCTATCTCAGTGGGTTGAGACCCACACAATAAACAAGAAAATATTAAATTCCCATCCTAGGGAGTCCTGCTAAGTTCTCCATTAGAGGGACAAGAATCTCTCGAGAACAAAGGCAGTGACTAATAAAAGAAAACAGACCAATATTTCAAGCTCTCAATATTATTGCATGTAACTATGAACCTTATTCTTCAAAAATTGAAACTTAGTGGTTATCATAGGTTCTGAGGGGAGGGGAGGGAAAAATAGAATAGATAGAACACAGGACATTTTTAGGGTATTGGAATTGTTCTGCATGATCTTGCAATGACTGATACAGGCCATTTTAAATTCTGTCAAAAACTATAAAAATGTATTGCCCAAAATGTAAACCATAATGTAAACAATTGACCATAGTTAGTAGCAATGCTTCAATATTGGTACATCAATTGTAACAAATGTATGATACTCATGTAAGATGTTATTAATAAGGAGAGTTGAAGAGGGGAAAGGTGTTGGGTATATGGGAATCCCCTTATTTTCTATGTGACTTTTCTGTAACCTAAAGCTTCTTTAAAGATAAAGAAAAAAAAAAAAGACACTGGGGGAACATACGGAAGAAATTGTCACTCTACATAAAAGATAACACATATTAGTGTAATGAAAGACAAAAAAATTCTTTTTGTATTTTATTTATTTTATTATTAATTTTGTTTATTTTTTGGCTTTGCTTTGGGGGAGGATTTGGATTGCAGACATGTCACAACTGTGGCAGAGGAGGAACACTGGTGCAGGGTGTCATTGATTGGGGAATGTGTGGGGAGGTGTGCACCTGGGGCAAGCCTCTATGGCAGATGAACATGTTCAGATGGTCATGCGGTATTGTCTTGGTGGGTGGAGACCCACAAAATAATCTAAAGAATATTGAATTTCCATCCTAGGAAGTCCTGCTATGTTTTCTAATAGAGTGGCAAGAATCCCCCAAGTACATGGGCAGTACCTAGAAGGAGGACAGGCCATTATGCCAGGCCTTTGATACTGATGTTGTACTTATGAACTTTGTTCTTGTGAAATTGAAACTTAGTCTAGTATTATATATTGCCTAAGAGTTACCTCCTGAAAGCCTCCTTGTTGCTCAAATGTGGCCTCTAAGATAAACTCAGCATATAAATGCACTACACTCCCCACCCACCCACCCACCCCCGCCCTCAGAATGGGACATGACTCCCAGGGATGAGCCTCCCTGGCACTGAGAGATTATTCCCAAGTGTCAACTAGCAATGCATTTGGGAAAAAACCTTGACCAAAAGGGGGAAATATTAAAGACAAATGAGTTTTTGCGGCTAAGAGACTTCAAAGTGAGTTGGGAAGTCATTCCAGAGGTTACACTTATGCATGTCTCAGGAGGATTTCACTGACTTGCACAGTAAACAGTGATTCAAACAGGGGGGCTCCTGAGGGTTATAGAGACATCTAGACAGGGAAGACAACCTCAGGAATTCAGCACCTTGTCAATGAGCCTTACTTTGGAATATATGCTTGCCAATGTAACAGAGGTAGACTCATTTATAATTTCCCTACACATGGCTCTTCAGCCCCTTTTATTTGAACCTATAATTTGCACTATACTCATTAAATATATGTCCCTGTCACTGAAATTTTCATTCTCTTCATATGCCAGTTGAGCCCTGAATCTCAGCAGAGTTGCAACACCTACTCTCCAGGTTACTAGCCTCATCCAGGACACCTAACAAAAGGATGATGATGGACAACGCCCATCCCAAAAAACAGAAAGTGTCTACAACTGCAAGCAAAACAGTTCCATCCATCTGCTCCATGGGATCTAAGCTCCCTCTCAATCAGAAACAGAGTGGGCATCACCATCCCCAAATCCTCAAGACTGAGGAATGAACAAACATAAGGGGGAATGCTTATCTACAGGCTAAAGTTGACTTATTTTTATTCTAGCAATTGAAGACCTTGTAACATTGATATAAAGGCACTGGCCACCAGAGGTTCTGAGGGGAGGGAGAGGGAAGAATAGGTGTAACATGGGGCATTTGGGGGACATTGGAATTGTCCTGCATGGCATTGCAATGACAGATACAGACCATTATACATTTTGTCAAAACCTATAAAATTGTGCAGTGCAAAGTGTAAACTATAATGTAAACTACAGACCATGATTAGTAGAAGTGCTTCAATATGTGTTCATCAATTGTAACAAATGTACCATACTAATGAAAGATGTTGTTAATAGGGGAAAGTGTGGGAGGGGAGGGGGTCGGATATATAGGAAGCCCCCTATATTTTTTTCATTTTTTTCATTTATTGAAGTATATCACTCATACATAAACATACATAAACAATAAGTACATAGTAATAGTTGTGAACTTACAAAACAAACATACATTACATCATACAGGGCTCTCATACTTCACCCTACCACCAATACCTTGCATTGTTGTGAAACATTTTTAACTAATGATTAAAGAGCATCCTCAAAATATTACTACTAGCCAAAGTATCTTACATCTGGTGTACATACATAAACAATAAGTACATAGTAAAAGTTGTAAACTTACAAAGGAAACATGCATAACATCATACAGGGGTCCCATACATCAACCCACCACCAACACCTTGCACTATTAAGAAACATTTGTTATAAATTATTAAAGAATATTGTCAAAATCTTAATACTAATTATAATCCTTATCTTACATTTGATGTGTTTTCCTCCAATCTACCCTATTATTATTTTTTAAATATATTTTTATGACAGAAATTGTTAACTTACAAAACAATCATGCACATGTACAGAATTCCCATACAACACCCCTCTATCAACACACCACACTGTGGTGGAACATTTGTTACAGATTATGAGATAATATCATCAGATCATTGCCAGGTCCATACCCTACATTTGGCACACTTTTTCCATACTTCCCCATTATCAACACAGTACATCTTTGGCATAGATGCAAGAATATTACATTATTATTGTTAACCATAGTCCATAGGTCATTCCAGTTGTATTTTTCCCATGCTTCTCCATATTCCCACCACCCTGCAATAGTGATGTACATCTGCTCTAGCTCACAAAGGACACACTTGCATCTGTATCATCAACCACAATTCTCATGCACCTCTAGATTTCCTATGTTATTCAGTCCCTAGATTATTCTTTCACTTCCTGTCAATTGGCATTTACATCCCTAGACTACCCTTTTCACCCACAATCCCATTTATAAACAAGCTGTTACTCACTATAATGTGTTACCATCAACTCTATACATTTACACACTTTTACAGTAAAGTTAAATAAAACTTCTACATACATTAAACATCAGTAGTCCATCTCAGTCCTACTCTTATCTCCTTTAAGAATCCACCACCTACCACCAGGTCTTGAAGATATTTTCCTACATTTTCTTCTAGAAGCTTTATGTTTCTTGCTTTTATATTTAGGTTTTTGTTCCATTTTGAGTTAATTTTTGTATAGAGTGTGATATAGGGGTCCTCGTTCC
Source organism: Tolypeutes matacus (assembly GCA_026826555.1). Lineage (NCBI taxonomy): Eukaryota > Metazoa > Chordata > Mammalia > Cingulata > Chlamyphoridae > Tolypeutes > Tolypeutes matacus. Next base: position 189,191 of record JAKSZT010054141.1, read on the forward strand.
TTCTTTTGGCTATGGATATCCAGTTCTCCCAGCACCATTTGTTGAATGGACTGTTCTGCCTGAGCTGGGTGAGTTTGACAGGCTTGTCAAAATTCTCTTGACACTAGATGTGAGGGTCTGATTCTGAACCATCAATTCAGTTCCATTGCTCTATGTGTCTGTCTTTATGCCAGTACCATGCTGTTTTTACCACTGTAGCTAGGTAATTAAATATTTAAAGTATGGAAGTGAGAGTCCTCAACTTTGCTTTCCCTTTTTAAGATGTTTCTGGCTACTCAGGACCCTTTACCCTTCCAAAACAATTTGATAATCGTGCTTTCCTTTTTTTTAAAAAAAAATATTTTTTTTATTTATTTATTCCCCCCTTGCTGCTTGTGCTTGCTGTGCGTTTTGTTTTGTTTTGTTTTGTTTCTGTGTCTGCTTGTCTCCTTCTGTTGCGTCATCTTGGTGCGCCAGCTCACTGCACCACGCAGGCCGGCTTGCCTTCACCAGGAGGCCCCAGGAATCGAATCCAAGGCCTCCCATATGGTAAACGGGAGCCCAATTGAGCCACAGCAGCTTCCCTCCATTTATTTTTAAAATGCTAGTGGAATTTTTATCAGGGTTGCACTGAATCTGTATATCAATTTGAGTGGAATTGACATCTTAATGATATTTATTCTTCCAATCTGTGGGCACGGAATGTTCTTCCAATTATTTAGGTCTTTTTTTTTATTTCTTTTAACAATGAGTTGTAGTTTTCTGAATACAAGTGCTTTACATCATTGGTTAAGTTTATTTCTAAACATTTGGGTTTTACCTGTCATATTTTATTTTCACCACTCTTTTGAGATTTTTAGTTACTTTTACTGATATAATATTCATTTCTAGACTCTCTTCCAAGCCTCTTTCTCCTGTTTTTTGTTTTCAGACTGTAACACACCTTTTAGTATTTCCTGCAAAGCCAGTCTCTTGGTTATAAACTCTCTCAGTTTCTGTTAATCTGTGAATATTCCACACTTTTACAAAAATGTGACAAAAATGTGTCATTTTTGAAAGACAATCTTGCCGGATATAAGATTCTTGGCTGGAAGTTTTTCACTTGCAATATCTTAAATATATCATACCACTGTCTTCTTGTCTCCACGGTTTCTGATAAGAAATTGGCACTTAATCTTATTGGGTGTCCCTTATATGTTATGCATTGCTTTGGTCTTGCTGCTCTCAGAATTCTCTCTTTGTCTTTGGCATTTGACATTCTGATTAGCATGTGTCTTGGAGTTGGTCTATTCAGATTTATTCAGAGTGGAGTATGTTGTGCTTCTTGGACATGGATATCCATGTCTTTCAATAGGGTTGGGAAACTTTCTACCATTATTTCTTCAAATATTCCTTCTGTCCCTTTTCCCTTATCTTCTCCTTCTGGAACACCCATGACACGTATGCTTGCACATCTCTTGCTGTCATTTAGTTTCCTGAGACCTTGTTCAATTTTTTCCATTCATTTCTCCATCTGTTCTTTTGTATGTTTGCTTTCAGAGGCCATTTCTTCAAGCTCACCAATCCTTTCTTCTGCCTCCTCAAATCTGCTATTATATGATTCCAGTGTATTTTAAATTACATTTATTGAGCCTTTCATTCCCATAAGGTCTGCTATTTTTCTATGTATGCTCTCAAATTCTTCTTTGTGCTCATCAAATGTCTTCTTAATATCCTTAATCTCTTTAGCCATCTCATTGAATTTGTTAAGGAGATTTGTTTGAACATCTATGATTAGTTGTCTCAACTCCTTTATGTCATCCGGATGCTTATCTTGCTCCTTTAACTAGGCCATATCTTCCTGTTTCTTGGTGTGGATAGTAATTTTTTGTTGGTGTCTTGGCATCTGGCTTACTAGATATTTATTCTGGGTACAGTTTCTCTCTTTAGTTTAGGGCTTTCTTGCCCTTTCTCCCTTGCTGGTTGTGTAGTAGGAACCAAAGATGTATTTGGTGCTGTAAGCTGTGGAGGCTCAAGCTGCCCTCATTTCCCCAGGGACTGATGAAGCTTCTCCCAACTTTCTCCCTTGCCAGGGGTAGGGACAGAGCCAGAGCTGTGTGTGATAATCCAAGTCGTGCAGGCCTAGACCATAGTTGCCCAGAGAGACTGATGAAGCTTCAAGCCCCTTTCTCCCCTGCCTAGGGCAGGGATGGAGCTGCAGGTGTGGGCAGCAATCTATGCTATGTGGGTCCAAAATGACCACAGTTGCCTGGTAGACTTCCAACTATTCACTCTGCCTGCCAAATGTACTTGCAGTTACCCACCAGCTTCCTCCCTGCTAGAGGTAGGGCTGAAGCCTGCAATCTGGGTGAAAGAAGCCGGTCTCCACCAGCACTGTCATTTTCAGTCAGCCTGGCTTCCCCCTATGCCAGGGGTGGAGTCAAAATGGTGGCCACTGGCCTCTTTCTGACTTGGACAGGCTCATACCCCAGCTGCTCCTAAGGTTACACTCTAGCCAGCTGAGCCCGCCAATCAGTAGCTGACATTGGTGACCAACTGTCTCCTCCTCTCTCGCCCCTGGGAAATGGAGCTTCCAACTCCAGCCACTGAACAGCTCCCGAAGCGGCTTGTGCCGCCAGTGTAGAATGATCACCAGCCTCCACAGCATGGCCTGTATTCTCCCAGAGAAGCTGGGGCAGGTCAGCTTTCTCCCTGCCTGAGGTGGGGCTGGGGCTTATGCTAGAGCTGCAAACTGACCTGGATGGAAAGAAGCCGGTCCCTAGCAGCCCTGTGATTTTCAGTCAGCCCCGCTTCCCCTCATGTTGGGGGCAGAGTTAAAATGGTGGCTACCGGCCTCTTTCTGACTTGGACAGGCTCACACTTTAGCTGTTCTTAGGATTATACTTTAGCCCGCCAAATTTACTAATCAGCAGCTGAAGTTGGTGCCCAGTCGTCTCTTTCTCCCCCATTTCTGGGAAGTGGAGCTTCCAATTCCAGCCATGGAACAGCTCCCAAGGTGGCTTGTGCTGCCAGTGGAGGATGGGCACTGGCTTCCGGGGCATGGAGTGCTCTACTTATGAATCTCCTCTGCAGATGGACAGTCTCCTTCCATACTTTCAAGGATGCTGCAGGATGCTCTTCTGGTCTCCTGGAGCCCCCAAACAGGTGCTTTAGATAACTCTGGGTGATTACTAACTGCCCTGTAGCACAAGCTGACTCTAGGAGCGCCTTACTCTGCCACCATCTTGCTGGTTGTCCTCCTCTTATATTTTTTTCTTTTTTTAAAAAACAATTTATTGAAGTATATCATTCATACATGAACATACATAAACTATAAGTATACAGTAAACATCGTGATCTTACAAAACAAACATGCATAACATCATAAAGGGCTCCCACACATCACCTCCCCAAATACCCTGCATTGTTGTGAAACATTTGTTAACAAATCATGAAAGAGCATCGTCAAAGTATTATTACTTATATCCCATGGATATGGTGGGTGGGATGATCCTGCCTGCAAATGCAGGCCCTCTCCATTCCCTGGGATGGCCATTGCCCATCGTGATTCTAGCAATGCAAGAAATTATAACAATGAGGTGGAGCCAGTGGCCACTTGACACTTTTGGGGTAGGGAGGGGATGAGTAGTTGAAATACAGGGGCTTCTTTGGGAGTTAGAGGTTGTTCTGAGTACCGTTGTGGCAACGGATGTAGGCCATTTTAAATCAGCACACACCACTCAGAACTGAGTGGGAGAGAGTGTGGTCTACGGTGTGAACTGTGGTCTATGGTTGGTGGCAAGGCTCCAGGATGTGTAAGTTCATTGAGGGTGGTGGGCCACACTTGTGGGAGATGTTTGTGTGGGATGTGGTGGGAGGTGTGGGAGGTGGGCAACATGGGAATCCCAGTGGGTTCCGTGTAATATTTTGGGTAATCTAAGCACCTCTTAAAATATATGTATACATATATATAAATAACATTTTTGTAAGCAAATACACATATATGCATATATATTTATATATCATTTTGCAAATGTTTGTATGTATTGTGAGAATTTTTATTTTTACCCACAATAAAAATAAATTAAAAATTAAAAAAAAAAGTATTATTACTAACTATAGTCCGTGTCTTCCTCCCCTATACATTTTTTAAGGATTTATTTATTTATTTATTTACTTTTATCCATTTTTACCACCCCCACCCCCACCCCACCCCGTTTTTGCTGTTTCTGTGCCCATTTGCTGGGCCTCCTATATTTTTTAAGTAACATTTATGTAATCTAAAGTTTCTTTAAAAAAAAAAAAAAAAAGAACTGAAACATACCAATGTATTCATTGTGGAATTCCCAGAAAGAAATGAAAGAGAAAGGGTCAGAAAGAATATTCAAAGAAATAATGACTGAAAACTTCCCAAAATTAATGAAAGACATGAATATAGTCAAGGAACTCCAAACAGAGTAAACTCAATAGACCCACCCATGCCATGTTATAATCAAACTGTCAAATGCCAAAGATAAAGAGAATTCTAGAAGCTACAAGAGAGATACAACATGTCACATACAAGGGAATCTCAATAAGATTTCTCATCAGAAACCATGGAGACATGTAGGCAGTGGGAAGACACATTTATAGTGCTGAAAGCAAAAAAAACTGTCAAACGAGAATTTTGTTTCTGGCAAATTTCTCATTCAGAAATGAGGGAGGGAAGCTGAGGGACTTCTCACCACTAGATGGGCCCTACAAGAAATGCTGAAGTGAGTTCTGCAGGTTGAAAGGAAAGGACACTAGACAATTGACTGAAGCTAAATGACGAAATAAAGATCTCCAGTAAAGATAATGACATGGGTAAATATAAATATCATTACTATTGTATTTTTTTAGGTGCCAGGGGCCAGGTATTGAAACTGGGTCCTCGGATGTGCAAAGCTGGCACTCAACCACTGAGTCACATCAGCTCCCTGAGTTGGTTTTTCATTTGTTTTGCTTGTTGTTTGTTTGTTTCAAGAGGCACTGGGAACCAAACCCAGGACTTCCCATGTGGGAAGCAGGCTCTCAATCGCTTGAGCCACATCTGCTCCCCTATTGTATTTTTTATTTGTAGCTCCACTTTTTACTTCATACAGGATCTAAAACACAAATGGTTAAAGTGTAATGATAAATCAATGATTTTGGACTCATAATATATAACTATGTAATTTGTGATAAGAAGTACATTAAAGGTGGGGGATAGGAAATATAGGAACATAGTTTATGTATGCTATTGAAGTTAAGTTGGGATCAAAGCATACAAGATTGTTATAGATTTAGGATGTTATATTTAAGCCCCATAGGAAACAAATTCATAGAGACAGAAAGTAGAGTACAGGTTTCCAGGGGTGAGGGGCAAGAGTAATGGGGATTTAATGCAAAATGAGTATAAGGTTTCTCTATCAGGTGAAGGGAAAATGATAGCAATGGATGGTGGTAAGGGTGCTGCATCATTTTGAATGTGATTAATCCCACTGAATGGTATTCTTGGGAAGGTTTGGGGTGAGAAGATGAATGTTGCATGTATGTTTCCACAATTTAAAAAAGTAAAGAGAAACTAAATATATAATGACTATTAAATGCAATAAAAGATACTGGATCGGATCTGGGTATGGAGGAGAAAAGGCTCAAAAGGATATTTTTGGGACATAAGAAAATATTGGAATATAAGGTTTATATCAATGTTAAATTTCTTGAACTTAGTAACTGTACTTAAGGTGATTGCATGGGTGGGTATCCTTGTTTATAGGAAATGTGTCCAGATGTATTATATGTTTTCAGAGTATAATGTGTACAGACTGCTCACAAGTGTTCAGAAGGTAGATAGATTGATGGACAGATGGATGGATAGATAGAAATGATAGATAGCTAGATAGAGCAAATGAATGGTATGGATGGAGTGGAAAAATGTTGAAGTTGGCTATCTGGGAATCTGGGGGCCTGGGGGTATGTTGGAGTTCTTATTATTTTTGTCAAAGTCCTGTAAGTTTGAAATTATTGAAATTATTTCAAAATAAAAAGTAAAAAAAAATACAAATCTTCCAAGAGGTAGCACTTCCCAGGTTTGTTAAGACATCCTGTCTATAAGGAGCCCTTAAAAACCTAAAATAGTCTATCAACAGAAGAATAGATAAACAAAATGTGATATATAGATAAAATTGAACATTATTCAGCGATTAAAAGGAATGAAGTTATGATGCAAGCTCCTACATGGATGAACCTTTAATACATCATGTTGAGTGAAATAATTTAGCCAAACACAAAAGGGCAAATACTATATGATCTCACTGATATGAAATGATTAGGAAGAGCAAATTCATACGGTCAGGGAGTCGGGTGGGGTAGAGAATGGAGAGTTAATGCTTAATTTATACAAAGTTTCTGATAGGAAATATTGATAATGGATGGAGGTGATGATACCACAACACTGTGAATGTAATTAACACCACTGAATTATATATTTGAATATGGTTAAAAAGAGGAAATTTTAGATTATATATATGCTACAAGAAAAAAAAATGTAAAACCTAGGACTCCACAACACAGTGAGCACTAATGTAACAAGGACTGTTGTTAATAGTACAATTATAATAATAGTCTTTCATCAATTGTAACAAAGGTACCACATTAATGAAAAGTGTTAATAAAAGGGAGGGTATATGGGAACACTGTACTTTCAGCATGATTTTTCTGTAAACCCACAACTTCTCTAATTAAAATAAGAAATTTTTAAAGAACATTCCTCTGCTGAAACTGGTATTCAGCCTGCTGTTTTAGCTGTTCAGACAGCAAGGTCAAGCCCTATGCTCTGTTATTTGTAGTGTACTTATTACAAAGGATTTTCATTCTATGGCATTTGCCATGGTTCATGGGGTGGGGCAGGGAGATGTGAATATTTTATTTGCAGTAAAGCACAGAAAACAGACAAACACCACAGGAAATAGAGCAACAGCAGGCATTGTGCTCAGGAACCTGGGACCTTTGTTACAAAACCTCAAACATCAGCGTGGGTTGGCCTTGAGAATGAACATTCTACACTGGGAGGCACTTATTTTTAAAGAAGTTCTTGTTTGAGGTCATAGCTAGTGAGCTGTATTTCTTTAATGGATACAACATAAAAATCATACTTTTCCTAAACAAGGGTTGTGGAAATGACTTTGCCTTGGCTTGTGCTGCATTTACCCTGGAAGGAAAGCAGGTAAACATGGCTGCAATTTTCATTAAGCTATAAAAATTGATGGAGCCAACTATCTGCCTCCTGAAACTCACCCAATATAAGGAAAGAATTGTCTTAGAAATGGAAATGGAGTACTGACAATGGTGGGAATGGCATCCAGATAGTTTCTAATTTTCACAGTGTCCTACAAAGAGGAGGGAGGGGGTCCTTATGGAGAACAAAATATCACTAAATTCAACCAGCTTTTATTAAGCACCTTCTGTTCCTGTAAGCCTTTGTGTTGGGTCCAGTGGTAGATGAAATTAAAATAAAAGGTTCCTGGTCCTTGCTCTGGAGAAACCTACAGTGTAGCTCGTGGAACTGGAACCAAGTAAAAAATATATGAAATAACAAAATAACAATAAAAAGTGGTATGAGCTGAAACAAAGTATATTAACTTCAAGCACCCAGGAAATGGGGGAGTCAGGGAATCACATGATACTCTGTGTGTGTCTGTGTCCAGTTGTGCCTGTTGGGGGATGTGGAAGTGCAATAATCTGGGAAACGGAGCTTCACCCAGAGTAAGTATAGGGGCTAGATTGTTGGAGAAAATGGAATATTATCTCATAAAAAGCAAAGGGTACAAAGGCAAAAATAAAGACCATCAACAGTGTTGAAAAGGATTTTTTTTAATCATGGTATTTAGAATAGTGGGTCTTTGTGAGCAAGGCTGGGATGAGGAGTTGGGCAACAGTCATGCAGACATTAGTAGTAAGGGGAAAGTTGGATAGATCAATTAAGACTAATTGGGAGAACTTCTGGGAAGATGGTGGAGTAGGGAGTTGCAGGGCTCACTCCTTTTCCAAAATCAGCTAATGGATAGGCAGAAACTAAAACAACTGTTCTGGGGCTATCGGGACCATGGAGTATTGTGCAGCATCCAGGGAAGCACAGAACAGAGAGATGGAGAAACTTCAGCAAAAGACTGTGAATAATTTACTGGGCCATGGCTACTGGCACTCATCCCATCCCTCACTCCCAAAGCAGGTTGGACCCAATTCCAGCCTGGCTGGCTGCTGTAGACTAGGAGGAGGACCACAGAAGTCCTCCTCCCCAGAAACAGGGAGGGACATGGCCCAGTACTGATCCAGACTTTGTCTGGTAAATTTAGACAGCTGGGTCCCATACTTTTAGCCCATCCCAGACAGGCGACACCATGCCATTATTTCAACCCTATGTCAGAAGTAGAGCTATCAGGTATCTAAAAATACCCTGCCTTCTTAGGTGGCCAAAAAGGCTATCTCCTGGACAGACCAGGAAAGTGCAGGTTTGGGAAGCTAAAAAAAAAATTATTTTTGTCCCCAAGGACCTTTAGAACTGATCTGCACCCCTTTCATGGGTCCTTGGCCCTGTTCTAGCTGGGAAATACTGACAAACCAAGTGTCAAAGAAAAGTCTTATCAAAATGTCAATCAACAACAAAATCCTAGACAAGAGAGATAAACTAACATTCAGAGTTAACTTAGCAAGATAATCAGATGCCCAGACACCAGTAAAAAATTACGAGCCATACTAAGAAACAGGAAGATATGGCCCAGTCAAAGGAACAAATTAAAAAGTCAGAGGTGATATAGAATGTGGAACAATTAACCACAGATGAACAAATAAAACTCCTAAATCAATTCAAGGAGATGAAGGAAAATATGGCTAAAGAGATAAAGGATATTAAGAAGACAATGTGCAAGAATAAAGAAGAATTTGAAAGTATAGAAAGAAACACAACAGAATTTATGGAAATGGATGGCAGAATAGAAGGGATTCAAAATAATCTAGAGGGAAGCGGATGTGGCTCAAGCAATTGGGCTCCTGTCTACCATATAGGAGGTCCAGGGTTCGATTCCCAGGGCCTCCTGGTGAAAAGCAAGCTAGCTTGCATGGCAAGCTGGCTGGAGCGGAGAGCTGGCCTGCGCAGGAGTGCTGGCCCGTGCAGGAGTGCTGGCTTGTGTGGAGAGCTGGCACAGCAAGATGATGCAACAAAAAAAGAAACAGAAGAGAGACACTAAGAGATGCAGCAGCCCAGGGATCTGAGGTGGTGCAAGAGATTGAGCAGCCTCTCTCCATTCCAGAAGGTCCCAGGATCAGTTCCCGGTGCCACCTAAAGAGAAGACAAGCAGACACAGAAGAACACACAAAGAGCAGACAGCGAGTGCAAAACAATGGGGGAGGGGAGAAATAAATTTTTAAAATCTTAAAAAATAATAATAATCTAGATGCATACAACAGCAGGTTTGAACAGGCAGAAGAAAGAACTGGAAGATAGGACATTCGAAATCCCAAAGACAGAAGAACAGAGAGATAGAAATATGGAAAAAATTGAGCAGGGTCTCAGGGAATTGAATGGCAGCAATAAAGCACACAAACACACATGCCATGGCAGTCCCAGAAGGAGAAGAGAAAGAAAAAGAAGCAGAAAGGGAGTGGATGCGGCTCAAGCAGTTGGAAAGTCTGGAGTTCAGTTCCCGGTGCCTCCTGAAAAAAAACCAAACAAACAAACAACAAGCAAAACAAAAAAATTTAGAAAAACCAACTCAGGGGAGCCAATGTGGCTCAGTGGTTGAGCGCCAGCTTCCCATATAGGAGGTCCCAGGTTCAATCCCCAGCCCCTGTTACCTAAAAAAAAAAAAAATTTTTTTAAGGAAGAAGCAGAAAGAATATTTGAGGAAATAATGGCCCAAAAATTCCCAACTCTTAAGAAAGACATAAATATACATGTCCAATCCTCAGGATTGGGGAATGAACTACAGACTAAAGTCGACTTACTAGTAAGTAGTCTACTATAGACTTATTGTGATTCTAGCAATGGAAGAAATATCATTGATGTGGAGGCAGTAGCCACTGGAGGTTCTGAGGGTAGGGAAAGGGAAAAACAGGTGTAACAGGGGGGCATTTTTGGGACTTGGGAATAGTCTTGAATGACATTACAATGACAGATACAGGCCATTATGTATCTTGCCAAAACTTACAGAATTGAATGGGAGAGAGGGTAAACTACAATATAAACTATAATCCATGCTTAGTGGCAATGCTCCAAAATGTGTTCATCAATTGCAGTGAATGTACCAGACTAATGAAAGATGTTATTGTGGGAGGTGTGGGGAGCAGAGCATATGGGAATTCCCTATATATTCTCTGCAACATTTAAGTAATCTAAGTATTTTTAAAAAAGAAAAAAAATACTTGCAAACAGAATCCAAAAGCACATTAAAAGAATTGTACACCACGATCAAGTGGGTTTTATCCCAGGTATGTAAAGGTTTTCAACACAAGAAAATCAATTAGTAAAAAAAAAGAAAAGAAAAGAAAAAGAAAATCAATTAGTGTAATAAACCACATTAATAAAGTGAAGAAGAAAATTCACATGATCATCTTCATTGATGCAGAAAAGGTATTTGACAAAATACAGCATCATTTCTTGATAAAAACACTTCAAAAGATAGGAATAGAAGGAAGCTTTTTCAATATGGTAAAGTGCATATATGAAAAACCTACATCGTACTTGTAGCCGTTTGGCAGTTTGATGTAATTATGAATTCCAAAAATATATATTGGATTATGCTTGTAAACTGGTATGCTAATGTGGGCCTGATTAAGTTATGATTAGGGTGTTAACTGGGCCACATCAGTAGGGCACTGAGCCCCACCCCTTGGTGGGTGGGGGAATCAAATATAAAAGGCATGGCAAGGGGGGCAGATGTGGCTCAACTGGTTGGGCGTCCGTCTCCCATATGGAGGGACCTGGGTTCGATCCCCGGGACCTCCCGGTAAAATAAAATAAATAATTAATTAATTAATTAATTTTAAAAAAATTATTAAAAAAAAAAAAAAGGCATGGCAAGAACAGAGTTGAAGCAGTTTTGATGATGGAGTTTTGATGCTGGAGCCAGGAAGGCGAGCAGGCAGAGGAGCTTGGTCGTGAGGAAGAAGAGAAGGCCCCGGGATAGAGATGAGCCATTTGCCTGAGAGTTACAGCTGGCCTTGTGGAGAGAAGCAAAGCCTAGAGAGCCTCATAGTCTACAACTGACTTTCTGGATAAAAAATAGAGGTGCTGAGCCCGGAGAGAAATGCAGCCCCAGGAAGAGAGGAACCAAGAAGCCTGAACCCTGGCAAACGTTGGCAGCTATCTTGCTCCAACATGTGGCAATGGACTTTGGTAAGGGAAGAAACTTAAGCTTTATGGCCTGATATCTGTGGACTTCTACCCCAAATAAATACCCTTTATAAAGACCAACCTATTTCTGGTATTTTGTATCAGCGCCCCTTTGGCTGACTAATACAGTACTCAACAGTGAAAAACTGAAAGCTTGCCTGCTGAGATTGGGAAAAAGACAACAATGCCAGCTGTCACCACTGTTATTCAATATTGTGCTAGAAGTTCTAGCTAGAGCAATTAGGCTAGATGAAGAAATAAAAGGCCCCCAAATAGGAAAGGATGAAGTAAAACTTTCACGATTCACTGATTATATGATCGTACATTTAGAAAACCCTGGGAAAAAACACATCAAAGTAACTAGAACTAATATATGAGTTCAGCAAAGTGGCAAGATACAAGATTAATATGTAAAAAATCAGTATCATTTCTATACACAACTGATGAACAATCTGAGGAGAAAATCAGAAAAAAATCCATTTATTATAGTGACTAAAAGAATCAAATATTTAGGAATAAACTTAACCAAGGACATAAAGGATTTGTTTTCAGAAAACTGAAAAACATTGCTAAAAGAAACTGGAGAAGATTTAAATAAATGGAAGGGCATTCCATGTTCATGGACTTGAAGAATAAATATTGTAGAGATTTCTTTTTTTTTTTTTTTTTTCCTTTGCATTTTTGTCTGGTGAGATGTAGAGATTTCTATTCTACCCAAACTGATTTACAGATTCAACACAATCCCAATAAAAATCCCAACAGCCTTTTTTGCAGAAATGGAAAAACCAATTATCAAATTTATTTGGAAGGGTAAAGGACCCTGAATAGCAAAAAAAAAGTCTTAAAAAAGAGGAAGAAAGTTGGAGAACCCTCACTTCCTGACTTTAAAGCATATTACTTAGCTCCAGTGATAAAAACAAAACAAAACTGTCACAAAGATAGACAGATTGACCAATGGAGGCAAATAGAGAACTCAGAAATAGACCCTCACATCTACAGTCAAGTGATTTTTGACAAGGCCATCAACACCACTCAGCTGGGCCAGAACAGTACATTCAACAAATGGTGTTGGTAGAACTGGATATCCATATCCAAAAGAAAGAAGGAAGACCCGTACCTCACACCTTATACAAAAATTAACTCAGGAGGAGGCAAGATGGCGTCGGTTTAGGAGGGCACTCTCTGACTAGCTCTCTTGAGAATGGCCGATTATGGACAGGGTCCTGCCCGGGAGTCTGTGCTGTGGGCGCACGGAGAGAGAAGCTTGGGACATCTATCTGCAGGCAGCTCGACGTCATGGACTGATCGGTAGAGATTCGTGAGTTTTAAGCCTGCCTGTGGTGGTTAACAAAGACAGCTGAGCCCTACCTTCTGGGAAAAAGGTTGGTTTGAGCCGCAACTCCACACGGCAACCCGGTGTGAGGGAGCGTTCTCCGAGAGAGGGAGGGTTCTGACAGAAGGTGGAGAGGGGTTTACCTTCTGTGGATTCAGCTGCCTGGACCCCCTCATAGCTTTGGGGAGTAGATAAGCTGGCTTGAAGCAGCGCCAGGCTGAGAGGAGAGGCTAATCTACTTAGGAAGCCTGATTTACCCAGCACCCCAGTGACACTGAGGCTTGGCTCCAGAGGGAGCAGAGTCAGCCAATTTTATTATTCTGCACAGACAAGCATCAGAGCTTCAGCTCCCCTGGGGAGGCCAGGAAGTGGGAAGTGCTTGATTAGTTTCCACGAGCCTAGTTAGGGTCCCCTCGGTGAAGGGGGTAGTCTAGAAGAGGACTTCTTTTGGGTCCCTTATTTTGCCAAAAAATAAAAATAAAAAGAAGACAGTCACTTTAAAAAATGAATTCTTCTTTTTAATATAGTTTAATAGCTAAAATCTGCCTCAAAACCTGCAGATAGAACCCTGCAGAGAAATTGATTGATAAACACAAGCAGGCTGAGAGGTTCCACAAGGCCCCTAGAATGAACACTGTTCCTCCTTAGCTTTGTTTGACTGCTTGCTTGTGTGGTTGTTTGGTTTTTCTCTGTTTATTTGTTGTCTCTTGCTTTTCTTTCCTCTTTCTGCCCTCCCTCCTTTTTTTTTTTTTTTTTTTTTTCATTTTAATTAGATGCTCCTAGCTTGTGTCTTCTTTGATGTGCTTCTTCTTCAGTGATGTCCCATTCTCTATAACGATTTTGCCTCTCAAGCTATCTATTCCCCTTCCTTCATCTTTCTGGCTTCTGGTTTCTGTTGTAGTTCTTATACAACACATTGTTTCATTATTGCACAAATTAAGGGTATCAATTTCTATTCTATCTGTTTACTTCTTTTTTTTATTAATATTATCTTTTTACTTTCAGCCCTTCTTCATTCTTTCTCTCCCTCCTCATCATTCTACCTTTCTAAATCATTATACATATATATATATTCCTCTATTTGGTTTCCCGGTCCATTTGTAAGTACTCTTTTTTTCCTATTACTCTACACTGCCTACATGAGTTGAATATTCGTTTCACTAAGTCTTATTTGGCCCCTTTTCTAACTTTCATCAACATTACTATTATCCTTCTTCCTTTCTCACATCTTTCAATTCCTCTGGCCCTAATCTTTTGTCTTCAAGGTAACATAGAAAGAACCAAGGAAAAAAATAAATAAATAAATAAAATAAAAATAAAAATAAAGAAAGAACCAAGGAAATAAAATAAGAAGAAAAAGTGTCAAACAGAAAACTTAACACACACACAGAACCACCAGCTAAATAAAACTCTAGAGCAGAGAGAGAAGCTAATCAACTGAATAAACCCATCAAGATAAAATGATGACGAGAGGACAACAAAAAATTACAAACCACACTGAGAAACAGGAAGACATGGGACAGTCCAATGAACAAACAAAAAACCAGGAAGAGATGCAGAACATCGAAAAACTAATCAAAGCTTTCCAAACAAATATCATGGACAAACTTAATGAAGTGAAGGAAGAGATTAAGGATATGAAGAAGACACTGGGAGAACATACTGAAGAAATTGGAAACATACGCAAAAAGATAACAGATACGATGGTGATCAATGACAAAATACAAGAAATCAAAAAGACACTGGATTCATATAACAGCAGATTTGAACAGGCAGAATAAAGAATTACTGATGTGGAAGACAATACATCTGAAATCAAACAGATAGTAGAACAGATAGACAAAAAGATAGAAAAAATCAAGCAGGGACTCAGGGATTTAACAGATAACACAAAACGCACAAACATACGCATTATGGGCATCCCAGAAGGAGAAGAGAAGGGAAAGGAAACAGAAGGAGTGTTGAAGGAAATAATGGCTGAAAATTTCCCAACCCTATTGAGAGAGATGAATGTGCAGATCCAGGAAGCACAGCACACCCCAAACAGTATAAATCTCAACAGGCCAACTCCGAGACATACACTTGTCAAAATGTCCAATGCTCAAGACGAACAGAAAATACTCAAGGCAGCAAGAGAAAAGAGAACCATCACATACAAGGGAAGCACAATAAGATTAAGTGCTGATTTCTCAGCTGAAATCATGGAGGCAAGAAGACAGTGGTATGACATAGTCAAAGTACTAAAAGAAAAACACTTCCAGCCATGACTTCTCTATCCAGCAAAACTGGCATTCAAAAATGATTGAGAGTTCTAAATATTCACAGATGAACAGAAATTAAGCGAGTATGTCAATAAGAAACTTGCACTACAAGAAATACTAAAGGAAGTTCTAAAAGTTGAAAGGAAAAAAACAAGGGAGAGAGAGTTGGAGGAGAGTGTAAAAACAACTAAAAAGACAAAAAGAGAAATGAAAATGACATATGACATACATTAACCTAAAGAAAATATGGCTGAAGTAAGAAATTCATTGTGAGTAATAACACTGAATGTTAATGGATTAAATTCACCACTCAAGAGACACCGATTGGCAGAATGCATAAGGAAATATGATTCATCTCTATGCTGTCTACAAGAAACCCACCTTCGAACCAGGGATTCAAGGAGGCTGAAAGTGAATGGCTGGAAACAATTTTACAAGCTAACAATAGCTAATAAAGGGCAGGAGTAGCTATTCTAACATCAGACAAAATAGACTTTAAATGCAAAACTATTTAAGAGACAGAGACGGACACTATATATTAGTAAAAGGGGTAATCTCTCAAGAAAAGAGAACAATCATAAACATTTATGCACTTAATCAGGGTGCCTAAAAATACGTGAGGCAAACTCTGGAAAAACTAAGTGGAGAAATAAATGCCTCTACAATTATAGCAGGGGACTTCAATACACGATTCTCATCATTAGACTGAAAATCTAGACAGAGAATCAATAAAGAAACAAAGGCTCTGAACAATACATTAGAGGACCTGGGCTTAATACACATATACAGAACATTACACCCAAATACAGCAAGATTTACATTCTTCTCGAGTGCACAAGGATCACACACCAAGATAGACCACATGCTAGGCCACAGAACAACTCTCAATGAATTCAGAAAGACTGAAATTATATGAAAAAATTTCTCTGACCACAGTGGAATGAAATTGGAAATCACTAAGGGCCAGAGAAAGAGGTTAGGCACAAAGATATGGAAATTAAACAACACACTCTTAGACAAACAGTGGGTCAAGGAGGAAATCTCAAAAGAAATCAGTAACTACCTTGAAACTACAGAAAACGACAACACAACATACCAAAACCTATGGGATGCAGCTAAAGCTGTCCTGAGAGGGAAGTTCATAGCCATAAATACATATATTAAAAAAGAAGAAAGAGCTAAAATTGAAGACCTAACTGCACACTTGGAGGAATTGGAAAAACAGCAACAAACTAAACCTAAAGGAAGTAGAAAGAAGGAAATAACAAAGATTAGAGCAGAACTAAATGAAATAGAGAATAAGAAAGCACTAGAAACAATAAACAAAACCAAAAGCTGGTTCTTCAAGAAGATCAATAAAATTGACAAACCCTTAGCCAGACTAACAAAGAAAAAGAGAGAACAGATGCAAATACACAAAATAAGAAATGAGCAAGGGGATATCACTACTGACCCCACAGAAATAAAGTGTATCATAAGAGGATACTTTGAAAAATTATATACCAAAAAAATTTATAATTTAGAGGAAATGGACAAGTTTCTAGAAACTCACAAACAGCCTACATTGATGAAAAAAGAAACTGATGAACTCAACAGTCCAATTACAAGTAAAGAGATAGACTCAGTCATCAAAAACCTCCCAACTAAGAAGAGCCCAGGACCAGAAGGCTTCACAGCTGAATTCTACCAAACATTCTGGAAAGAGCTAACACCAATTCTGCTTAAGTTCTTCCAAAAAATAGAAGTAGAAGGAATATTGCCTAACTCATTCTATGATGCCAACATCACCCTAATACCAAAACCAAACAAAGATACCACAAGAAAGGAAAATTACAGACCAATTTCTCTAATGAACCTAGATGCTAAAATCCTCAACAAAATACTTGCTAATTGCATTCAAAAACATGTCAAAAGGATTATACACTATGACCAAGTGGGTTTCATACCAGGTATGCAAGGATGGTTCAATATAAGAAAATCAATCAATGTAATACACCACATAAACAGATTGAAAGAAAAATATCACATGCTCATCTCTATAGTTGCAGAAAAAGCATTTGACAAAATACAGCACTCTGTACTGATAAAAACACTGCAAAAGATAGGAATAGAAGGAAACGTTCTGAATATGATAAAGGGTATATATGAAACACCCAAAGCTAACATCATCTTCGATGGTGAAATCCTAAAAGCCTTCCCTCTGAGATCGGACATAAGACAAGGATGCCCACGATCACCACTCTTATTTAACATTGGCTTAGAAGTACTTGCTCGAGCACTGAGGCAAGAAAAGGATATAAAGGGCATCCAGATTGGAAAAGAAGAAGTGAATATTTCATTATTTGCAGACGACAAGATCCTATACATAGAAAGCCCTGAGAAATCTACAAAAAAAGCTTCTAGGTCTCATAAAGGTGTTCAGTAATGTCGCAGGCTATACGATCAATGCTCAAAAATCAGTAGCATTTCTGTACACCAATAATGAGCAATCTGCGGAGGAAATTTTAAAAATACCATTTACAATAGTAACTAAAAGAATAAAATACCTAGGAATAAATTTAACTAAACATACAAAGGACTTATATACAGAAAACTACACAACACTGTTAAAGGAAATCAAAGAAGACTTGAACAAATGGAAGACTATTCCCTGTTCATGGATAGGAAGACTAAACATCATCAAGATGTCTATCCTACCCAAACTAATCTACAGATTTAATGCAATCCCAATAAAAATCAACACTGTATTTTTTAAGGAACTGGAAAAACTTACTACAAAATATATTTGGAAAGGTAAGAGGCCCCGAATTGCCAAAGACATATTGAAAAAGAAAAATGAAGTTGGAGGTATCACATTACCTGACTTTAAAACATACTACAAAGCTACAGTGATCAAAACTGTATGGTATTGGCACAAGGATAGACCTACTGACCAATGGAACCAAATTGAGAGTTCTGATATAGATCCTCACATATACAGTCATCTGATATTCCACAAGGCCACCAAGCCCACTCAGTTGGGAGAGAATGGCCTCTTTAACAAGTGGTGCTTGGAGAACTGGATATCCATATCCAAAAGAATGAGAGAGGAATACCATCTCACACCTTATACAAAAATCAATTCAAGATGGATCAAAGATCTAAATATAAGAGCCAAAACCATAAAAACGTTGGAAGATAATGTAGGGAAACATCTACAGGACCTTGTAATAGGAAATGGTTTCATGAACTTCACACCCAAAGCATGAGCAGCAAGAGAAAAAATAGATAAATGGGATCTCCTCAAAATTAAAAACTTCTGCACCTCAAATGACGTTATCAAGACAGTAAAAAAGGCAGCCTACCCAATGGGAGAAAATATTTGGCAACCATATATCTGATAGGAGCCTAATATCCTGCATATATAAAGAAATCCTACACCTCGAAAATAAAAAGACAAACAATCCATTTAAAAAATGGGCAAGTGACCTGAAAAGACACTTCTCCAAGAAAGAAATACAAATGGCTAAAAAGCACATGAAAAAATGCTTGACATCGCTAGCTATTAGGGAAATCAAAACTACAATAAGATACCATCTTACACCCATCAGAATGGCAGCTATTGAAAAAACAGCAGACTATAAGTGTTTTTATAAGTTTTATAAGTGTTGTAAGGGGGGGGATAAATGAATAAATAAATAAAATCTTTAAAAAATAAATAAATAAAAATGCTTTTGTAAAGACACTATTTCTTCTCTCTTTAACGAAAGAAATTGTGAACTATCATTCCTGTAAAATTTATAGGAAGACAAGTAGAAATTGTTGTGGAACAAAACAGCCAAACTATGAAATACATTATTTATGACTACACCTAGAAAATATTGTATATATGCCTTTTGTAATATTGGATTTTGATCCTCTTTCCATCCATGTCCTGCAGGTGGAATTCAAAATATTTAACAACCAGTGTGGCACAGTATGGCCATCAGAATGGAGGCCAACCATAGCCCTCGAGCCAGGGCCTGGAGGCCTCTGCTATACTACAACTTAACCCTTTAGTTACTGGGTAGTGAAAAAGTCTTAAGGGGTTCAAGTGGCAGCAGTTAATCTCAGAAGGGTGGATATCACAATCAGCAAGAGAGGAAAGGTGACAATCCACATGCCAGGAGAGACATAACACAGGGAGACCTCTGTTTTGAGCTTTCAAACCAAGGAGTTCCCAAGAACACAACTGACAAATGGCCTAGAGAAATTCTCCTGGATTGAAACTACCAACAATTCTACAACAAAACCCTACTTCTGCTCACTCACTAAAGGCACCTTAAAAGAGGTTTAAGAGTGATCCCCAGACCAGCAGCATCAGCATCACCTGGAACTTGTTAGAAATGCAAATTCCTACTGAACCTACTGAAACTCTGGGGTGGGGCCTAACAGTCTATAGTTAAACAAGCCCTCCAAGTGATTCCTATGAAAGCTCAAGTTTGAGATCCAATGAACTAGAAAGCCACAACCCCTCAAGCTAGCTCTGCTCAGTGTGCCCACATTACCTGGAAGTCTGCTGCTGCCCTTAGAGCATCTCAAAGGGTAATCCTCCCTGAGGCAGATTCTACAGATGGTCAAATTTGCTGACCAAAGAACTCACTCCTTTGTAATACATTTATGCCTACCACTTACAGCATGTAATTCACCATTCACAAACAGCTGCAGGATGCAATATATACTTTCTACCAGCAACTGTAGGCAGGCCCAGGAATTGAAGGTTTGAGGATTCCCCTGAAGGTTACAGACACTGAGTCTGACAGGCAGCTTTCAATGTGATCCTTTCACATCACTTCCAGATAAAACTTTCTTGGAAGTGGGAGGTGGGTGGATGTTTGTGGTTGATTTGTAATAGATGGATTGGTTTAGGTAGAGGCATCTTTAGAACAGCATATATGAGAAAGGTTCAAAATAGGCTATAGGGAGATATCAATTATTGTCTGTTAGTCCTGCAACCTCTGTTTTATATCACGTGACCTCAACCTCTAGCCACAAGGTGTATCCCTGACATGGCCGAGCTACTTACCTACAATGTAACCTGATGTGGAAGATGGTGTGTACCCATCTGATTCTCCCACTCAAAATTTTGAAGACTGCAGCAGTTAGAAATGAGAGTTAAAGCTTAAAGAAAATGCCCCGAGGAAGAGAGAGATCTATGAAGGATCATGGCAAGATAAAGTAACAACAAAAGCAGAATGCACAGCAGGGGATTCTTAGAAATAAAATAAGTAGGCCGTATATTAAAGCTATAGACACATAGAAAGAGAGGCAGAGATGCTAAAGAGAGAAGAACAATGGCAGAGACATTGAGAGATATTGTGTGGCCCTGGAGAAAGACAGAAATCATAACTGCTTGAATTCCTGCTGGATACTGCCTTCACAATACCCAGCTTTTCTTACTTTAGGTAGTCTGAGTTAATTACTAGAGTGCCTAGTGATGGAAATTTTTAATTAGTTTGAGTGTGAGAGAAAGTGAGAGAAACAAGGTAAGAGAAACATAGTCAATGAGAGACAGAAACAATGAAAGAAAGAAACAGAAAGAAATACAGACAGACTGACCGAGACAGAGTCAGAGAAAGACAATCCCTATGGATGCAGCTCTTGAAAGCTGCAAAGGAGAACGTGAACAAATGTGCAGAAGGAGTCCTAGGGCCTTCTATCAGAGAAGGGGTCATGTCTACAACTCATTCCAGACGTTTAACCTGTGGTCCAATTAAATGAAGAATGAATGCACAAATGAATGAATGAATGAATAAACTTCAAATAAATACATAAAGTTAATGAGATTTGTCAGGATGGACAGAAATGTCTCTGACCAAGGCCCAGTGCAGAAAGAGCAACAAAGTCTCTCAGATTAAAGAACTATGAGTAGAAAGAGATGGGATCAGTAGGCAAGCCCTTGCTCCAAGTCATGTAGAAAAGGAGGAGCAGAAAATCTGCATCTGTAAAGTGGCAAAACCAACAACCTATCCTACCCTAACTCTTCTGGTCTCCTGAAATAAAGTTATGTAATGTTGCTAGAGAATTGATGTGTTTGAATTCTAGAATAGATGTGTTGGAGCACCTTTGCTGGATGGTGGCCTGGAAGGGTATCTCTTTTAAGGGCAAGGGCAGTGGTGAGAGTGGGGGTATTCTGCTCAAGACACAACTCAGTCATAACAGGTGACAGTACACAGTGTAGCACCAGCAATGGTGACAGTGACAAACAAGGGATCACAGGGCTTGCTGACTTTGGTGGCAGCAAAAGTGGCATAAAAGCCTTTTCTGAAGCAAACAACTTAGGGTAGCAAAGAAGGTCTCCAGCCTCAAGAGGGATTGTTGGAGTTTTGGCCAGTGCCAAGATAAACATAACAAGGCCAGCTCTTGAACCTCAATGAACATATTGGACCTCAGGGTATTCCCAGACAAACCAGGACATTTCGATCTCACTGCCTATTTTTGACCCTGTCATTTTTACCCAAGGACACTTTTGTTCTGCATTTTGCTCTTCCCTCCACCCAGAGTATGGACCATTAGGGTTATAAGGATTCAAATTGACTAAGACTTTAATTTAATAGCCCTACTTCAATTTACGAGGAATTTCTTTGAATGCATAAAAAGGATTTGACTTTTGCACACCTTGAAAGCAGCTGAGCCCAAGAGATGAAAGCCACCATGTGCCGATCTTCACAGTTATAGAGTTGGCACAAAGTTGCATTTGGTTATCTTCTCAGAGTACTCCAGGTTTACCAGTTTATAGCAATGATAACCTGGAGCATCATTCCTGAGAAAGAAAAACAGAAACAAGAGCAGCCCCTGAAATCTGAAAGCTGACCTGATGCTCACAGCTAGGTTGTGTTATTCTCCTATTGGACATAAACAATCTCATATAAAATCTACTTCAGACAAGGTTACTCATGAGAATGTGGGACAAAACAAGACCACTTCATAATTTTGTCTTAAGCACAGACAAAACAAGGTCACTGAATCCCCCCCAAACTACCAAACAGCCCCTTCCTTCTCTAAGCTGAAATGAGTGACTGCTACTTCTTTACCAATTACAGCTTTATCCTCATCCTAGCCTGCCCTCCCTATATATAAGATTTATTGGCATGTCCAGTCATGTAATTGCCCCACTTTCGGACAGCATCTAATCTAGAATGAACTCCCACTTCCTTAGGTCCTCCCCTACACAATCCAACCAAAAGGCAAATCCTATAAATAGTTTCTTTCTAACACCCTCTTACTGGGATAGCTCATGGTTCCTCACAGTGTGCATTCTCCCTCCTGCAACAAATAATAAATGCAATTTGTTCAATTACAAAGACTGGTGGTCTTTGCTGAAGGGTATTGACAAGCCCCTAAAGGTACCATTTTAATTGATTTATATTGTCTTTATTGTTATGTTTGCTTGTGTGTGTGTGTTTTGCATTAAAGGACATAAACTTTCAGTATCATATTTATGTTTGGGGGATAACACAATTTTATGTGATGAGTACATAACAGCTACAAAATTTAAGGAGAGCAGGTATCCAGTCATAATTATATTAGGGAAAAATAACTAGTTAGGTTGTGTTACAATAAGCAATGTTAGAGTCCATTTTAAGGGGAATTTGGATATGTTTTAACAAAAATAGGTGTCAATTTGAGGACTCTGGTATGAATGACGTTTTTTCCATTTAAATTAATAGTAATTGCAACTTTGACTTTAGGAGAATTTGCACTACAAGATTGCCAGAAACAAATCAAATGGGGAAAGACCATTCAGAAGTACTGGATGTGCATAGACTCATCTTGAAGAATGGGGCAATTCTGGAACACCTAAGGAAAATTGCCCGCAATTTCCTTGTGGAATCACTAAGAAGTTAATGTTAACTTTCCAAAACATAGTTAAGTATAAATGCTAGAACTAACCAACACAAAATAAAATGGTCAATGTCTAAAACTGTACATGGACAATATTTATTAGGGAAAAAACTGCAAAACCACACAATGAAACTGTAAAACCTGACCTGAGAAAATTTAGACTTGGTAGAAATCATCACCACAGAAAAAATTTTTATCTTGTGAAATTGCACAAGATAAAATTTATTGACTATAATTTTACAGAAAAATCACACTTTCTTGAAGTATGTAAAATTTGAAAAGTGATTTATAAAATTTAACTCAGAAAAACAGACCTTGATAAAATAATGTCCATGAAAAATTTATAATGCCAAGGTAAATTTTAATATGAAAAATAATTTGATAAATCAAATCTTTACTGTAAAGTTAAAATGAAAACTAATCAATCCTAGCGCAAAATTGATTTATCTGTACAGTTTATAAAGTTTATCAAGGACTTTAGTTGGCTGAATGGAGATGGTTTCAATAAAAATTACTCAATAAAAATTCATCAATGTTGGTGTATCAGTCCTAACTACAGCCGCATATACTAATGACAACAAAATTAACATTGGCTTAAATATATGGAACACTGTTTCTCTCTCAAGAAGTCTGGAGGTAGAAATAGTCCAGGGCTGGTAAGACAATCCCAAGGTCATCAGAGGTCCAGACTCCTTCTATCCAACTGCTCTACCATCCGTTATGCAGTCACATAGTTCAAGGTGATTGCTTGAACTCCAACCATCATCCACATTCCATCTAGCAGGAAAGAGGAAAGGATAAAGAAAACCTCTCCTTTTAAGGACACGTTCCATAAACTGTAATGTCACTTATGTTTACATCTTATTGGTCAAAATTTAGTTGACCAATGGCCATACCTAGCTGCAAAGGAATCTGGGGAATGTAGGCTTTTAGCCAAGTGGCAATGTGTGCAGCTGAAAATAGACATTCTTCTAACTAAGCAAGAAGGGAAAGATATATATTGGGAGGTAACTAGCAATCTCTACCTCAGTTTGCATAATTGTGATATGCATGTTTGAACTCAGAAACGAAGTCCGAAAGTTCTTGTAGCCAAAACAGATGGGGTAGCCAAACTGCTGGATCAAAAGGTCCACTAAGGCTTCCAGCAGACCCCTCCCCCTCTTCATTTCTGGCGGCCATGCAACTGCCTTGCGCACTGAGGATGGCTGTCGCTGCGGGAAGGCTACTCAGGGCTTTGGTTGCCCGACACGTGAGTGCCATTCACCATTCCTTGAGGTGTTTCTGCTCACAGACCTGCTGCTTCTGGAAAGAAGTGCTTGGCAAACATAGTGTGGTCTGGTACTGGTCAAGCAAAAGTTGCCTTCAGCACCAATTCCTCATAGTGTGCTCCTGCTGTCACCCAACATGCACCCTATTTTAAGGGTACAATGGTTGTCAACAGAGTTCAAAGAACTAAGCCTTGATGACTTTAAGGGGAAATATTTGGTACTTTTCTTCTGTCCTTTGTATTTCACTGTTGTGTGCCCTACAGAAATTGTTGCTTTTAGTGACAAAGCCAATGAATTTCATGATGTGAACTGTGAAGTTCTTGTTGTTTTGGTGTATTCCCAATTTAGCCATCTTGTCTGGATAAATACACCAAGGAATAACGGTGGTTTGGGCCACATGAACATCACGCTCTTGTGAGATTTAAATAAATAAATTTCCTAAGACTACAGTTTGCTGTTAGAAGGTGCTGGTCTTGCACTAAATGGTCTCTTCATAATTGACCCTAAAGGAGTCATCAAGCATTTAAGTTGTCAATGATCTCCCAGTGGGCCAAAGTGTGGAAGAGACCCTCCGCTTGGTGAAGGCATTCCAGTTTGTGGAAACCCATAGAGAAATCTGCCTGGCAAACTGGACACCAGATTCTCCTACAATCAAGCCAAATCCCACAGCTCCCAAAGAATACTTTGAGAAGGTGAATCAGTAGGTCATCCGTGTACACCTGCAGCTTCTCACTTCTCACACCAGAGAAGAACCACAAGTTGGAACCCACTTTTAGCATTTCATAGATGATTGTTTATAGAAGGCAAAAAAAAACTCCTATTATATTTATATTCATAAACATTATGCTAAATATGTTTTTTGTAATATTGGCTAATTAAGGCTTTTTAAACTTGGTTAGTTGATAGTCTAAGGAGTCCTTTATTTGTAACATCCTAACGGCCAGCTCTTTTCCATAGAATGCCTATTTTGCCTACTTCTTAGATCATGTCTTCAGTGGAAAAGGGAAACACTCTTCTTTCTTAACCTTACTTGAACCTTTGTGTATGCCCAATAAGTACAACAAGCATGCAAAACTTCTGATGAAGGGCCCTAAAATTTTCTTCTTGAATTTCTTTGTATTAAACTGAGTTTTCTTTTAAGATATCAAAGATCATAGTTTCATACCATCAACTGTCTAATTAAACTCTTGCAATGGATGTGTATGTGACTGAAACAAATATGAATCACATTTAAAAACACTTATAGGAAAATGACTTACCTGATCATGCATGATCCCACCAAGATTTGTAGTTTACAAAGTTATTTTGCTTATTTTGTTAATTGACTTAGTATCTATATACATTTCTAGATATTAATTGGGTGTAATTATAAAAGATATTATTGAGTCCAGGAATTGCATTTTGAAATTATTATAATTTCTTTCTTGAAGTGTTCCTTGGGAAGTATATAATAAAAAATAAACATTTGAAAATAAAAATAAAAAAGGTCCACTAGTTCAAATTAGTAGAGTCAAAAGGGCAGGTACAATCTATCTTTGTGCCCTTCATGGACATATCAGGAAAGAAGGCTCTAACTGACAGACTCTGGACTTTCTACTGAGCTGCACACATGGGGACTCATAAGTTATAATTTGGTACACATCTAGAGTACTGCTATTCATACTCTAATAGTAAATAAGGACACCTCGACTAAAAGAGCCTGTGGTCTATTCCTCCCTCCCCACCCAGTCATCCCATATCCATGCCTTTTGCAATGTGACTTTGCAGCATCTTCCATCAGGAAATGAAGTCAATTTCCCGGCCTTGTGACTTGCTTTGACCAAGGGAAGCTAATGGAAGGTGTGTGAAATCCAAGCCTAGGCCTTAAGAAGCCTTGTGAGTATCTGCTCTTCTTTTGAAACCCTGCCAAGCTGCCAAATGAACAAGCCCAAACTTACCTGCTAGATAATAAGAGACATGCAGCCCAGTTACTCCCATTACCCAAGAGTCAGCCAACCCCCGAAACCAGAGTTACCTACTTGACACGCAGTTGACCACAGACACATGAGTGAGCCCAGCCAAAGCTAAAAGAACCACCCACCAAATTGCCAACTCACAAACTTGAGAACTAAATAAATGGTTGTTTTAAATTACTAAGTTTTAGAGTGGCTTGTTTTGCAGCAAAAGCTAATTGACACAGAGCCAAACCAAGCTTAGTTTTCTTCAAAGCCTGAAGCTGGCAACTCTGAATAGAATTCTGGATGTTTTCCTTCAGCATAATGAGTCCAAATCCCTGCATCATGGTAGATAAGACCACTAGTTACAGTTCCATGAGGCTTGGGCAGTGCAACTTGTCATGGTACAGCATCTACTTAGCATTGTTGAAGATCTCCACATCTGGAAAATTATGGCATGAAAATTATTCACACATAGTTTAAGCTGCTTTCTTAAAAACTACAAAATAAAAGCAAATCTTTTAAAAAATGTAATCTACCCAAATTCAAGTTTCAGCAATGATGTGCATTTATAATAGCATATAAAAGCATCACTCTCTCCTACTTTCTTCTAGTATCTTGATCTGCACCATTTGCCATTTCCCAGATGAGAAGATCCAAAATATTGTGCCTCTGCTGGTTTCACTTTTCTCAAGGGCTCAAGTTCACTAACAAACAGTCTCACTAATGATCACAAAGTAAGTACACATAATAAGAAATCCCACATAAGTAATAATTCTCATGAAAGGCTATAATGTTTACATTCTGTCTAATACCTGTTGTGATACCTTTTGTATTAGTCAATGTTCCAGCCACATACCAACATATCATCAATCATAGCCTGTAGGAAACTGACCTGGCTACAGAAGCTGAGCATCTAAACAGCTTAAACACAGCATCAATATTGAACTTCAGGGAAAGTGGGTCAAGGTTCCTCTCTGGTCCTTACCATATCCTCCTACCCAAGTACATAAAGAGCACTGAACTAATGGGTCAGATTTCTGGACACTCATTGAACCATATTTTCTAATGGGTGAATCCTTGGGAATACAAATCCCGTATGGGTAAAAAGCCTCATTCTATATTCATTCCCTCAGGAGCTTATCAGTGTGACTTTTTCTCATTGGTATAGCAAATTCTGAGAGTTTATTTTGGCTTAAGGGAAATGCAAAGCTAATTATCCTGCTTTGGTACTGAGTTTCAGGTTGTGTCTAGCCTAAGCCTCTTTGTAGTCAAGCCCAGCTCAGTAGAATGCTGACCTGGAGTTTGGGGCCAATGTCCCATTCAATAATAAAATGTTGCTTTGTTTGCCTTTGCCACTTTTCATGCACATGCATCCCTTGTGGAACACACAGGGAGGAAAGGTGGCAGGATCATGAGTACACCTGAATCCCCTGGCCTATTGCCACCTTAATAATTCCATCCCTTAAGAATACCTGAATCTCGCCTCCACCTCTAACATTGACATGGTCTCAGAAGACGGAGCATAATATACCCCATATAATATACCCCAGGAAGTGATATTTGGGGAGTAAAGTCCCACAAAAAGGGATTGAGGTTCAGTCCTCAAATTAGAAGCACTACTTTGTAAGCCTAGTATATAATCTCCCATATACAGCAGCAGGCAGGCACTGGTATTAGTGCAAGTATTCATTTTAGGAGCTAGGAAAGCCTTGTCCAAGACTTGAAAGTGCAGAAGCAGCAAAATTCCACATACACTAGGTCTCCCCAAAACAAGCAAAATTCTAGTATGTGACATTTTGGGCCTAATTGGATTATTGGATCCAAATACTTACACAGCCAACTAGATGGTAGGCGCACATTCTCTTCCACTTAATCTTGTTTTAACCTGCATCCAGAGATAAAAAGAGAATGATGGAGAGAAAATTCTGGGGTGTCATGTGCCCTCTCTAAAATTTTCTGAGTCACTTCCTCATCATATATTCTCAAGTCGACTCTGATTTGGACATTATGTAAACCTAGTCTTAGGAAATTATGGAGGAGGATAGAAGGATAGAGAAGCAAAAAAAAATAACCCTAAGTGATTTACAAGACCTAATCAGGAGACAATACGCTCCTTGCAATTGCTTTCCTGATCAGAAATCTTTGGTGAACATTGACCAAACATCCAATCATGATTTTGGATTTTAGAGACTTCAGTGTAGATGCAATACTGAAGGGAGGTAAAGTTCACTACTAAAAAGGAACAGGGCTTTTACTACATGGAGGTAGAAGCTTGTATTTGGACTGAGATGGAGAAGAAAATGTTATGAAATTACAAGTGAAAAAATAAAAAAGTCATTATATAATACCTGTACACAGAATGCCTTGGTTTTGGGAATCAGATTGGCCTGGAAATAGTAAAAGCCCTTGATAAGCACACAGAGTGACTATAGAATATATAAAATGAACTAAGAACTTTTTCCAAGGAATAGTTTTAACTTTAGAAGTGATAGAAAGCAAACTAAAAAAGAATTAGGAAATGAGGGAAAAGAAGAAAACTTAAGATCTTAGAAACCAAGATAGACATATAAAAAGGGAAAGAGGGACATATCTACACAGATATACCCAGACCCCAGACCTAACTGCAATTATCCCTCATAAAGTAAGGAAGGCCTACTACCAATTGTAAACAATATAGCTAACACACATTGAGAAATAGTAGATATACTACCATGGCAATTTTGGTGGTTTGAAGCTGTATATACCCCAGAAAAAACATGTTCCTAAATCTAATCAATTCCTGTGGGTGTAAACCCATTGTAAGTAGGAGCTTTAAATGAGGCTACTTCAGTTAAGGTGTGACCCACCTCATGCAAGATAGGACTTAATCCTATTACTGGAGTACTTTATAAATGGAATGAACACAGAAAGAAAAAAAGAGAAAGTCATGGAAGCAAGAAGCTGAAATCAATGAAACCTGAAAGAAAAGGGACAGACAAGAAGATGTCACCGTGTGCTTGCTATGTGGCAGAGAAGTCAAGGATCACCAGCAGTCAGTCTTCAGGAAGAAAGCATCACCTTGGTGATGCCTTGATTTGGACATTTTCCTTGACTCTAACCATAAGTGAATAAATTCCCATTGTTCAAACCAAACCATTCCATGGTATTTTCTTTGAGCAGCCTAGGAAACTAGGCTTGCATCCCAGAGTTTGTTCTGAGGGGAGAGAAGCTGCTTGCAGACAGCAGGCCCATGTGAGAAACAATTAAGTTGAAGCAGCCTGGGGCAAAGGACTAACTGCAAAGTCACAAAAGAGAGCACCCAGGTGGGGGTGAAGTTATATTTCAAAGGGAGTAGAGGAGACATTCACTCAAAGTCCTGTAAACTGTTAATGGAGGAATAAGGACAGTAGCAAACCCGAGCACAGGAAATGAAGCATGCTCTAGGGCTCCACTCAGACTCAGATAAGACAGAGAAGATCCTGCACTTGCATTTACCTCAGGCTGATCTTATTCATAGGAGACCTAAGCTCTGAAGGAGAGGAGGAGCCAAAGTAGAGCCAATTTGCAAAGACAGTGAAAGGTGCTTTTTGCTCTGGTGTGTTTGTTTTGATTAGCTCCTGGCATTCAAGAATATACCTGTGATATCACTAGATGGATATAAACTTAATGAATGGACAGATCAGGAACTTAATCCCAAGAGTTAACACTTTAAAATATTAAAATGTACAGTGTACAACAAAAAATTACAAGAAAAACAACGAAACAGGAAATGATGATCCATCCAAAAGAAAAATATAAAAATCCAGAAACCATCAATGAAGAGGATCAGACTTTGGACTTACTGGGCAGAGATTTTTTATAATATATATATTTTTAAAGATGTTTATATTACATAATTGTTACACAAAAATTACAGGGATTCCCATGATCTCCACCTCCCATACCTCCCATAACATCTCACATAAACATCTTTCATTAGTGTGGCACATCACCTGCAATGGATATACACATCCTGGGGCTTTGCCACTAAGTACAGACCACAGTTCACATTGTAGACCACACTCTCTCCCACACAGTTCTGCATGGTATATGCTGATGTAAAATGGCCTATATCTATCGTTGCAATGTCACTCAGGACAATCCCCAAGTCCTGAAAAAGCCCTGTATTACACAGCTTTTTCAGGAGATTTTTTTTTAATGGCCACTAATATGCTCAAGGGGATGAAGGAAAACACAGAAAAACAAATAAAGAGTATGAGTAACACAATGAAGGAACAATATGGGAAACTCTTTGAGATTCTTAATAGGAATCAAACAGAAATACTGGAGTTGAAGAACACAATAAATGAAAGGAAAAATGCCCTAGAGGATTCAATAGCAGGCTGGAATAGTCAGAAGAAAGAATCAGTAATCTCGAAGACAAGAAATTGAAATGATTCAGGCTGAAGAGAAGAAAGAAAAAGGAACAAAAAGAGTGCATATAACCTAAGAAAGATGTGGAACACCATCCAGCTTACCAACATATACATCATGGAAGATCCAGTAGGAGAAGAGAGAAAGAGGCAGAAGGAATATTCAAAGATATAAAGGCAGAAAACTTCCCAAATTTAACAAAAGACATGGAAATGTACATTCAGGAAGCCAAATGAAACCCAAACAGGATAAACTCAAAGATAACCACACCCAAATACACAGTAATCACATTGTCCAATGCCAAGGACAAGCAGAGAACTCTAAATGCTACAAGAGAAAAGAAATGAGTTATATATAAGAGAAACCCAGTATAATTAAGTGCTGATTACTTAGAAATCGGAGGCAAAAAGGCAATGATACAAAATATTAAAAGTGCTGAAGGATAACAATTGCCAACCCAAATTTTATAAATGCCAAGTTTTTCTTTCAAAAAGAGAGACAGATTGAGACATTTCCAGGTAAATAAAAGCTGGTGGAATTCAATACCACTGGAAATGGCCTTCAAACAATACTACAGTGAGTTCTCCATACTGAAAGGAAAAGACACTAGACAGTCAATCAAAGTGGCATAAAGGAATAAAGACCTCCAGTAAAGATAATTATAAATGCCACTATTATTGTATTGTATTGTAATTTTTATATGTAACTCCACTTCTTATATCGTACAGGTGCTAAAATGCAAATGCATAAAAATGAATGATAAATCCATGGTTTCAGACACACAATGTAAAAAGATATAATTTGAAACAAGGAACAAAAAAAGTGGGGGTATGGAGGGGTAGAGATGAACACTGTATGTAGATATTATTGAAGATAAGTTGGTATCAAATCAAATATAACTGATATAGATTTAGGATGGTAAATTTTAACCCTATGGTAACCACAAAGAAAATATATGAAAAATATATACAGAAAGAAATGAGAAGGGACTCATTTGGTGCAATGCAAAAAAAATTCATGTAAATATGAAAGTAGGCATTAATGGAAGAATTGAGGGTCAAGAAAAGTGTAAGACTTACAAAGACAAAATAGCAAATGGTAGAAGAAAGTCCTATATTATCAGTAGTGACTAATATAGTGTAAATGGATTAAACACTGCAGTCAAAAGGCAGAGATTGGCAGAGTGGATAAAAAAGCATGACCCAACTCTGTGCTGTTTACAAAAGACTCATCTTAAATTCAAACATTAGTCCATTGACAATAAAAAGATGGGGGAGCGGAAGTGGCTCAAGCAGTTGAGCGCCTGCTTCCCACATGGGAGGTCCTGGGTTCAAACCTCAGTGGCTCCTAACAACAAAAAGCAAACAAATGAAAAACCAACTCAGGAGAGCTGAAGGCTGAAGTGGCTCAGTAGGTGAGTGCCGGCTTCCCACATATGAGGTCTTGGGCTCAATCCCCAGCACCAGTACCTCAAAAATAAAGAAAGAAAAATTTAAAAAAGATACTATGCAAGTAGTAAGCAGAAGAGAGCTGGGATAGCTATACTAATATCTGATAAAATACACTTAAATGCAAAAATATTATGAAGGACACAGATGGTCACTATATACTGAAAAAGGCATCAATTCCAAAAGAATACATAAAAATTATATATATGCACCTAAATGGCAGAGCCCTAAAATATATGAAGCAAATATTGACAGATTTGAAGGGAGAAATAATTCTACATTAATAGTATGAGACTTCATTAAACCACTTTCAATAATGGATAGAACATCTAGACAGAAGATAAATAAGGAAATAGAAGACTTCAACGATACTCTAAGCCAAAAAGACCTAACAGACATATATACAACACTTCACCAACAGCAGCAGAATATACATTCTTCTCCACTGCACACAGATCATTCTCCACGATAGACCATATCATAGATCACAAAACAAGACTCAACAGATTAAAAAATATCGAAAAATACAATATATCGTCTCTGGAAACAATGGAATTAAGCTAGAAAACAAATTTTCCACTGGAGAAGTGGAAAATTCACAAATATGTGGAAATTAAACAACATACTCTTAATCAATGAGTTAAAGAGAAAATAAAAAGGAAAATTAGGAAATATCTTTAGGCAAATGAAAACGAAAATACAACATAAAGAAAATTAAGGGATGCAGAGAAAACAGTGTTAAGAGGGAAATTTAAAATTCTAAGTGCTAACATTACAGAAAAGAAAGAATTGGCAAATCCTTAGCTAGACTAACAAAGAAAAATAGAGAGAAGATGCAAAAAAAATCAGAAATTAGAGGGGGGGGATATTACTCCTGACCCCACAGAAATAAAAAGGCTCATAAAAGGACACTATAAACAACTGTAAGTCAACAAATTAGACAACCCAGATTAAATGGACAAATTCCTAGAAAGAAAACCTACACTGACTAGAAGAAATATGAGATCTCAACAGACCAATTAGAAATAAAAAGATTAAATCAGTCATCAAAAACCTCCCAACAAAGAAAAGCCCAGGGCCAGATGGCTTCACAGGTGAATTATACCATTAATTTCAAGAAGTAATACCAAGGGAAGCGGCTGTGGCTCAATCAGTAGGGCTCCCGTTTACCATATGGGAGGCCCTGGGTTCGGTTCCCGGGGCCTCCTGGTAAAGGCAAGCCCGCCCGGACGGCGTGTGGTTAGCTGACCCAGCGAGCACAAGCAGCAAGGGGGGGATAAATGAAAAGATAAATAAAATCTTTAAAAAAAAAAGAAGTATTACCAACCCAGCTCATATTCTTCCAAAAATGTAAAGGGAGGGAGCACTACCTAACTCATTCTATGAAGCCAACATCACTCTGATATCAAAACCAGATATAGATACCACAAGAAAGGAGAATTACAGGCTAATTTCTATTATGAATATAGATGTAAAAACTTCAGCAAATTGAACCCAATAGCACATTAAAAGAATTATACACCATGATCAAGTGAGATTTATCCCAGGTATGCAAGGGTGGTTCAACATAAGAAAATCAATTAAAGGAATCAAATTGATTGTTCAAAGGTCAACATCAACATTTTTATCTTAAAAAAGAAGAATGAAGTTGGAGGACTCTCACTTCCTGACTTTAAAGCATATTACTTAGCTACAATGATTAAAACAGCATGGTACTGGCATAAAGAGAGATAAGTCGAAAATGGAATAGAATTGAGTGTTCAGAAATACATCTTCAAATTTATGGCAAAGTGATTTTTGACACAGCTGTGAAGTCCACCTAGCTGGGTCAGAACAGTCTATACAACAAATGGTGCTGGGAGAACTGGATATCCATATGAAAAGGAAAGAAGGAGGACCCCTATCTCACACCTTATACAAAAATTAACTCAAAATGGATCAAAGACCTAAATATAAAAACTACAACCATAAATTTCTAGAAGAAAATGTAGGGAAACATCTTCAAGATCAGTGGCTTCCTAAACCTTACACCCAAAGCACAAACAATGAAAGAAAAAATAGATAAATGGAGCCTCCTCAAAATTAAACACTTTTGCACCTCAAAGGACTGTGTCAAGAAAGTGAAAAGGCAACCTAATCAATGGGAGAAAATATTAGGAAACCACATATCTGATAAGGGTTTGATATCTATGTTATATAAAGAGATCATACGATCCAATGAGAAAGTTAAGCAACCCAATTTAAAAATAGGCCAAAGACTTGAATAGACATTTCTCCAAAAAGGAAATACAAATGGCGAAAAAGCACATGAAAAAAATGTTCAACATCAGTAACTGAAATGCAGATCAAAACTACACTGAGGGAAGCAGATGTGGCTCAAGCAATTGGGCTCCTGTTTACCATATAGGAGGCCCAGGGTTCCATTCCTGGGGCCTCCTGGTGAAGGCAAGTTGGCCCACACAGAGTACTGGCCCACGCAGGAGTACTGGCCCATGCAGAAGTGCTGGCCCGCATGTAGTGCTGGCCCGTGAGGAAAGCTGGTGCAGCAAGATGACACAACAAAAAGAGACACAGAGGAGAGACAATAAGAGACACAGCAGACCAGAGAGCTGAGGTGGCGCAAGAGATTGAGCGCCTCTCTCCCACTCTGGAAGGTCCCAGGATCGGTTCCTGGTGCCACCTAAAGAGAAGACAAGCAGACAAAGAAGAACACACAGTGAATGGACACAGAGAGCAGGCAGAGAGTGCAAAACAATGGGGGTGGGGGTGGGAATAAATAAATAAATCTTTAAAAAAAAAAAAACTATACTGAGACAACATTTCACATTTTATAGAATGGCCATTATTACAAAAACAGAAAACTGTAAGGGCTGGAGAGGATGTGGAGAAATAGGAACACCCCTCCACTGTTGGTGGGAATGTAGAATGGTGCAGCCTTTCTGAAAGGCAATTTAGCAATTTCTCAAGAAACTAAATATAGAACTGCTGTATGATCCAGCAATTCCGTTACTAAGAATATATTCAGAAGAACTGAAAGCAAGGACACGATCTGACATTTGCACACTTATGTTCATAACAACATTATTCACAATTGCTAAAATATGGAAACAACCCAAGTGTCCGTCAACCGATGAGTAGATAAACAAAATGTGTTATATACATACAATGGAATACTATTCAGCTGTAAGAAGAAATGAAATCGGGATGCATATGACAACACGAATGTACCTTGAGGACATTATGTTGAGTGAAATAAGCCAGACATAAAGGGACAAATATTGTATGGTCTCACTAATATCAACTAAAACAATGAGTAGACTCACGGAGGCAAACTCTAAAGTATAGGTTATTAGGAAATTGAATGTGGGTTCAAAGTGGGAGCTGATGCTTAATGTATATAGAGTTTTCAATAAGGTTTATTATAAATGTACAGAAATGGTTAGAGTTGATGGTAATACATTAAAGTGAGTATAACTAACACTGCTGATTTATAAATGCGATTGTGGCTGAAAGGGGTACTCTGTGGATATAATATTCCAATTGATAGGAAGCTAGAGAATAATGTAGGGCCTGTATAACATAGTGATTTGGGTGGTGGATGAAGATTGTGGTTAACAGTATAAATATAAGAATGTTCTTCTTTTACAATGTTAGGAATATGGTGATATATAGGAAAATTACAACTAATGTAACTTATGGATTATAGTGAACAGTAATATTGTAATATTTTTGCAGCAATGGCAAAGAAGGTATTATATGAATTCTAAGGGACAAAAATAAGGGGGTGTAAGGGGGTATGAGGTTTTTCCTTTTGGAGTAATGAAAATGTTCTAAAATTGACTGAGATGATGATAGCAGAACTCTGTAATGAAAATGAGAGCCATTGAGTATACACTTTGAATGGATTATACAAAGCAAAAGATGGTAAAACACAATGAATCCTGTCATAGAAGATAGACTGTGGTTAACAGAAGAACTATGAGAACATTCTCTCATGAATTGTAACAAGTATGTAATACTAATACAAGGTGTCGTTAGCCGGGCAGCTTGGGGGAAAAATACACCAAATGTAAGATATAGGCTACAGTTAGTAGTAATGTTTTGATGCTTTTTCATGGTTTGTAACAATTGTTTCACAACAATGCAAGGTGTTGGTGGTGGGGTAATGTATGGGAGTCCTGTATGATGATATGCATATTTGTTTTGTAAGTTCACAACTTATACTATACATTTTTTGGTTATTTATGTTCATGTTTGAATGATAAACTTCAATTTTAAAAGTTAAAAAAAAAATCATAGAAAGATATTCACAATACACTCTTAAGGACTAGCTATAGACCTGCTTGTATATGCTATTTGCCAAATATTGCAGTTCGACTCCATCTGGTCAGTGTGGAATTGCACATTCTGGCCCTCATTATGGTTGGGTGGGATTGTGTGTGAGTGGAAGGGAGTTCCTTCTGGGTCAAAGCATTTAACTGCTAATATGAGAGTCTTCAGAATTTTTTTTATCTCTGCCACTGAAACTAGCAACATACCAGATAGTTGCTTTTCTTGGTCCATCCAGAGTAATAATGTCAATGATTTGAGAACAGAGCCTGAATCTGTAAAGGAAATATAGCAAAAAATAAACCTTTATTGTCTTACCCCCCCAAAAAAAAGTCAACATTTTGGCCAGCTGATTTTTGACAAGTGTGCAAAGTCCACTCAATTGGCAAGAATTGTTTCTTCAACAAATGGTGCTGGGAATACTGGATGTACATGAGTTAAAGAATAAAGGTAGACCCCTACCTCACACCCTACACAAAAATCAACTCAAAATAGGAATCAAATACCTAAACATAAGAACTATAAAACTCTTAGAAGAAAATGTAGGGAAGCATCTTCAGGATCTTGTGGTAGGCAATGGTTTCTTAGACTTTAACGGCCAAAGCACAAACATTGAAAGAAAAAATAGATAAATGAGACCTCCTCAAAATTAAAAACTTTTATGCATCCAAGGACTTTGTCATGAAAGTGAAAAGACAACCTACTCAATGGGAGAAAATATTTGGAAACCACATATTGAATAAGAGTTTAATATACAGAATATATAAAGAAATCCTACAACTCAACAATAAAGACAAACAACTCAATTAAAAATGGGCAGAGGACTTGAACAGATTTTTCTTCAAAGAGGATATACAAATGGCTAAAAACCACATGAAGATGTTCAATGACACCAGCTATTAGGGAAATGCAATTCAAAACCACAATGTTATTTCATTTCAAACCCACTAGAATGGCTACTGTTAAGTCCTATCCATCTTCCCCATGGGATATAAGACCCCTCTCAATTAGAGGTGGAGTGAACATCACCATCCCAGAATCTTCAGAATTGGGGAAAGAACTGTGCACTAGAGTGGACTTACTGGTATTCTACTATAGACATATTGTGATTCTAGCAATGGAAGAAATTACAACATTGATGTGGAGCCAGTGGCCACTGGAGGCTCCGGGGGCAGGAAGAGGGAAAAACAGTTGTAATATGAGGGTTTTTTCAGGACTTGGGAATTGTCCTGAATGACACTGCAATGACAGATATAGGCCATTTTATATCATCACACAACATGCAGAACTGTGTGGGAGAAAGTGTAGACTACAATGTGAACTATGGTCCATGCTTAATGGCAAAGCCCCAAGATAGGTTTATCAATTGCAATGAATGTGCCACACTAATGAAGGATGTTTATGTGGGAGGGTGTGGGAGGTGTAGGGAGTGGGGCATATGGGAATCCTTATAGTTTTTGTGTAACATTTATGTAATCTAAGTATCTTTTAAAAAATAAAAAATAAATTATTAAAAAAAATAATGGATACTTCAAATTTCATCAAAACCTATAAAAGTGTATGACCCAAATGTAATCCATAATGTAAACCACTGACCATGGTTAGTAGCAATGCTTCAATATTTGTACATCAATTGCAACAAATGTACCGTCCGCATGTAAAATTTTATTAATAAGGGAGAAGGAAAGGGGGGGGGTGTTGCGTATATGGGAATTACCTGTATTCTCTATGTGACTTTTCTGTACCCTAAAGCTTCTTTGAAGATAAAATGAAAAAAAAAATAAGACAAAGGCGGAATATATGGGAGAAAATGTCACTGTACATACAAGACAACATCTTACAGTAATAAAAGACACAATGTCTAAAAAAAATTTTTTATTACATCAAATTAAATTTTTTTTAAT
This sequence comes from Tolypeutes matacus, assembly GCA_026826555.1. NCBI lineage: Eukaryota > Metazoa > Chordata > Mammalia > Cingulata > Chlamyphoridae > Tolypeutes > Tolypeutes matacus. Next base: position 227,273 of record JAKSZT010054141.1, read on the forward strand.
ATTTAAAAAATAAAATAAAATAAACAGAAAATTGCAAGTGTTGGATAGGATTTGGAGAAATAGGAACATTCATTCACTCCTGGTGGGAATGTAAAATGGTGTAGCCGCTGTGGAAGACAGTTTGACAGTTTCTCAGGAAGCTAAGTATAGAATTACCATGTGACTCAGTAGTCCCACTGCTAGGTATATACCCAAAAGAACTGAAAGCAGGGACTTGAACAGATAATTGAACACCAATATTCATATCATCATTATTCACAATTGGCAAAAGTTGGAAGTGATCCAAGTGTCCATCAACCAATGAATGGATAAACAAAATGTGGTGTGTATGTGTGTGTGTGTATACATATACAATGGAATATTATTCCACCTTAAAAAGGATTGAAGTCCTGATGCATGCAACAATATGGATGAACCCTGAGGACATCATGCTCAGTGAAATAAGCCAGAAACAAAAGGATAAATATTGTATGATCCCACTGATATGAACTAATTATAATAAGCAAACTCATAAGAGATAGAATCTAGACTATAGGTTACCAGGGGATGGATTGAGGGTAGAAAATAGGGAGTTGATGCTTATGTGTACAGAAATTCTATTTAGGTTGATTGCAACATTTTGGAAATAGCTGGTGGTGATGGTAGCCCATTATTGTGGGTGTAATTAACAGTACTGAACTATAAATGTGATTGTGGTTAAAAGGGGAAATTGTTACTAGAATAAAAAATTAAAATATAAAACATAGCACTGTATAACACAGTGAACCCTATTGTAGATAATGGACTATAATTAATAGTACAAGTATCAGAATGTTATTTCATGAATTATAAAACGATGTATGACACTAATACAAGTTAATAATAAGATGGCATATGGGGGAAAAGATACCAAATGTAAACTATGGACTATAGTTAATAGTACAATTTTAATATTCTTTCATCAATTGAAACAAAAGCACCACACTAATGCAAAGTGTCATCAACAGGGTGTTATATGGAAATGCTGTTTTTTTTTACATGATTTTTCTGTAAACCTACAACTTCCCTAATTAAAAAAATAATTTGAGAGGAAAGCTCTCAAATCAGAAAAAAAACCACAACTGTAGGATCTAGAAAAACCAAAGCAAACTAAACCCAAAATTAACAGACCAAAGGAAACAACAGAATATAACAAAAATAAATGAAATAGAGGAGAAAATACAATAGAGAATCAACAAAACCAAAAGTTCATTCTTTGAAAAGATCAATAAAATTGACAAACCTTTGGCTACACTGATGAAAAAAAAAGGTGAAAAAAATAACTACAATCAGAAATGAAAAGGGGCAATATTACTACTGACCCCACAGAAATAAAAAGGATATAAGAGGATATTATACACAACAATATACCAACAAGTTAGATAACCTAGATGAAATGGACAAATTCCTAGAAACACTACAAACTAACTACACTCATTTATGAAGAAACAGAAGATCTCAACAAACCAATAAATAGTAAAGAAAATGGATCTGTAATCTGAAAATATGCAATAAAGAAATGCCAAGGACCAGATGGCTTATCAGGTGAATGTTACCAAACATTACTAGACCAACCCTGATGACATTCTTCCAAAAAAAAATTGAAGAGGACACAACACTCCCTAACTCATACTCTGAGGCCAACATCATCCTTCTCATCACCCCATGAGAAGAAAATTACAGACCAGTATTTCTTATGTATTTAGATGCAAAAATTCACAACAAAATACTGCCAAACTGAATCCAACAATGTATTAAAAGAATTGTACACCTTGATCTAGTGAGATTTATCCAAGGTATGCAAGGATAGTTTAAAATAAGAAAATAAACTGATGAAATTGCAGAGCAAATGAACAAAATCACATGACCATCTCAATTGAAGCAGAAGGGCATTTGACAAAATCCAGAAGCCCTTCTTGTTAAAAAAAAAAAAAAAAACACACTTAAGAAACTAGGAGTAGAAGGAAATTTCATCAGCATGATAAAGGGCATATATGAAAAACCCACAGGTAACATCACACTCAATGATGAAAGACTGAAACCTTTTCCTCTAAAATTAGGAACAAGAAAGTGATGTCCATTGTTATCACAGTTATTCAACATTATACTAGGAGATCTAGCTAGAGCAATTAGGCAAGAAAAAGAAATAAAAGGCATCCAATAGTACAGGAAGAAGTGAAACATTCCCTATTTACAGATTACATGATCCCATATACAGAAAATCCTGAAAAATCCACAACAAAGCTACTAGAACTAATGAATTGAGCAAAGTGGCAGGACACAGTAACAATATGCAAAGTTCAGTCGACTTTCTAAACACTAGTGTAGTGGCTTGGAGCTATGTATCCCAGAATAACATGTTCTTAAACTTAATCCATTCATGTAGCTACGAACTCATAAGTAGGACCTTTTGATGAGGTTACCTCAGTTAAAGTATGGCCCAACTGAATCAGGATGGGTCTTAATCCTATTACTTGGGTCCTTTATATGCAGAATGAAATTCAGACACACAGAGAGAAAGACAGGTGGAACAGCCAGAAGCTCAAAGTCAATGGAACATGGAAGAAAAGGGAGGCCAGAAGAGGTTACCTTATGCATTGCCATGACAGAAAAGCCAAGGAACAAGGATCACTGGCAGCCAGCCCCAGAATCCCCTGGGAGAAAGCAACACCTTGATGACACCTGGATTTTAGAAGTATTCTATCTTCAAAACCATAAGTCAGTAAATTCCTATTGTTTAAGCCAACCCATAGTATGGTATTTAATTTAACAGGAAACTAAAACAGTTTTGGGTACCTGGAACAGAATGCTACTATTACAAATACATAAAATGTGGAAATGTCTTTGAAATTGGGTAAAGGGTAGATGCAGGAATAATTGTGAGATGTTTGACAGAAAAAACCTAGATTGCTTTGAACAAAATGTTGGTAGAAATATGGACACTAAAGGTACTGCTTATGAGGCCTTAGAAGGAAATGATGAATGTGTTATTGGAAACTGGAAGAAAGGTCATCCTTGTTTTAAAGTGGCAGAGAACTTGGCAAAATTGAGTTCTGATGTCAGATAGAAGAAAGAATTTGAGAGTGATGAACTTGGATATTTAGCAGAGGAGATTTCCAAGCTAAATGTGGAAGGTGCAGCCTAATTTCTCCTTGCAGCTTAGAGTAAAATGAGAGAAGAAAGTGATAATCTGAGAACTGAACTCCTCAGCACAAGAAACCAGAAACTGATGGTTTGGAAGATTCTGAGCCTATGCAGATAGTGTGCTCTGAGACTAGGGCCAAAAGCAGCTCTATCAGGAATCTCCTTGAGATTCCCAAAAGTAAGTCCCTGGAGAATAGGTCCATGTGAGGGTTTAAAGTAAACATGGATCTAGTCAGCCATTTCAGTGGAAGTCAGCACTGGAAATGCAGTTATGCAGGAAGGATCTGTGGAAGGTTCTACTGTCTGATGGTTGGGATCCCTGTGATCTACACACCAAGCTAACAAGGTTTTCGCAAAATTTGTATGAGAAGAACCACTGCCAGCTTGGACTGAAAGGGACAGGGAAGGGACAATTTGAAGGAAGACTGACTTCAAGGGGAGAACCATGGTAGCTGAGGTCTGGACCAATGAAATTTCCTCAGACCAACAGAGCAGACCAATCCATACATGAGGAAAGGGCAGGTTCACCCTTCGGTTTGAAGGGGCAGGCCATCAGCCCCAGCACTTGGAGGAAGAAGGCCTTGCACCCCATTGTTCAAAGACAGTGCTGCGGGGCCCAAGAAGGAAGGACCTATGTCCCAGCATTCCTGGACAGACTGGCCATCACCGCTATGCTCAGAGAGGGTGGGGGCTATATCCAGGCATTTCTAGAGAGACTGGCTGTGATCCTGATGCTTGCAGAGGGTGTAGCCTTCACACCAGTATTCATGGATAGCATGGCCACTTGCCCAAGTGCTTGGAAGGTGTGAGACTGCTACTCCATGAGGCCCAGATGACAAAACATTGATCCATAGATGACTCTCAGACCTTGATATATAATGGACTTTGCCCTGCTGGGTTTCAAAATTGTTTGGAACCTGGGACCCCTGTTTTTGTTCCAATTTCTCCCTTCTGGAATGGGAATGTCTATCCTATGCCTGTCCCTCTGTTTTATATTGGAAGAAGATAACTTGTATTCTAGGATTCACAGGTCCACAGAGTGGAATGATGCTCCAGGATAGACCACACAGCCATAATCAATTTTTATAAGACTTTGTACTTAGCATGGTTACTGAAATGATTTAAGGCTTTGAGGATGTTGTGATGGAATGAGTGCATTCAGGATGTGGTAAGAATGTGTCTTTTGGGGGTACAGAGGTGAGACTGGTAGCTTGGAGCTATGTACCCTAGAAAAACATTTTCTTAAAACTATTCCATTCATGTGGCTGTGAACACATTGTAAATAGAATGATGTGCCTACCTCAGTTAAGGTGTAGCCCAACCCAACCAGGATGGGTCTTAATCTTATTACTGGAGTCCTTTATAAGCAGAATGAAATTTAGACACACAGAGAGAAAGCCAGATGGAGTTGCAGGAGCTGAAAGTCAATGGAACCTGGAAGAAAAGGGAGAAGCCAGGAGAGGCCACCTTGTGCATTGCCATGTGACAGAAAAGCCAGGGAACAAGGATTCCTGGCAGCCAGCCCTAAAATGCCACAGTCTTCTGGAAGAAAGCATTACCTTGATAACACCTTGATTATGGAATCCTCTTGGCCTGAAAACCGTAAGCCAATAAATTCCCATTGTTTAAGCCAACTCATTGCATGGTATTTGATTTAATAACCAGGAAATTAAAAAAAAAAAAAACAGTAATAAAAAATCTGAAGAAGAAATCAAGAAAAAATTTCATTTTTCCAATAACAACTAAAAGAATCAAATACCTAAATAAATCCAAGCAAGGATATAAAGGACTTGAACACAGAAAATTTAAAAACATTGCTAAAATAAACCAAGGAAGGCCAAAATAAATGGAAGGACATTCTGTATTCATGAATTGAAAGACTAAATAGTGTTAAGATCTCTTCTACCCAAAGCAATTTACAAATTCATCATAAACCCAATCAAACTTCCAACAGCCTTCTTTGCAGAAATGGAAAAGCCAATCATCAAATTTAAATGGAAGTGAAAGGGGCCCCAAATAACCAAAGCCATCTTGAAAAGGAAGAATGGACAATCCACACTTCTGAATCATAAAACTTATTACAAAGCCACATAATCAAAAAAGCATGATACTGGAACAGGGACAGACATATACACCAATGGACTCTAATTGAGAGTTCAGAAATCAACCATTACCTGTATAGACAATTGATTTTTGTCAAGGGTGCTAAGTCCACTCAATTGGGAAAGAGCAGTCTCTTCGACCAGCGATTCTGGTCAAACTGGATGTCCATAGGTAAAAGAATGATGGTGGACTCTGAAGTGGTTGAAGCTGCATGTACCCAAAAAAAACATGCTCATAAATTTAATCCATTCCTGTGGATATGAACCCATTGTAGGTAGGACCATTTGATAAAGTTACTTCAGTTAAGAAGGTGTGGACCACCTCAATCAGGATGGGTCTTAATCTTATTACTGGAATCCTTTATGAGCAGAGTAAAATTCAGACAGATGGAGAGAAGGTCATAGGAAGAAAGAAGCTGAAATCAAAGAAACCTGGAAGAGAATGGAGAGGTTTTTCAACTTTACACCAAAAGCATGAGAGACAAAAGAAAAAATTGATAAATGGACTGGACTTCATCAAAATTAAAATCTTTTGTACATAAAAGGACTTCAACATTAAAAGTTAAAAGGCAACCAACCTACAAATGGTAGAAAACATTTTAAAACCAAATATCTGAAAAGGGTTTAATATCCAGAATATATTTTTCAACTTAACAAGAAGATAAACAACCTAACTTAAAAATAGGCAAAAGACTTAAATGAATAGACACCGTCCCAAAGATGATAAACAAATGGCTTAAAAAGCACATAAAAAGGTGCTCAATATTATTAGCCATTAGGGAAATTCAAATCAAAACTACAAAGAGTATCACCCCACACACACTAGAATGGCTACTATTAAAAAAAAAAAACAGAGAATTACAAGTGTTGGAAAGGATGAGGAGAAATAGTACACTCATTCTTTGTTTGTGGGAATGTAAAGTGGTGCAGCCATTGCAGAAGAGAGTTTGGAGGTTCCACAGAAAGTTAAGTGTAGAATTACATATGACCAGGCAATCCCACCTCTAGGTATATATGCATAAGAATTGAAAACAGGGACTCAAACAGATATTTGCACATCAATGTTCATTGCAGCATTAATCACAATTGCCAAAAGAGGGAAGCAATCCAAGGGTCCATCAGCCAATGAATGTATAAGCAAAATATGAAACATACATACAATGGAATATTATTCAGCTGTAAAAAAGAATGAAGTTCTGATACATGTGACAATATGGATGAACCTTGAAGACCATGTTGAAATAATCCAAACACAAAAGGACAAATGTATGTATCATTGATATGAAATAATTAGAGTAAGTTAATTCATAGAGTCAGAGACTAGAATACAGATTACCAGGTGCTGGCATAGGGGTAGGGAGTGGGGAGTTAATGCTTAATTGGTTTAGAATTTCTGTTTGAGGTGATGGAAAAGTTTCAGTAATGGATGGTGTAGCAGGTTTGGTATTATTTATGAATTCCAAAAATATATATTGGATTATGTTTGTGGTCTGGTCTGTTCCTCTGGGAATATCAGATTGTACTGGACTTAGAGGTTTCACTTTTGATTGATTAAATTATGATTAAGGCTTTGATTGGGCCACATCAGTAGGACATTGAATTCCCACCCCCTTGGGGGGTGGGGACTCACAGAGAAAATCACACAGCAGAGGAGGGAGGTTGGAGTTTTGATGCTGGAGCCCCAGGAAGTAAATATACAGGAGGAGAACACAGAGGAATAAAGACAGCTCCACAGACATGGTAGAGGCCCCGGGAAGAGAGAGCACCTGATAGTCTACAGCTGACCTTGTGGAGAGAACAAAGCAGCTGAGCCTGGAGAGGAATGAGCCCCAGGGAGAGAGACAAGACTATCCCAGCCTACAGCTGATATTGGAAGAAGCTAGGACCATGGAGCCTTAAGAGGAAGAAGAAGGTTAAACCCCAGAGACCAGCAGCCATCTTGCTCCAACATGTGGCAACAGACTATGGCAAGGGAAGTAATTTACTGTTTATGGCCTTGTATACTGTAAGCTTCTACCCTAAATAAATACCCTTTATAAAAACCAACTGATATCTGGTATTTTGCATCAGTACCCCTTTGGCTAACTAATACAGATGGTGTTGAGCACAACATTTTGAGTGTAATTAACACCACTGAAATATTTATTTGAATATGGTTAAAAGGAGAAATTTTAGGTTATTAGCAAAAAAAAAATTTTTTTAATATATATAGGACTGTACGACACAGTGAACCCTAATGTAAACTATGGAGTATAGTTAATAGCACAATTATATAATATCCTTTCATCACTTGTAACAAAGGTACCACACTAATGCAATGTGTTAATAATGGGAGGAAGGCATATATGGGAACTCTATAATTTCTGCATGATTTTTCTGTAAACCTACAACTTGTCTAATAAAAAATTTATATTAAAATTTATATTAATTTATATTAAAATTTAAAAAGAGGTAATAGCCTGGGCCTTATCAAACACTTGAGAAACTTTTAGCCTCTGCCTAGTAATAACTCCTAATACTATAACTATTGTGAGTATGAGAAAGTCTGTTAATGGAGAGAAATCAGAACCCAGTAAGTACTTTGTACCAGTGTATATCCTGATCCAGTCCCACCACCCACTGTCAAGGAGTCGTCTTAAAAGAACAAATAGATGAACTACTTTCCAGTCATTACTCTTCTTAAACACCCCACACCCTTTTTTGAAATACCTAAAGGCTAAGAAAAGCTATGCACACAAGGTGAGCATCTTAATTTGAGTTCCCTCAGAAGCAGACCCTGAGACAAAGATTCTAATGCAAGTAGTTTAAGAATTTATCCCAGGAAACAGCCATAGGGGAGTGAAATGATACAGGGAAAGGAAGGCAGTCAATAGAGTGTGTTATCAAGCCAGCTACTACTGTGGGTGCCTAGAGCTTACTTGCACAGGTAAACTTTGGGGAACCATACATATCACATACTTTAGAGTTATCTTGCTGAGGGGTTAAGATATAGCAGGGGTATTTATATGCCAACACCCATCAGTTTTTGGCTGAGAGCTGCTCCCAGAGGTGTTAACCCCCTAGTTCTTCCATCCTATCACACACAGGGTTGAGGAGCCTTCCGAGGCCTCTGAAAAAAAACCCTCAGACAAAAAGATACTGGCAGTTTCAGATTAGCTGGAGAACAATGAAATGATAAGACTGAGGGATATGGACATGACAGACAGCATCAGTTCAGGTGCATTTGAACCACAGAAAAAGTCTACTCCTCCTTTATAGGGGAGAGTAGCTTAGACAGTCTAAATGAAGGAGCATGGAACGAAATTTGAAATCGACAGCAACTCAAATTCAGGAGTTGATAAGTTAGAACATCTGGAAAGAAAGCAACAGACACCAGCATTATCATGGGCTTTGAAACTGGCCCAGAAATCTGAGCTCATTGCCTTAGCTACTGCACCATAGAAGGGAGAGGGAGGCAATAAACCACAGTGAGGACCTTTGCCAGTAACTGTGAAAGAAAGGCATTTTATTTTGGTGACAGTGGATAGTTTCACCAGGTGAGTAGCAGCTTTCCCAACCAAACATCATGCAGCTAAGGTAGCTGCAAAGATTCTAGTTCAATAACTATTCTGTTAAATGGGAGGTCTCAGATAGTGGACCAAATTTGGGGGCGTATTTCATGGGAGAACTGCATAAAATGACAAGCATGTGAGTTTTCCATATAGCATAACACTCATGGGACAGGGAACCAGGGAGAAAGAAGGAATTATGCAACAAAGAGTGAGATACGAATGGCTATGATGAAAATGAGATGATGAGTTCACTCACCATCTTCTTTTGGTTCTAAGTAAATTAGGGCCTCCAGTATCCAATGGATCAGGGTACATGCTTTATGAGGGCCTTGGGGGACACCCTAGGGTTGTTAAGAAACGTATTCACCCCTTGTCTTCTATAGATCATAAGGGTCTTGAGTGGAAAAAACCCACTCAGGGTCTCTGTAGGTTACTCACTCTCTCCTTGAATGCTCTCTAAGCAAGGAATTAGGTTGAGTCAGATACCAGTACATTGGTTGGACCATTTTTGCTGGTGGGCAGGGTCACTATTTTTTTGTTTTTCTAAGATTTCAGTCATGGATGTGGCACTATCTTCTGCTTCTTCTAGCCTCCAAGCAGCTGACATGGTATGCTCATTACCGTGCTTTCTCTTCCTCAACATGACAGAGAGGTCATGGGGGCTATTATCCCATCACAGTTTGAAATGGGATTTTTTTGTTGTGACTTTTTAATTTTCTATGGGACTTTAATTTCTCTACGGAAATTTGACAATAAGAGGAGTTTTGGGGCATTTTCTAACCCCAACAGTATATTATTTGGACTATGCTATCATATGGTGTTCATTGTACGGGCCTCCTTGGTAGGCTAGGTTCAACAATGTAGATGCATGTAATTTAAGATGAGAAATAGAATAGGGGATGAATTTTCCACACAATATATAGTGTGGTCTTTAGGTTAATGGCCTGAATAAAACAATTTCATAGGTTTCTAGGGATGACATCAGAGGCATTCTATTAAAGGTCTTGGGGATCTGAATTTCACACCATTTTGGTCCAAGAAAGGCTCACAAATGGTATGATATGGATCGGGGAAATGGCCCCATGAAAGGGCTGGAAGAACTTACCTTCAGATTTTCTTCCCTAAAGTAGACAGTCACATGTTGCTTATCTGTTAACCCCTTTGAGTTAGCAGAGAGAGAACAAGAGGTAGAGAATGTTAGATTTCCACGAAAGGAGTTCAAAAACCCTAACTGTATCTTCCCCTGTCTTCCATCTTCATTCCTCTTTAAGAAAACAAATACTGAACTAGTTGATCAGAGTTCAGTGCCCTTATTGGGCTGTTTTCCAGTGCATGGGACTTGGGAGTATCAAGAAGACTCTTTCAGGTGTCATTTTCTCCAGCTCATGTGACAATGTCTTTCCAAGATTGGATTGTGGGCTTAAGAGCGCTGTATTGGAGTTTGGAGCCAAAGCCACAGCTAGTGAAATATTACTTTGTTTACCCTTCACTTCCCTTTTGGACCTAACAGAAAAGGCAACTAAGCCAAGGTCAAACTTGTATATCTCTGGGTTCTCTGATCTAACATCATCCAAACCCCTTCTCTTAATAGCACCTCAACTTTACTCCAACCCCAACAGGACACAAGAGTCTAAGTCTTAATGCTAGAAACAATCAAAGGAATCAAATCAGGAATATGACATTAAGAAATATAAAATCTGGGTTATGAATGAAGACTTGGAAGAGTCCAGCAGACACTGGGCTGTGATTCTAGAAGATCTATTCCTATGTGGCAGAACCCCTACAGAAAACTGAAACTGTGGAAGATACTGACCTTGGACTTGGGCTACCCAGGGTTTGCCAGTGTGGTACACTAGTCTGATAAGAAATGCAAAAGACCCTGGTAGGCAGAGGGGGCAACTCTAGTGTTCCAACCTGGTTTTAACAACTATCTTGCATTCACAGCTTTGCTTATGTGCTGTGTGTTTCACACTAGATTCTGATAGTTTTTCCCTATTCCTTTTTAAACCTGACTTTGACTCTAATTAATCCCACACTAACAGTTTTGTGTGACAGAACCAGCTTCTTTCCTCTGACAGCCCCTGTGGCAGAGGCAGTAATGTAAAATATTCCATTTGTTCCCCTACATTTGCCAGGGTCCATAGGACCACATGACTTGTTTTGGACAATGAAATATAAGTAGATACGACATGTGTCACTTCTTGGCTGAGGGAGTAAAAAGCCTACATGAGATCCTCTGGCCTCTTTCCTTTCCCTGCATTGGCAGCTGGAAAGGATGTTGCACATGTCCCACATGGTACAGGTACAGAATAGTGAAGCCTCAGGCAGCCTGTAACCTTGAGTGACTGTGTGTAACAGATGCCCTCCCATCCTCACATCCTACTGGGATATGCAGTATGAGTGAGAACCTTTTGGTTTGTAAAACCTCTAACACTTTGAAATTCTTTGTGACCTGAACACAATGAATTCCTAACAAATACAGCCCCCTTCTTCTCCATGCATAGCACTTATTTCATACTCCTAAATTTGTTGCTAATAAATCTATATGCTGTCCCCAGACAGCTCTGAACTGGCTATATGGGACAGAAGATCATGCACAAGTCAGCAAGCATAGTTTTAAAGTTCTACCAAATACATAGTGATGAGCAATGCAATTCAGTAAACACAACTGCTTTCTACTGCACAAAAAAACAGGAAATAATTAAATTTCTTATAGACATTTCTTTATTATATTTTCCCACTTGAATATTTAGAGAATAATTTAAATGTAATGCATACTGACAGCAAGCACAGTATCAAATATTAGGTTTTTTTTTTAATATTTTCCTTTTTTCACCCTATATTCCTTTAGGAAAAAAAATATTTAGATGACCTCAGAGAAACAATTATTATGCTAATCACAGTATGCAGTAACACATACAAGCCCATACTCAATAGGAAAGAAAGCAACAAAGAAGTGAAAAGTCTTTCTCCTCAAATCATTTTAATTCATTTTTCCACAGCCATATAAATTTAAAGTATGAAACAACAATAATACAGCTATAGAATCTAGGTTCTCTTTCAAAGCAGCGGCATATAAAACATAGAAAAGCTAAAACCTCAGCACAAGCTTCAAAAGAACAAGGACTGAGAGGAATTTGATGAAGACATGAAATGCACAAAATACAGTACACAAAAATACTAGAATGCATAAAATATAAAGCTACACATTTCAGGTAGAAAGCATTGTAAAATATATAAAATATGCAAGAAATCAAAACCAAATAAATTTTTCTTAAGAGTACCATGAATACACTGGAACTGGCAATTAGCATTTGAAGAAGGGAACAAGAAAATAGCAGTTTCCCATTTAAAACTTTATTTCTAGGCTTTAGGATTTCACCTTCTTGACATCCTTCTTTCCAGAGCTCTCAGTAGCTGACTCTGCTTTTCTTTTCTGTGACTAAAATGGAAACAGATTTAATGTTCTGCTCCAATATGCACATTTTTAAATGGCCCAACAATGTTAAATCTAGGATGTAAATGCATTAAAAAAAAATTTTAACATGAATATTCACTTAAATGTTATACTCACAGTTACTGTTCTATATAGCCCAACAAACTATTATAACCCAATGTAAAATAGCCTTCAAAGATGTTTCTTTTTAAGAAAAGACATAAAATGCCCATAAAAAAGTCATCAAGTGTCTACTAACACATAAATGAACTCTTATCTTAAAGAGCTATTAATACTTAGTTTTCTGGACAAAATTTTACTTATGAGTGTATCATTTTTCAAAAATCACGATAGACTTTAACATACCATATTTCATATATTCTATGATGCACATTTCTTTTACACTTTAACATCTCTAAAATCAGGATGCATCTTACAATTGATAACAAAGTATAGTTACTAGGTAGCATTTTTTCTTTGTGGGACATAAAATAATGCTGTCTTAAAACGGAAGGCATCTTAGATTTGATGAAATTTGGCAATTTACTTAACCACACTCAAATAATATTATTAAAGAGTATTTTAAATTGTAGCTATACAATTTTAATCCTGACTGGATTAAAATCAATTTATCTCATTATTAAACAGTTTAACTTAGTACCAAACAAAGCTTTGCTGTTTGCTCAAAGTTCCCACTTGTACTCTTGGTTCCACAAAGTTCAAAAACTTTATTTGAGCAAATAAGAACTCTGAGTTACAACCTCAGCCCCACCCCATCCCACTCCTAACCATCTCCTAACCATCCCCCATAATATCTCTTATCTCAATTCAAAATTTTACTTGCATTATACTTCTGCTTAAATTCATGAGGAATTTTTAAATACTGAGCCTTGTTGCTAGGCAGTTTCTAACCGTGTGTTCTACAAGCAAATAGGAACTAAATGGCTGTGATTAATTCTTTTTCTGTCAAAAACAAATTAGCATTTTATAAAACCAGTTTTTAAAATATGTGTCATTATGGCATTAAATATAATATAGGCATTTTAATTATGTAAAAAAATGGGATCTACCTAAAAGTTAGGAAAATGCTGAAAATTTTACCATTGGCGTTTTAGTTGCCCGTTTCTTCTTTTCTGCTCTCTCTCTTTCCTCAATTTCCATATTTTCCTTCTCAATCAATGAAATCAGAGTATTACAGCGCCTCTGGAATTCCTAAATCAAATAATAAAAGGACTTTAATTTCTGTAGCCCAGTCATAATTTTTACAAAGCAACAATTCAGTTGTATCATTTCTGTGGTACAGAATTTCCAAAACTGGTATTCTTCAGAACAATAATCATACAGGGTATTTATAGATTCCACCAAAAATAAGGGATAAGGGGAAGGGATAAATGTCATTCAATGAGTGAATGATTAAAGAAACTGTGGTACAGCCATACCAGGAACTATGACTTAGTAATAAAAAGGAATGAACTAATGATACACACAACAACCTGGATGAACCTCAAGGGAATTAAGCTGAGTGAAAAAAAGCAATCTCAAAAGATTACATACTGTATGGTTCCATTCATATAATGTTCTTGAAATGGCAACATTAGAAAAATGGAGAACAGATCAGTGGTTGCTAGGGGTTAGGGAAAGATGGGAGAAGGTGGGTGTCACTATAAAGGGATAGCACAAGGGAGTCTTATTATGGTGGTAGTAATTAAACAAATTTACACATGTGATAAAATTGCACTGAACTACACACAGACACACACACACACATACAAATGCATGTAAAACTGATGAACTCTGAAGAAGATCTATGGATTGTACTAATGTCAATTCCCCGGTTTTGATATTGTACCATAGTTATGCAAGATGTCACCATTGGGGGAAATTGGTGAAAGGTATACAGGACCTTACTGTACATTTCTTTGCAACTTCCTGTGAATCTGTAAATATTTCAGAATAAAAAATTAACAAAAGTCACAAAAACAAAAAAACTAATAAAATAAAGGGTGTTTCCTATGGTGAAAATAAGTTTGGAAGTACAAGGTTTATAGTGGTAAAACAGACTTTCTTACTACAGGGCTTCTCAGGGCCTTTAAGTTCCTGATAAGCACTATAAATCTCTTGAGTGGAAGATACAGGATGCAGCAGTTTCCAAAACTGTTTTACCAACAGAACTCTCTTATAGGACATCTTGTAGGACCAGAGTTCTGAGGAGCACATTTCAGGAAAAACTGCTGTACTATTAATTCAAGGCAAACAATATCTGAAAAGATTTTGCATTAACCTTGCTGCTACCTAAATTTCACTGCCAGGAAATAAATGCATCCAAACTATAAAGACTTTTTATGAACATACAGTGAGTATTAAACATATGATTCATTAATACAGAAACTCATATATTATTAACCTTGCACACACTGCTGTATTTTAAAGGTAAATAATAGTTTAATATCAAAGGGTAAATTTAAAAATTAATATATGATTCCTTTTTCATGTCAGCAAAAAAGTCTGACAAAATACAAAACAGCTAAAAATTCAAATGAAAATGTAGTCTTACTGGAAATTAAGAACCACAAGCAAAAAAATGGTCAAAGTACAGAAATAGAAAACTCACAAGAAATTAAAATGCCCAAGCATTAAAGAAAGTTTCACTCAACCTAATGAAGAAATGCAAAGTAATGCAATACCATCTTCAACATCTTAGCAATGATAAGTGTATGTGTGTGTGTGTGTGTGTGTCCAATGTTGGCAATAAGATGTGAAATGGGAAATAATCTCAGTCACTGACGATAGAATGTCAAGGTTACTACCCTTCTAAAAAGCAATTTAGAAATATTATATGAAGCATCTTAATAATGTCCATACACTTTGACCCAACAATTCCACTCACAGAAACTTAACTGTAAAGACATACTAAGAGACATACACAAAGACTTACAAGAGAATGTTTAGAGTAGTATTATTTTTAAAAGGAAAGTATTGGGAACTAATTAAGGTTTTGGTAATTTGGAGAGGGGATACACAGATACGTCTTATTGTATACACAGGTGTACACAGAAATAGCCAAAAGAATACTGACTATAATGTTACTAGGGGTTAACAGTAGCTATCTCCGAGAGCAGGACCTTTGTTAACTTTGATTTTCTTCTTTATACTGGACTGAATTTTCCAAATTTTCTACAGTAAACATATAGGTCTTGGATAATCTATAATGTTTCCAAGAAATGAAAAATGTTTTTTTAATACAGTTTTATCTTTCTAAATAAAAACCAGGAAAATGGCATACAACACAGTAAATGTTACATACACAAATATTATCAACTGTTCAAGCATTTTCTACTCTACTCTCTAATTCAAATCCAGAAAGAAGCAGAAAACCAAAGACAGTCTAACCAGAAAAAAAAATTACTCAGCAAATCATCGTTTACTTATTTAAAAAAAAACAAAAACCTTACAAAACACTGGCACATTCAGGTTCCTTGTGCATCCTCAGTTGCAAAAGGTTAAATAACAGGAAAAATAACAGTGGAATTTTCCTTTAAAAAAATAATGGCAATATCTTTAATATGCAGACCAAACACTCTTTGTAGTTTATTCAATAATACACATACAAATTAAATACCATGTTATTCAATATATCTATTATAGAAAGGGCTAAGTTGACTCTGATGAGATTTGATCCTTGGTTTCTAGGGAGACTAGATAATCTTTATGTAAAGCCAATTCTTGAATCATTAGGCTATCCCCTCTGGCTATTATTCTCAATAAGTAATAGTTGCCTGTAACTGCAGATATCTTTAGACACATATTCACGGTTAATATGTGTATTTCAGGAAAAAGAAAACTAATACTTTTTAGAAAGTCAAAGAGTATAAATAGACTGTATAAATAAGTTCTTGCCTTCATTCATTTTTTTGTTTTTGCCCTCATTCTTTTTAACTTGTCACTAACAGAAAAATAATCTAACTCTAGAGGAATGCACCGAGAAATGAGCAAGTATGGATGTTACCATCCTAGGATAGGTAATGTCACTTTTCTAAAGATACCAACCCCATATTTGATTCACATGCATAAAGACTGCATAACTAAAGAGATGGTATAATAAACAGAACACTAGCAAAAGCCAGAAATTACAAGGAGAAAGACCAGATTACCAATAAAACAGTGATTCTCTCTTTATAACTAAATCATTATGAAATGACTATGAGAAATTTCATTATGTCAAAAAAAACATTGATTTTATATAATTTCTCCTTTTACATATCCCCCTACATTCCTGTGCCTCTTTATTTTCCAATTTTCTCGGGGTTACAGGGAATGTTTCATGGGACCTCTAAAACTGTTTCCATAATTCTGCAGTCTAATTGTCTCTTTCTCTCACCATTCCCCACACTGGATTTAGGAATGAAGTTGGAGGGAGAAAAACAGCACATTAGGAGGAAGAGAGGAGATGTAAAACTTTGAAGAAAACAGAAGAGAACAGGAAAATTACAAAGGGAAAACTGTTCTGCAGTATTAATACTCTGTGTCAAAGGGGGGAAAGTATTCTGTGTTCTAACGTGTGGGAAATGTTGGATTTTAAAAAGGTTTAAAAAAATTTCTACATAACAGTGCTTCTCAGAGATTTTAGCATTCTAATGTGGATTGCAAGTATCAAGTCAAGAACAAGATTTAGCAACAGTATTTTCCAAATCTGTTTGAACACAGAACGCTATTTCTGCATATCATCTATTTGCAGAACCTGGAAAAATGTTTTGTAAAAACCAATTGTGGAAATGCTGTGCAGGGGAATAGTGATGGATAAGGCTAAGTTTGGATCAAAGTACAAAGAACCTAGGAACTAAGAACAAAGAACTAAGAAATTTTAATTCATTTAACAAAGGGATCACATCGATGATTTTTGATCAGGAGGAGTGATGCATTCAAAAGTGTATTTTACCCTTGGAAATCTTGCCTTCGTACAGATTCTCACTAGTGGGAATTCAGAAAATTACAGACTCTTGGGATTAGAAAAGACCTCAAAATAATCTTTCACATTTATGCTTGAATCTCTTCTTAGGTCCATGCTGATGAGTTGTCCAACTTGTCTGAATTCTTCCAATAATGGGGTATTCCTTACTCCCCTCCCCAAACAGTCTATTCCAAATGTGGACAACTCAATTACAAATATTCCCTGATAAAGAACTACAATTTGCTACTAGTTTCCAACAATTGTTTCTAGTTTGGAGTCAAACAGAACAAGCTGATTTCCATTTCTGTATGACAGTCCTTAAAATATTTCAAGGTAGCACTCATGCCTCCATCACCATATCCTCAAATACACAGAATTTTTTCTCTCTTTCAGGCTAAATATCCTATCCCTTTTAACCTATCCTTCATTTAACACTTTTCTTAAAGGACAGTTTACACACATATCTACCCTTGGTTCTATCATTTCTTTCTTTCCTTTTTCCTTTTACATGCTTTTAAACCAGAGGTCAACAAACTACTTCTGTAAAGGGCCAGATCATAAATATTTTCAGCTTTGCGGGCCACGTAGTTTCTGTCACAACTCTTCAGCTCTGCCATGGAAGCACCAAAGCAGCCATAGACAATATGCAAACGAATGACTGTGTCTGTGTTCCATTAAAACCTTACTTACAGACACTAAAATTTGAATTTCATATAATTTTCACGTCATAAAATATTATTTTGTTTTTTTCAACTATTTAAAATGTAAAAATCATTCTTGGCTCATAGACCATAGAAAAACAGGAGGCAGGCCACAGTTTGCCAACCTGTTTTAAACTATAGACTTTTAGATTTGCCTTAAAACAAATTCCTACCTTGATTTTTTCATAGCTTTCTAATGGTTTATGAATCTATTCAATGCAAAGTCATCCATGTTTCAACTTTTAAAGACTAGGATGTTGTTTTAATTTCCTTGGCTGCTCAAGTGAATAGCATGCAATGGGTTGGCTTAAACAATGGGAATCTATTAGCTCACAGTTTTGAGGCTAGGAAAATGTCCAAATCAAGGCAATGTTTTCTTCCTGAAGACTGGCATACTGAGGCTGGCTGCCAGTGAGCCTTGGTCCTGGGCTCCTCTGGCACAAGACAATGTACATGGTAGCCTGCATTGCAGCCTCTCCTTTCTCTTCCAGGTTCTGTTCACCTTCAGCTTCTTGCTTCCTGTGGTTTTCTGTCTGTCTGAATTTCATTCTGCTTATTAAAGACTCCAGTAATAAGATTAAGACCCATCCTGATTGGATTGGGTCACACCTTAACTGAAGTAACCTCATCAAAAGGTCATACTTACAATGGGTTCACACCCACAGGAATTCTTTTAGGATACATAACTCCACTCTCCACTGTCTATCCTCTGGACCCCAAAAAGACACATTCATTCCATAACAACATACCAAAAGCCTTAAGTCATTTCAAAAACAATGCTAAGTACAAAGTCTCATCAAAATCAGTTGTGGCTGCAAATATTCTCGCTGACCTGATTTTGTGATAATCAGGGTACTAAATATTCGCTATATTAGAAACCATGCAGGGAAACGGACATGGCTCAAGAGGTTCGGCGTCCGTCTACCATATGGAGAGTCCAGGGTTCGATCCCCAGTACCTCCCGGTAAAAAAAAAAAAAAAAAGAAACCATGCATGTGTCCCCAGACCTAGTTTTTCTCCCTAGGTCTGGTTTTTAGAATGCTGGTGATAAATTAAGCCTGATTTATTATATGACCATCCTGTATGGGAAATGACTGTAACTCAAGGTATCTTTAGTCAACCTTAAGAGAGATAGCAGGGGGGCGGATGTGGCTCAAATGGTTGGGCATCCATCTCCCATATGGAGGGACCTGGGTTTGATCCCCAGGACCTCCTGGTAAAAATTAAAAAAAGAAAAATATAGAAGGCGTGTGGGCCACCAGGCCCCGCGAGCGGGTGCGCTGCCAAGCCCCGTGCATGGGTGCACTGTCAGGCCCTGCAAGTGGGTAAGCCTCCCAGGCCCCCCGCGCCGATGCTCCGTCAGCAAGATGATGACGTAACAGGAAAGTGACACAAGGGAGAGCCAAGACGAGACGCACCGAAAAACCAGGAACTAAGATGGCAAAGGCAGTAGGATGCCTCTCTTTCACATCGGAGGTTCTGAGGATCGAACCCCGGTGAAGACAGTTGAAGAAGGATGAGAAAAGAGGGCAGGAAACAGACACAGAGAATTACCCAGCGAATGGACACAAAAACAGCAAAAACGGCGGTGGGGGGGGGAATGGATAAAAGTAAATAAATTAAAAATAATAACAGTGTGGGTTGGGAGAAAAATACAGCAAATGTAAGGTATAGTTAGTACTGCAGTAATATTTTGACGATATTCTTTCATAATTTCTAACAAATGTTTAACAACAATGCCAGGTATTGGTGGTGGGGTGATGTATGGGAGCCCTGTATGACGTTATGCATGTTTGTTTTGTAAGTTCGCAACTTTCACTATACATTTATTGTTTATGTATGTTCATGTATGAATGATATATTTCAATAAAATTTAATTTTAAAAAAATCAGTTGTGGGTGTGGTCAGTACTGAAGCACAATCCCCTAGTCTATGGACCTGTGAAGTCAGGAGAACAAATTATCTACTTCCAATATACAATAGTAGGACAAACGTAAGACAGACATTCTCATTCCAGAAGGGAGAAATTAGAAGGATACAGGGGTCGAGTGTCCCAAACAATTCTGAAACCCAGAAGGGCAAACGCCATTAGATTTCAAGGCCTGAGAGTCATCTATGGATCAACATTTTATCCTCCAGGCCTGATGGAGTAGCAGCCCCACCTCTTCCAAGTGTTTGTGCATTGGCCACGCTCTCCCCAAACACTGGGGTAAAAGCTTCACCCTCCCTGAGCATTGGGTTGGTGGCCAGGCTCTCCGCAAACCCAAGGACACAGGTCCCATCACCTCCAAGCATTGAGATGGCAGCATTCTCCCTGAACAATGGGGTATAAGGCCCATGCCATCTAAACACTAGGGTGGACCAGCCCTTTCAAAACACATGGGTGGACCCACTCTCTTGGCCTGAGGAGGTCCCTTTAGTCCAGATCTTAGCTTCCATGGTCCTGCCCTTGAGGTCATTCTTCCTTCAACTTGTCCCTTCTCTGAACCTTTCAGTCCAGGCTGGCAGCGGATTTGCTCATATAGATTTCTCAAAACCTTGTCAGCTGATTTGAATTGAGGAAAGTGAGCAGTCTCTGAGAACCATTGTCTGAAAGATAGGTTAACAAGGGAAAGAAAGAGAAGAGTAGGTTGTGAGCCATCACCCATATGGACATAATCTATGGTAAAGTGATAGAATATGGTTGCATATTGAAGGATAGGACAGATGGGCAGTGATATTACTGGGTTTGGTGGTGCAGGGTTGACAGTGGGTAGATTAGGAGGGTAGGTTAGAATACCCAGGGCACGTAACTATGAATCTTGTCATCCAATGAGTCAAGACAGGAAAGTGTCATGTGCCCCAGGGGGATGGGGAGGAAGAAACAGAAAAGATCAAACAGGGGTATTTAGTGGTCACGGGAAATGTTTTTCATTACCTTACAATAATGGACACAGGACATGGTAAATATCATCAAAAATTATTAAACTGTATCGTCTAAATTGTAAACTATACTGTAAACCATTGACAATGTTTAGTTGCTATATTTTGCTATCTGTATAACAGTTATAACAATGCTACCATCCACCAAAAAAAAAAAAAAAGTTTTAATATGGGGTGAGGAAAGGGGAAGGAGGTTGGGTCTATGAGAGTCTCTAGTATTCTGTGTGTGACTTTGCTGTGACCTAAAACTTCTTTGAAAATTAAATGAAAATTTGGGAGACACTGGGGAATGAGAGGGGGAAGGAGCCACGGTACAGACTGGACACCCGATAATGCAGTGATAAAAGGAAAAAAATAATTTTTAAAAATTTCTTTTGTTTTTTTCCCATTTTTTGAATGTCCCAATCCGTTAAATATATTTTTAGGTTTTTTTTTCTGAGTTTCCATGTATTTTATCTCTTTCATTTAAGCTTATCATTATTATTTCGTTTTCGTATTAATTGTATTTGGTTATTATATGGGCTTCATCTTCAAGGAAGGTTTAGATCACAGAAGGGTTACAATGGGGGCTGCAGAGGATCACTGGTGGGGGGTGTCTGGGATGGGGGATTCATGGGAGGAAGTTCATCTGAATATACATGAAAGATATATAAAATTGTTCGAATGATCAAGGGGTGGGGCATGGTCACAATGGGTAGACACTCACTCAATAAATGAGGGAATACTGAATTCCCACCCTGGAGAGCTCTACCACATTCTCCAAGAGAGCAACAAAAGTCCCCCGAGTGCAGGGGCAGTGTCTGGCAAAAGACACTTGTTATTGATGACTAACCTTATGAGTCTTTGCTCTTGTAATTGAAACTTAGTCTACTGTTATGGGGTGCCTAAGGGTTGCCACCAGAGAGCCTCCTTGTTGTTCAAATGTGGCCTCTCTCTAAGCCAAACTCAGCACATGAATGTATTACCTTCCCCCCAGCGTGGGACATCACTCCTGGGGATGAGCTTCCCTGGCAACGAGGGATTAATACCAAGTGCCAACTGGCAATATGACTGGAAAAAGACCTTGAATAAAAGGGGGAAAAGGTAAAGACAAATGAGTTCATGTGGCTAAGAGACTTCAAAGAGAGTCGGGAGGTCATCCCAGAGGTAACGTTTACGCACACCTCAGTAGGATCTCAAAGAACACCAAAGTGGATATCACCCCACACAGAGGGGCTCCTGAGGGCTCTGGAGACACCCAGGTCCTATATGAGGGGGAATAGTTCCAGAGATTGATGCCTTATCAGTAGGTTCTACTTTGGAATCTGTGCTCCTGAGAGTGACAGAGTTGTACTCAAATAAGTCCTCCCTGCACATGGTCCATCAGTCCCTTCTACTGAAACCTGTATGTGATGCTGGAATTTATAGGTGTACTTCCAGAGACTGGAGCCTCTAGCCTGCCCATGTGCCAGCTGGGCCTGGAATCTTGGTGGAGCTGCAACTCCTACTTTACAACTCAGTGGACTCACCCAAGTCACCTGGTGAGGAGACAATGATGGACAATGGCTATCCCAGGGAATGGAGAGAGCCTGCAGCTGCAGGCAGGATAATCCCATCCACTGTATCCATGTGATATAAGCCCCCTCTCACTTGGAGGTGGAGTGGACATCACCATCCCAGACTCCTCAGGATTGGGGGAAGAGCTATGGACTAGAGTGGACTTAATGGTATTCTGTTGTAGACATATTGTGATTCAAGTAATGGAAGAAATTACAACAGTAAGGTGGAGCCAGTGGCCACTAGATGCTTTGGGGGCAGGGAAGGGAAAAGCAGTTGTAATACAGGGGCTTTTTCAGGACTTGGGAATTATCCTGAGTGACATTACAATGACAGATATAGGCCATTTTACATCAGCATATACCATGCAGAACTGTGTGGGAGAGAATATGATCTACAATGTGAACTATGGTCCATGCTTAGTGGCAAAGCCCCAGGATGTGTATATGCATTGCAGGTGATGTGCCACACTAATGAAAGATGTTAATGTGGGATGTTATGGGAAGTGTGGGAGGTGGGGAACATGGGAATCCCTGTAATTTTGTGTAACATTTATGTAATCTAAGCATCTTTTAAAATATATAGCTATATTTAAAAAATAACATTTATGTAAGCAAATATACATATATGCATATATATTTATATCTCATTTTACAAATATTGGTTTGTGTTGTGAAAATTTTGATTTTTACCCACAATAAAAAAAAAAAAAGTAATAGGGTGGGTTGGGGGAAAATACACCAAATATAAGATATGGACTATAGTTAGTAGTAATATTTTGATAATGGTCTTGCATAGTTTTTAACAAATGTTCCACAACAATGCAAGGTGTTGGTGGTGGGTGATGTATGAGAGCCCTGTATGGTGCTATAACATGTTTGTTTTATAAGTTCACATCTTTTATTATACACATCATTTATGTATGTTCATATATGAATGATATACATCAATAAAATAAAAAAGATTTATATGCTCAAAAAAAAAAAAAAAAAAAAACCTTGTCAGCTCTGCATGCAGTTCATGGGAATCTAGAGGGACTTTTCACAGACCCTTCCTGCATAACTACATTTTGAATCCCTCACATGGAACCCTATTCTCCAGGGAATCACTTTCCAGAAGTGTCCTTGATAGAGCCACTTCTGGCCCTAGTCACAGAGCACACTACCTAGATAGGCTCAGAATTTTCCAAACCATCCATTTCTGGTTCATTGTGCCCAGGAGTTGAGTACTCAGCTTATCCCTTTCCTCTCACATTTCACTATAAGCTGCAAGGAGAAATCAGGCTGCACCTTCCACACTTAATTTGAAAATCTCAGCTAAATATCCAAGTTCATCACTTTCAAGTTTTGCATCAGACATCAGAACTCAATTTTGCCAAGTTATCTGCTACTTTAAAACAAGGATCGGCCTTTTTCCAGTTTCCAATAACGCATTTGTCATTTCCCTCTAAGGCCTCATTGAGAGTATCTTTAGCATCCATATTTCTACCAACTGTGTCTTCAAAGCAATCTAGGCCTTTTCTCTCAAGCATCTCATAATTCTTTCAGCCTCTACCGATTATTCAATCCCAAAGCTATTTCCACATTTTTGGTAATTGCAATAACAGCACCCCACCCATAGTACCAAAATCTGTTTTAATTTTCTTTGCTGGCCTAATAAACATAAATGCAAAAATCCCTAACAAAATATTTGCTAATCAAATCCTAAAGCACATTAAAAGAATTATATATCACAATGAAGTAGATTTTATCCCAGGTATACAAGAATGTTTCGGCACAAGAAAATCAATTAGTGTAATACATCACAATAAAATAGAAGAAGAAAAATCACAAGATTATCTTGATTGATGCAGAAAAGGCATTTGACAAAATCGAGCATCCTTTCTTGATAAAAACACTCCAAAAGATAGGAATTGAAGGAAACTTTCTCAACATGATAAAGGGAATATATGAAAACCCCACAGCTAACTTTGTAGTCAATGGTGAAAGACTGAAAGCTTTCCTGCGGAGATCAGGAACAAGACAAGGATGCCATTTCACCACTGTTAATCAATATTGTGCTAGAAGTTCTAGCTACAGCAATTAGGCAAGAAACAAAAATGAAAGTCACAAAATTAGGAAAGGAAGAAGGAAAACATTCGCTATTCCTTATGATATGCCATTATACCTGGATAATCCCAAAAACTCCACAACAAAGCTACTAGAGCTAATAAACGAGTTGAGCAAAATCACAAGATACAAGATTAATATACAAAAATAAGTAGCATTTCTATGGACCACAGTTAGTGGTAAATGTCTGATGATATTATCTCATAATCTGTAACAAATGCTCCACAACAGTGTGGTGTGTTGGTGAATGGGTGTTGTATGGGAATTCTACACATGTGCATGATTGTTTTGTAAGTTCACAACTTCTGCAGTAAAAATATATTTTTTTAAAAATCAGTAGCATTTCTATATGCTACTATTGAGCAATCTGAGGAGGAAGTCAGGAAAAAATTCCATTTATAATAGCGACTAAAAGAATCAAATATTTAGGAATAAACTTAACCAAGGACATAAAAGCCCTGTATTCAGAAAACTACAAAACATTGCTAAAAGACTCCAAGGAGACCTAAATAAATGGGAGCACATTCCACATTCATGGATTAGAAGACTAAATATTTTTAAGATGTCAATTCTACCCAAATTGTTTTACAGATTCAACACAATTCCAATAAAAATTCCAACAGCCTTTTTTTCAGAAATGGAAAAGCCAATTATCAAATTTATTTGGAAAGGTAAGAGGCCCTGAATAGCCAAAAATATCTTTAAAAAGAAGAATGTAGTTGGAAGACAAAGGTGGCAAAGAAGGTACTATATCAATGCTAAAGGTCAACAATAGAGGGGTATAATGTGGTATGGGATTTTTCCTTTAGGAGTAATGAAAACGTTCTAAAATTGAGTGAGGTGATGACAGCATAACTGTGATGAAACAGAGCCACTGAGTGTACACTTTGGATGGATTGTACAAGGCATGGGACCGTATAACACCATGAACCCCATGGTGGATGATGGACTGTGGTTAACAGTATAAATATGAGAACATTCTCTCATGAACTATATCAAATATACAATACTAATACATGGTATTAATAATAGGATGGTTTCAGGGGAAAATACAGCAAATGTAAACTATTGATTACAGTTAGTAGTAATACTTTGATTATGTTCTTTCATCATTTGTAACAAATGTTTCATAATGATTCAAGGCTTTGGTGGTGGAGTGATGTATGGGAATCCTGTATGGTATGCATGATTGTTTCCAAACTCAAATTCTCTAATAAAAAAGTTCCTACTTACAATGGGTTTACACCCACAGGCATAGGTTAAGTTTAAGAACATGTTTTTCTGGGGTACACAGCTCCAAACCACCAAGATGTGTATCTCTACCTTTAATAAGTGTTGTAATATTTACAGTGAGTGGGCTGCCCCTCAGTGTGTGGTGAATATTAATCATCCTGGGTACTAAGGTCAAATATCCTTTGCCCCAATACTCAGCTTCAAAGCATCAATTCAAAAGGCACAGAAAGTATCACTTTAAGTGACTTATTTAAAGAGATGAAAGCAGCTCCACATTACACTGCCTATGTACTAAAATCCTAGATACTAAGCCTACCTAAGTCTGAACGACAGAAGGTATGTGCCAGTTATGATTGAAAGTCAAAAGCAGGTGAATGAAGAAGGACAAAAAAAATTGCACTCCATATCTCTGCATCTGAATTTGGAGGTAAAATTCTATAAAGTCAGAATTTTCTTATACAGTTCTTAGCAAAACAAACTGGGTGTTTTTTCCTCCTTTGTTCTTTTATATGCATTCTATACTTTACCTCCAGAAATATATTTTTAATCCATACCTTCAGAACTTTACATTCTGTGGTATATTTCCCAGGTCCTGGTCGATTTGGAACCTCTATTATACTAACCAAAAAGCAGTGCCATTCTATACCAGAAATCTCAGGGCCCAAGCACACTGACAGTTAAGTAGGAGTTAATATTCAAAGAAATATACCCTACATTTCTCAAGTATCAAATATTACGATGCCTTTACTTAACTGCTGCTTAAACATTATTTATAAAATATTATAGGGGACAGATGTGGCTCAAATGGTTGGGCATCCGTCTGCCATATGAAGGGACCTGGGTTCGATCCCCGGGACACCTCCCGGTAAAAAAAAAAAAAGAGAGATAAACTTCATTTGGGAAGCGGATGTGGCTCAATTGATAGGGCTCCCGTTTACCATATGGGAGGCCCCGGGTTCGGTTCCTGGGGCCTCCTGGTGAAGGCAAGCCAGCCCACGTGGCGCGGTGAGCTGACGCAGCAGGACGACCCGACAAGGGGAGACAAGCAGACACAGAAAAACGCACAGCAAATGGACACAGCGAGCCCAAGCAGCAAGGGGGGGCGGATAAATGAATAAATAAATAAAAATCTTTAAAATATATATATATATATATTATGTCATCTCCTCACAAGATAACACGTAAGCATAAATACCTAAAACTGACTGTTAGTGCATTTATGGTATTTCAAATTGATAGGACAGTTCAGCATCTTATATCAGACACAAGAGCTTGCATAATAAAACACATGAAATTTACAACTGGCTATTCAAACTTAATGAATAAATAAAAGCTGCAGGGATTACAGCCAAATAAAGTCTATCATTAGAAAAAGGTAGATTAAAAAATAAGAAAAGAAATTAAATGAACTAGGACACGTGGGTACATTTCTTCACATTCTATCCAAATCTGATCCAACTCTGAGAATCTATGGGATGTAAGCAAACTGAAGTACAAAAGTTCCATGCTCATTTATTCACTGAATGCCTACTTTCTGTCAAGCACTATGCTGGTCACTTTAGATACACCAATTGCACTTGAAGGTTAAGAGAGCAGTAGTAAAAAATGACCGAGGGGCAGATGGTGACAGAAATTAGCCAAGGGATGAAAAGAAAATGAGGAACACAAAGTTAAAAGATAGAGATATAAATTTGGGAATTGTCAGCTTACTTGATAATTAAGGTAGACATTTGCCTACTTCCACCAGAACACTATTTCTAAAATGTCAATCTGATAATGTCACTCTACTGTTAGTCTTCTAAGCTCTCTCTACTTCCTAAAGACTAATGACCAAAGTCTTTAATACAGCATACAACGCCCTTCATAATTTGGTCGCCAGCTATATTTCCGACCTCACTTTCCAGTACTTCCCTACTCACACCTTACCACACTAACTTACTTGCAGCTTTGGAATATGCTGTGCTTGTTTATACCTTTGCATATGCTGTTTCCAAAACCTGGAATGCATTCCCTCATGACCAACTCCTTCTAGTCTTTCAAGGTTCAGTTCCAAGGAGGACCTGTTCTGTGAAGCCATTCCTCCAACCTCATTCTCAAGGAAAAGTTAAGCACTACCTCTTCTGTACCTACCTCTATTATAGGACCATTTCAAAATTAAGGCTAAAAAGGGATATTTCAGTCTTTCAAGTACATGAAGAATTAACATATCCCATGAGCAGAAATATATTTATTTTCTAATATTTTAATTCTACAGTCAAGAAGAACCTATCAATACATTTTACAGTTTATCAATTTTACCAATAATGTATTAATTCATATTTCTCACATTTCATTAAGAAATTATCAATATTAGCTATTATCATACAATTAAGTGCTAACAGATATAAAATCAAAAATCATGAGTAGTCTTCTTTCTTTAGGAAGCTTCTTACACTGTACTGACTATGCTGCATAAGCCACAAATCAAAGTGTTACTGTAACTATGGAACAAGTTCTAAATTTTTGAATTTGGCTTTCATTTTTCTAAAGTGTCTATAAAGAATATCTTTCTCTGACTGGATAGATAATATATTAAAACATCCTGTGCTAAACTAATAACCTAATAAACACTGATAATCCTATAAAAAGGGAAACAAGTTAATAAAAAGTTATACCAATACTTTCTAAAACCTATTTATTTTCTCCTATAATTTTCATGGTGAATGTCATTTTCTTAATTTTAAACAAGGAATACTTTTCATTAATAATAAAGTTGTGATATGAAAACAAACAATAGCAAAAATTTTATTACATCATATACAACAATAGCAAAAATTTTATTACATATCATATAAAAATTTTATTACATCATATTACATCATGTGAGCCTCTCTTTGAATGAAATTCCATCAGAAAAATTCATTTAAGCTGCTACAAAGACAAGGTAATTGCAATGACTATTATTTTGATTTAACTCCACTGTCCATGGCCACACACAACGTACACTCAACTTCTTGAGCCGGCTAGGAGAGGAAAGAAAAAGTTCTCCCAGAGGTTAAGTGCTAAGGATGTTCTTTTAAAAAACTTAAAATTAAGAGTCAAAGCTTCACTGAAAAGGAGCAGAGGGTAGTTGGTAATAGACACGCAATAAATGGCTGTATCAAGAAATGTTCTCTATTTCAGAGTTAAATTCTGCTTTTTCTCCTTTAAGTATTCAGAAGGACCTAAGAAGGCCAAGAGATTATTGATTGAACTTTGGGTACTTTCCAACATGTTCTTTCCAGTAAACTGACTAATGGGCTGGGACTTTTTGGCCCTCTCCAATTCTTCTCAAGTCTCCTAGTCATGTTAGTCTGTCACTAAATGAACAGGGAATGGCAAGAAAATTAATGAGCTAATTTGGTAAAAGGATTGACAGGTGTTATATAAAAGGTACTATATAAATGCAGAGTAGTATCATTTCCTCTTATAAGCATTTGGTAAAGGTCTTTTTAATTCTGATATTTTTTTAATATCCTAAGACTAAGATCCCATTATATTTTTCTTAGAAGGGAAATAGTAGGGCCATTCATATGCTCTAAACTTAAAATCTAACAGTTGATCATATCCTTCCTACCTGTTTATGCAGTTCAATAGAGACTACTTACTTAAAGACCACACAAGTTTTTGGAGAAAGAAATCACAATCTTTATAAGCACAGAGAAATGGAATTGAAACTAATTTTTTCTTTTGTATAGCCAGCATTTTTAAATGGAGAAGAACCTCAGAAAAATCTTCAACCTTTCACTGAAGGCTTTTTTTTTTCAAAATGAGGCATACTTAGAAGTGGAGGTTCATGCCTTTAAGCACTTTAAGTCTGTTGGTTAGGTCAGAAGCTGTGAAATTAGTAGTTTGAGATCTCTGAATAAAATATAACCACTAAGGTTTCATGTTTTTTTTCTAAGAAGTATTTCACACTATTGATTGGTGTCTCTGGTAAAGAAAATAAAGTTTCTTTGAGTACGAATATGTTTTTATAAGATAGCTTCTTTAGTAAGCTAAGCTTAAGTTTAATCATCAGTAAGATTTTAACTGGAACACAGTGACACTCAAATAATGACCGAAATTATATCCATTGCAAGGAATCAAGGTATTTTGGCGATCAGTCTCTAAGGTTTCATTTTTATAAATATAGTGACCTGGACAATGTATTAATGGTAAAAACAATTATGTGGAAAGTCTAAAATCAATGAAGACTTTTGCAGAGATTGCTGGTATCTACAGTCAATGGGGAAATATTAATTCAATGCATTACAAACAATAAACCAGCCAGCAAAGGTCCAAAACAATTAGTATGTGGGGCCCAGGGAAAAAATGATGCTTTTTTGTGTAAGTAGAGGAGATATACTATATCTACCAATAAAATGATCATTTATTGAGTGCTTACCCAAGTTAACCAATTTAATTTCACAACAAACCTAGAGGAAGTTAACTATTTTTATCCCCATTGTAAAGATGAGAAAACTGAAGAACAAAGAGCTAGTCAGCTTCATCCTCACAGGATCTGGGCTTTCCCTCCTAATAGCAAAATGGCTGCAAGGGTTTAAGGCTTCACATCCTCTTACCACACCATCCAGGAAAAAAGAAAACCTCTTCTGAAATTCAGTCTAATTTGCCTGATTTACTCTCATGTTCTTCTCTTGTAGACAGGGAGGCTGGGTATGCTGATTAGACTAAACCAATCATAGCTTTCCCCTGGATGTGTAAGTGGGATTGACCCGCCATCAAAACTTCCTGGCTGAGAATGAGAAAGACGTAAATTCCCCTAAGGCGGCAGGAGTAGGGGAATAATGGATACTTTGCAGATGACCACCAAATGCCTAAGACAGTACTCATCAACCAGAACAGAGGAACAGAAAGTTTCTCTAATAGTATAATAATAATCATATTCCAGATTGACACTACTAATTCCTACTGGCACTATTTGTTCTAGAACAATCTGTCTTTCATGCTGTTACTTTTTAAAGAAAAGTCAAATATTTATTCTCTCCCCTATTCCCTGGAATCAGTTTCTCCCAGGGACTACAACAGGTTTGCAGGACACATTAGACAGTTTCTAAATTCTTCTACGTGGAAATAGATGTGGTAATTTTTATATCAGATAATTTTTCATGCAGAACTAAGACTATCATATTCATTGCGATTAGAGGAAAGCTAAGAATTCAAATAAAAAGATTTTGCTACCAAAAAAATTATATCCTTTGAATTTTTAAGATGGAATTTTTCAATGAACCAAATTGTTTTGGCTTTTTTTTTTGAAGCAAACTGTTTTTATTTCAGAAATCATAACTACTTCTTTCAAGGAGGAAATTTCTTCTTAGGTTGTGGATGTGATTCACTATACAGGAACAATTATTTAAAATGAGGGGAATATTATCTAGAAACATTAAAAATGCATTCCTTTAAATCCCTAGTGACTGATGATGATCATGAAATATTCCAAAAGGATGGTACAAATATATGCATATTTTATATTACTTATATCCTAAATCCAGAAATATAAGCAAAAGTTACCCATTTACCATAAGGGAAATCAAAAGTTAATATAATATAATAATTTACAAGCAAAAAGGTTTTCAATGAAAATATTTAAATGTGAAATAAACAATTATGTATTTTTAAATATTCTTTAAAAGTCATAAATTCCACTTTCCAGAGGTAATTAAGGATGGAAGTGTCTTCATTTTCAACAGACAAAATAAAGGTTTCAATTTGCAATCACCTATATAGTTAATATCTGCTCTTTGGGAAACATACATCAGAGATTTAACTCTCTTGGTAAAGAATGAATACAACAGTAAATGTTCTGTAGAACGATGGAAGAAAAATAGATTCTTTACAAGGGACTTTAGAGACATCTAGTGGTTGTTAATAATATACTGGATTTTTTCGTGGAAAAATGAAATAAGAAGGTTATGTAGTTCTATAGTCATATTCATATTACAAATAGAATGAGATTTTTCTTGCACTTTTCTGCACTTTTGAATATGTCTCATTCCAGCAACTGAAAACAGCATTAAACTCTCAACCTTTAAAAAAAATTAGTAAACTATCACTTAAATTAAACTCAAAATGCAATCAATGTTTCATCACATAAAAGGGAACATGTGATCTAAAACATGATTCACTGATATATGCAAGTAGGCATTTGTCTTTTACAAGCTGATGGTACTACTCTAAACTACATCATTACATGCATAAGACCCCAAATGGCTAAAAAATTTTAATGCATGGCTCTTGAGAGTTCTCTGCTAAATAATGGCAAAGATGCACTGAGCTATAAGGCACCTTAAAAGGACAACTAACTCATTATCAAAGCCAGACAGTCAAAATAGAATTTCATTTTGAAAGGCCAAAAGAAAAGCTATTCCCCATTGTTCTTCAATAATCTATTTCAGGGGGTCGGATGTAGCTCAACTGGTTGGGCATCCATCTCCCATATGGAAGGACCCGGGTTCGATCCCTGGGACCTCCCGGTAAAAATAAATAAATAAATAAATAAATAAATAAATAAATAAATAAATAAATAA
>JAKSZT010054141.1:259529-359526 GCA_026826555.1 Tolypeutes matacus
TAAATAAATAAATAAATAAATAAATAAATAAATAAATAAATAAATAATCTATTTCAATGATACAAAGAAACCTGTCAAAGAACTTTGCCCTACATCTAACCTCAGTCCTTCATGCTACAGATTAACTTCATTTTCTTTTTTATTCTTTTTCTCCTATTCTATCTTCCTAGCATATATATCAATTCACGTTCTTTTGTACAAGTATAGTACTTTACATTTATCCCTAGTAAAAGTCATGTTGCTGGATTCAACTGATCCATCATTCCAATTACCCTATACCCCACTTGATCCTGGCTCGATCCAAAGTATTTGCTAGCTTTCACATATTATTTAATCCACAAACTTGATGGGCACATTGTAATGATATAACTCGTGAACACTCGTGAAGTTTGTGTTAAAGTTTTAACAAATCTCTATTCTTCTAAAGCATCTGCAAAAATTAGTGTCTTAATGTAGCAACTCAGATTTTTCTTTTTATTCAACTTGAACTGAAATATAAAATGAGTCAAACAAAATATTAAGCATTGTTTCACACACCTATGAACTTTTGACCAAGAATAAATTTGATAGATAACAACTATTTAAGAAAAATATAGCCTAATTTATGAGTATCCACAAAATCATTGTTTGGATTGCTAGTTTTCTATTACTTTTCATTTTTAGGTTGTATACATCTATTTTTGTCTTGATTACCATAGCAGACAAAAGACTGGCCCTGTCAACATTAAAATGTGTTGCATTTATTTCAATATCATGAAAACCACTGCTAGGTAACAGTAGAATTTAACTGGAACATGGTTCATATTAGAAAGTAACAAAGTAAAATGCACAAAACTAAAATAATACACATCTCTACTCAATTATTCTGTCTCATAATATTCTTATAAAAACTCAACTTAGGCAACAATTTACTTCTTATGAAAATAAATGCTTGCTATTAAGTTATTAAGTTACTGAAGATATTCAAGTACCACCTGTCCAATTACAAAGGGGAAAATGTACCTTTAATGTGGAGAGCTCCGGTGGTCAACATTTTAACCAAGTGATCAAACTTAGCATCACCAAGTGTCACAACCTAACATAATGTGCCCCGGACGTGATGCAATAATAAGTACACATCACTTACGTGGCATTCTTGCTTTACATAATCTAACAATGAGCAAACAATGAGGTAAGTCCATAATATGGGACATTTGACAAGACAATTAACCTGGAAACTTCAAAAAAATCATTATCACAGAAAACAAAAAGTGGTGGATTAAATAAGAGACTAAAGAGATACAACAACTAATGCAATGTGTGAACCTTGATTGGCTCATCGATTTAAAAGAACCAGCTATAAAAGACAATTTTGGGAAAAATGGAAAAGTCTATATGTGGATTGTATATTAGGTGACATTACTGAATCAATGTTAACATTTTTAGGTGTGATGAAGTTATTGTGATTATGTGGGAGAATGTCTACATTCTTAGGAGATGCATGCTTAAGAAGTTAAAGTTGAACTCGCATGAGGTCTGAAACTTCCAAATGGTTCAGAAACATAGATATATACAGGTTTAAAAGCAATGACAGATATAGGCCATTTTATATCATCACATAACATGCTGAACTGTGCTGGAGAGAGTGCAGACTGCAATACAAACTATGGCCCATGCTTAATGGCAAAGTCCCAGGATGTGTTTATCAATTGCAATGAATGTGTCACACTAATGAAGGATGTTTATGTGGGAGGGTGTGGGAGGTGTGGGGGTGGGGTATATAGGAATCCCTATATTTTTTGTGTAACACTTATGTAATCTAAGTGTCTTTAAAAAAATTTTTTTAATTATTAAAAAAGTATTCAACCTTCAAAAAAAAAATACAAATACAGCTATGCATTTCTGAATAGAGAATAGAGTATATATAGAGAGAGAGATTCAATAGAGAGATTCTATGTATCAACGTGTATGTATGTGTATACATATGTCTATATAAAGAGAAAGAGAGAAAGCAAATGTGGCAAAATGACAATAATTGAAGAATTTAAGTGAAAGATATATGGTGTTTCAATGTTCTTTAGGTTTGAAATTTTTTTAAATAAAAAGTTGGAGGAAATAAATAAAACTGTAAGAAATGAATACATACCATGGCAGTTCTAGACTTGATAAACCAGTCAAATCTAAACTGGGGAGCATTCCGTACACACTGCCTTAATTCTTCATACACATTTTCTCTATCAAAGCCCATTTTGTGTAACATACAAATCAAGAATCTATCTTCTTCCTCAGTATAGTTCTTTCCTTTGCTGGTTCCATACTGAATACGCAACTGATGAAATGGGGCTTTGTATCTTGCAATCTGTGTATTTAAACAAAATAGCACTTTTAACTGAATGTGCGATAATAGTAAGTCAAAGCTAATCACCATATAAAAATAATTTAATTTGATAATTATGAAATATAGGTACTTTGGCATCCAGAGCTTTCTTGATACTGATCCTTCGTTGAATTCTTGCTTCTCCACGTTCAATCTGAGCCATAATTTTCTCAATGTCCTGTAGTTCATTGCAACGTTCCCAAAATACAGCTGAAAAACAGTTATTACTTTAAAATATTATCTTGGGCAAATGAATCCAAAGAATTGTAAAGAATTAACAGGACATTGTCACATTGGGTGGAGATTCACACAATAAGAATATCAAACTCCCATCCTGGAGAGCTCTGCCACATTCTCTAATAGGACAGCAAGAATCCCCCAAGTACAGGGGCAGTGCCTAGTGAAGGAGAATGGACCATTGCAACAGGCCCTTGATACTGATGACTATACTTATGAAACTTTTCTTTTGAAATTGAAACTTAGCCCAGTATTATATGTTGCCTAAGAGTTACCTCCTGAAAGCCTCCTTGTTGCTTAAATATGGCCTCCCTGTAAGTCAAACTGAGCATATAAATGCATTACCTTCCCCTGGCATGGGACATGACTCCCAGGGAAGAGCCTCCCTGGCACCGAGGGATTATTACCAAGTACCAACTAGCAATGCCCCTGGAAAAAGACCTTGACCAAAAGGGGGAAAGGGTAAATATGAATGAGTTTTTAATACCTAAGAGATTTCCAAAGTGAGTTGGAAATTCCAGAGGTTACGCTTATGTACTTCCCAGCAGGATCTCCTTGACTGCCACAGTAAATATTGCCTCAATAAAAGGGCTCCTGATGGCTCTAAAGACATCCACACACTATAGGCAGGGCAGACAGCTAAGGAGTTTGGCGCCCTGCCAGTGGGCCCTACTTTGGAATTTACGCTCCCCACTGTGACAGAGTTGGACTCAATTGTGGTTTCCCTACACATGGATCTTCTTTCCCTTCTGTTTGAACCTATAGTTAGTACTAGACTTGATAGGTATATGTCCAAGAGACTTAAATCTTCGGGCTGTCCTTGTGTCAGTTGGGCCCAGGAATCTCAACAGAGTTGCAACACCTACCCTCCAGTTCTCTGGACTCACCAAGGACAACTACAAGGAGATGATGATGAAAAACAACCATCCCAAGGAACAGAGACAGTCTGCAACTGCAAGCAAGATAGCCCCATCCATCTGCCCCATGGGATCTAAGGCCCCTCTCACTTAGAGGCAAAGTGGGCACCACCATCCCAGAATCCTCAGGATTGGGGAATGAACGATGTACTACAGTAGACTTACTGTTATTCCACTATAGACTTATTGTTATTCTAGCAATGGAAGACCTTTTTATCATTGATGTGGAGGCAGTGGCCACCAGAGGTTCTAAGGGGAGGGAGAGAGAAAAACAGGTGTAATATGGGAGCATTTTCAGAACATTGGAATTGTCCTGCATGACATTGCAGTGACGGACACAGGCCATTGTATATTTTGTCATAACTTGCAAAACTGTGCAGGACAGAGTGTAAACTACAATGTAAATTATAATCCACGCTTCATGGCAATGCTCCAGTATGTGTTCATCAACTATAACAAACATACCACACTAATGAAGGATGTTGTTAATGTGGGAAAGTGTGGGAAGGGTAGGGAGTGGAGCATATGGGAATCCTCTATATTTTTTATGTAACACACATTTATGTAATCTAAAGTATTTTTTTAAATTAGGTATTTGAAAAAAAGAATTAACAAGAAAGAGTATAATGAACTTATACTTTTTAAGACTCAGATTCAGCTGTGTGTCCCCGTGTGTGTAAATATATATGTCTGATTATTAAATACTCCTAACTTTTCATTTAAAAATATGTTCTCAACAAGAGAGGTTTTTTTTAAAGATATTTAGATTTCATAAATGTTACATAAAAAGTGTAGGAGATTCCCACACTTCCCGTTGCCTACCTCTCCCACACTTTCCCACATTAACAACATCCTTCATTAGTGTGGTACATTTGTCACAATTGATGGAACACATATTGGAGCATTGCCACTAAGTGTGAATTATAGTTTAAACTCTCTCCCACACATTTTTGTAAGTTATGACAAGATTTATAATGGCCTGTATCCATCACTGCAACATCATTCAGGACAATTCCAATGTCCCAAAAATGCCATCGTATTACACTTATTTTTTTTAAAGATACTTAGGTTACATAAATGTTACATAAAAAATATAGGGGGGAAATAAATGTGGCTCAAGCAATTGGGCTTCCACCTACCACATGGGAGGTCCCCGGTTCAGTTCCCAGTGCCTCCTGGAGAAGGTGAGCTGGCGCGGCAGGCAGGCACGGCGAGCTGACACAACAAGATGATGCAACAAAAGAGACACAAAGAGGAAAGACAATGAGAGACACAACAAACCTGGGAGCTGAGGTGGCTCAAGTGATTGAGCACCGCCCCGGTGCCTCCTAAAGAGAAGATGAACAGACACAGAGAGCACACAGCAAATGGACACAGAGAGCAGAGAGCAACCGCAAACAACGGAAGCAGGTAGGGGATAAATAAATAAAATAAATCTTTCAAAAAAATATATAGGGGATTTCCATATGCCCCGTTCCCCACTCCTCCCACATTTTCCCACCTTAGTAACAGCCTTCATTAGTATGGTACATTCATTGCAATTGATGAACACATTTTGGAGCATTGCCACTAAGCGTAGATTGAAGTTTACGTTGTAGTTTACACTCTCTCCCAAACAGTTCTGTAGGCTATGGCAAGATATATAATGGCCTATATCTGTTGTTGCTATGTCATTCAGGATAATTCCCAAGCCCCAAAAATGTCCCCACATTACACCTGTTTTTCCTTCTCCCTGCACTCAGAACCTCCAGTGGCCACTACCTCCACATCAATGATATAATTTCTTCCATTGCTAGAATCACAATAAGTCTATAGTAGAACACCAGTAAGTCTACTTTAGTCCGTAGTTCACTCCCCAATCCTGAGGATTCTGGGACGGTGATGTCCAGTCCACCTCTAATTGAGAGGGGGCTGTGATCCCATAGGGCTAATGGGTGGGACTCTAACAAGAGAGTTTTAAGTTAGCAATTTTTTCTTTCATGAAATCTTAACAGAATCTTTAAGTATCCATCCCAAATAACTGGAATTTCAAAAGTAATATATATATATATATATATATATATATGGATTTTTTTAATTATATTTTTTATTTATTTTTAAAAGATACTTAGGTTACATAAAATGCTACATACAAAAATATAAGATATTCCCATATGCCCTACTCCCCCCACCTCCCACTTTCCCCCATATTAACAACTTCTTTCATTACTGTGGTACATTCATTGCAATTGATGAACACATTTTGGAGCACTGCCACTAAGGATGGATTATACTTTACATTGTACTTCTTTTTTTTTTAAAAGATATTTAGATTACATAAATGTTACACAAAAATTACAGGGATTTCCATGTTCCCCACCTCCCACACCTCCCATAACATCCTATTCTGTTGTGGACATAATGTGATTCAACCAATGGAAGAAATTACAACAGTGAGGTGGAGCCAGTGGCCACTGGAAGCTTTTGGGGCAGGGAAGGGAAAAGCAGTTGTAACACAGGGGCTTTTTCAGGACTTGGGAATTATCCTGAGTGACATTACAATGACAGATATAGGCCATTTTACATCAGCATATAACATGCAGAACTGTGTGGGAGACAGTGGGGTCTACAATGTGAACTATGGTCTATGCTTAGTGGCAAAGCCCCAGGATGTGTATATCCATTGCAGGTGATGTACCACACTATACACATGGATTTTTTTTTTTTTAAAGATTTTATTTATTTATTCATTTATCCCCCCCTTGCTGCTTGTGCTTGCTGGGTCAGCTAACCATGCCGTGTGGGCGGGCTTGCCTTCACCAGGAGGCCCCGGGAACCGAACCCGGGGCCTCCTACACATGGATTTTAACTATGCCTTTACTCTATTTAAATATGATAGAGAATGGACTAAACAACATAAAGTGAATTAGGATAGAGGGTGGCATATAAACTATATAGAATGTAGCTTTCTAGCACGCAAAATAAAAACAAAACCATTATCAACTGATTGTTCAAAATTTTCTTATCAAGCAGCAATTTCTATTGAAACTATTAATCTCCTTTTGGAACCACTCACTACTCTTACAATATTTCCAATAACCTATAGTGTGTTTTTAAACTTACTTGAAACAGCCTTTTTTCTTTAAAAAATCGTATCAGGATTTGAATTAGATACATGAAGAAGAATATTCATATTACCAAGTTATCCAACTAAATTTTATAGATGAGCCAAATAATCTGGCTACATTAATATGTCACACCTTCTAATAACATACTTTATATTCTCAAATCTTTCATTTTTAGAGCCTATCAAGAGAGGTATGTTAGCACTCCTGATTTTTATAAGCATCTGTGTTCATTTATTTATTCACTCACTTATTCATTCAATACATATTTAAATGTCTGCCATGTATAAAGTGCTGCATACTTAAGAAAAGCCAATTGCATGTTTCTTCTTTTATTGCAATCAGCTATATAAGCCCATTCTCATAACTCCCACCCTCTGACATGCTCACCAACCTGGTAGACAGCAATTAAGTTGTCCTGAGCTAGGCATACCATCTTGGCCTGGTACCCAATTTGAAGAAACATCTGACATGATATCTTTTTTTTTTTTTTTAACTTTTTATTTATTTCTCCCCACCCCCTTGTTGTTTTTCACTTGCTGTGTCTGTTTGTCTTCCTTGCTTCTTTATGAAGCACCGGGAGCCGAATCCAGGATCTCTGATGTGGGAGGGAGGTGTCTAATCGCTTGAGCCACCTCCACTCCCTCTTGGTTGTGTCTCTCATCCTGTTTTTCCTCCCCATGTCTCTTGTTGTGTCATCTTGTTGTGTCAGCTCGCCATACCTGCCCATCGCATCAGCTCACTGTCTGTATTAGGAGTCACTGGGAACCTCTTCTCCCTGCTTTGTTGTGTCTCTCACCATCCTTTTTTCTTCTTGTGTCTCTTGTTTTGTCAGCTTGCCATGCCTGCCTGTTGTGCCAGCTCACTGTCTTCTTTAGGAGGCATTGGGATCTGAACCAGCGACCTCCCATGTGGTAGGCGGGAGCCCAGTCACCTGAGCCACATGTGCTTCCCTGATATCTTTTTTTTTTTTTTTAGGCCAGTAAAAAGAATTTATTTAGGAAATGGAGGAAAGAACAGAGCTTGCTGAGCAATGGAAGAGAAAGACGGAAATACACACCAAGACTTGGTGCGGGCCCCTCTAGGCAGAAAGAGCCCTGATATCTTTTTTAATCACCTTTTTCTTTCAACTTCATGCACACTCACTATCCCCTTTCCTATCTTTGGAAGAAAATTCCACTTCAAAAATCTCTCCACATATATTCTTGTACACTCCTTTTGCTTAACTCTTACTGCTAAAGTTTATTTCTCCCCCACCTATTTTTCTCTCTCTAAGCCCCCAAATGTCCTAAACTTAAGTGACTACTCTTAAGAGTAAAAGCACTGATGGTATATGGGTACTCTGTGTTTTATGCATGATTTTTCTGTAAACCTACAACCTCTCTAATTAAAAAAAAGGCGGTAACAGCATTATGCTGGTATCAAGGAAAGGAAATTCATAAACTTGATGTTATATTACATGAAATAAAAGTTTAACGGGTGTGGGGTTTCCTTTTGAGGTGATGAAAATGTTTTGGAACAAGATAAAAATTCAACATTGTGAATGTACTATATGCCATTGAATTCTTCACAGTTCAGTAAAAGAGTGAAACAATTCTAGGACCAATCAACAAATTTATTCAAGCAATCTTTCTAGATCTGTTCCAGCTTACCCCATCTTAAAGGAACCTACATGACTTTTGTGGAGTAGATCAGAACCCTGACCGTGTTTGAGGATATAAAAGGTACTAATAGGAATTGTCTACTTTAAGGGTGACCTAAAAAGAACCTATAACTGAGGACTGGATCAGAAAAGACTAACTTCCAGAGGTGGAGAAATTAGGAAACTAATTTTTTCATTGCTCATCCAGTAGCCACCCTTGTTTTGTCAGATAATACCACTTTACCTGGCTTTATTAGCTAACTACTAGAGATGAGTTTATGATAAATCTCATAATCTCTTCATAGGAATAAAATTATGTTTAATACTTTCACCAAAATTTTATTCACAAAAGTTTAAAAGTTCTCTGAACAAAGGTACAAGTGACACAAAGTAAATGAATAAGATTAAAATAAAATACGTTTCAAAGTATATACAAACCTGAATATTCCATGACTTCCTCTGGGGATTTGCCCTCCACCTCACGAGCTATATTATCAATGTCATCTCTTCCATACTTCTCATTAGCTTTAATAAACTGGTTAAAATCGCGCTTAGTCCAGTTTGTGAAACCCTGTTAACAAAAAAATCAAGTATCGTCAATAAAGGTTAAATTAATAAATCCATTTATTGCTCTATTTACTTCTACGTGTAATACATTAAAAACAGTTTAAAAGACTTAAAATGTCCCTCTTGTAAAATCCCAGATTTTATATGTTGGAAACAAAAGTTGAATGAAAGCATTACAGAAGTAACTGCTCTTCTATCATAAAGCGAATGTACTACTCTCCAAGTACTAAAACCTGATTTGCAGTTCTAAGATACTTCGTAGTTTTTAATTTTGCATTTTATGGATGCCTATATGACATTAAAATACAAATGCAGGGAAGCAGATGTGGCTCAAGCAATGAGTTCCTTCTTCCCACATGGGAGGTCCTGGGTTCAGTTTCCGGTGACTCTTTAAAAAAACAAAGACAGGGAGGCGGCTGTGGCTCAATCAGTGGGGCTCCCGTTTGCCATATGGGAGGCCCCGGGTTCGGTTCCCGGGGCCTCCTGGTGGGGGCAGGCCTGCCGGCTCAGCATGGTTGGCTGACCCAGCAAGCGCGGGCAGCAGGGGGGTGATGAATGAATAAATAATTTAAAAATCTTTTAAAAAAAATAAAAAACAAAGACAAACAACAAGAAAACAAATGAAAAAACCAACTCAGGGGAGCCAATGTGGCTCAGTGGTTGAGCACCGGCTTCCCACTTATGAGGTCCTGAGTTCAATCCCTAGTCCTGGTACCTCAAAAATAAAATACAAATCAAAAATATAAAAATTCTAATATAAAACTGAGGTCTTGATTTTCCAGTACTTCAATGAATTTTTTTTCACAGATCTGGTTCCAATGGAAATTGAAAGAGAGGGATATGGATGCATTAAATCAAAAAGCACTGAGACATATGCAACAGAGAATGCAACAGGGAAATTTTTGTAGCTCTTTATATCATTCCCAACTACTGTGAATAAATAATTTCTGTTCAAAATTGTACTCACAAATAGAATTTCTACAAACAGCATGTTACTGAGCCCATTCAACATCTTGGTTCAACTTATAAAACAGTTTAATCAGTGTTTTAAGTATCTTTGGCATTAATACCATGTCAATGAAACCACAAGAGCAAAAATTTATTTTCCAACCCTCACACCCCAACCCACATAAATATGATACCGTAGAAATTGCAAAATTCTATCCGTGACCTTTAGCTGATCAAGATTTCAGATGACCCCATATTTGGTGCCTTTGTATTGTCATAATTTTTTTAAAGATTAATTACTTAGGGCAGCAAAGAAAAATGGCTAAAAATGAATCCAAAAACCAGAAGGGGCCAAAAACAGATTATACTTTCTAATTATCAAATAAGCAGTTTCTTGGTTAAGACTGTAAATTCCCAATATACTGTACATTCACAATTTACTGCACGTCCAAAATATATTTCAAGCCAAGTAGCATTCTAAGACCATAACTTTAATTCTGAAAATAAAACATGAATATTTATATGTTTTATTTTATTCTGTGGTAAGTCTTAAGATTCAGCCAACTGCAATCATATTTTCAAACTACATTTTATGACTTCCAGGCATTTGGCTCAAAAACTTATGAATGTAATTTTCAAAAGTTCATTCAATAAAATTACATGTTATTACAAAGGGAAGAACTATACAATAAAAAGCATATTTATACAAAAACTATCAATAATTAATATGAAACATTTCCTAGCTAACAGTTGGGAAGTTGCTAGCAACTTTCTGTACTAAGGTGTCACATATATAGTACACATTTTTGTTTATTATTTTGCAAGGGTCTTTTACACTGGAATTTTTGTTTCTTCTATAGTTTATTTTGGAAGTATGACACTCATTAAACTCATTAAGGCAATTATACTGTGACCATATTTAACTTTCAGAAATCTCTCAAAGTTGTAATAAAGTTCTTTCCAACAGAGGATAAAAGACATTTGGGAAATTATGAAATTATCTATAAATAAAAGATCAGTAGAGTGTAATTTCAAGGAACAACTGAAAAAAGCAATTTAAATTTCCAAGAATATGTTAGTAATTATTATCTACTGGGATTCAAATGTGGATTAACTGACCTATTACAACGGCAAAAAAAATGTTTTATTTTTATTGACACATATGTTTTGCATATATGTATTTTCTAGCATTTCCAAAAGAACTTATTCTATAAGAGGAATTAAAAATGGGGATATTTGATCTAAACATATGTTTACAAAATAGCCCTGAGTTTTGCTGCAGTATCAAATCAGGATAACAAGCTTTACAATTTACAGTAAGTGTGGAGGGGGCAGATGTGGCTCCAGTGGTTGGGCATTCGTCTGCCATATGGAGGGACCCAGGTTTGATCCCTGAGACCTCCTGGTAAAATAAAAAAAAAAAAAAAAAGAAGGCATGCAGGCGAGCCACCAGGCCTGCGCGCAGCAAGCTACCAGGCCCAGTGAGCCAGACCCCGCCGAACCACACAGCAAGATGATGATGCAGCAAGAGAGAGACACAGGGGAGAGCCAAGATGAGACGTGCCGAAAACCAGAAACTAAAGGTGGCACAGATGGCAGAGTGCCTCTCTCCCACATTGGAGGTCCCTAGGATCGAATCCTGGTGAAGACTGGAAAAGGATGAGAAGAAAAGGCCAAGAAGCAGACACAGAGGATCACCCAGCAAATGGACAAAGACAGCAAGTAGGGGGGGAATAAATAAATAAAGTAAATAAATAAATCTTAAAAAAAAAAAAATAAAGTGTGGGGAGCAGATGTAGCTCAAGTGGTTGAGCACCTGCTTCCCACATACAAAGTCCAGGGTTTAGTATCCGGTATCTCCTAAAAACAAACAAACAAAAATAAAATAGGGAAGCGGATGTGGCTCAAGCATTTGGGCACCTGCCTACCACATGGGAGGTCCCAAGTTCAGTTCCCAGTGCCTCCTAGAGAAGACAGGCAAGACAGCAAGCTGGCACAGCAAGCTGACGCAACATGATGATGCAATGAGGAAACACAATCAGAGACACAACAAAGCAGAGAGCAGAGATGGCTCAAGCAACTGAGTGCCTCTTTCCCATATAGGAGGTCCCCAGTTCGGTTCCTGGTGCCTCCTAAAGAGAAGACGAGCAGACACAGCGCACAATGAATGGACACAGAGAATAGACAGCAAGCACAAACAACGAGGTGGGGGGAAAAATAAATAAATAAAATAAATCTCTTAAAAAGTGTATAAGAAAATAAAATAAAAATAAAAAAAACTCTCATTGGGGAGTGGATGTAGCTCAGTGGTTGAGTGTCTGCTTCCTACATATGAGGTCCTGGGCTCAAACCCCTGTACCTACTAAAAAAAAAAAGTAAGTGTAATATATTTTTTCTCTTTTCTATTGGTTGACTATTTCAGACATTTAAATATTTCAGACACTTAAAATATTTTACTTGTGTGAGAAGTTTTTCCTTTTCT
The DNA here is from genome assembly GCA_026826555.1 of Tolypeutes matacus. Lineage (NCBI taxonomy): Eukaryota > Metazoa > Chordata > Mammalia > Cingulata > Chlamyphoridae > Tolypeutes > Tolypeutes matacus. The sequence goes on from JAKSZT010054141.1 coordinate 271,783, forward strand.
TCAGTCTCCTCACTTGTAAGAGGCTCAGCTCCATCAATCTTTTTTTGCTCCTCTCTTTGAGCCAGAACTGGATTTGGGATATCAGGATTCCTTGGGACCTACAAATCAATAGATAAGTTATGAATAAAATGTTGAGAAAAAAATTATTAATGGTATATATACTCATATCAATCATTAGAGTTGTTTCAAGTGTAACCAATATAAATTCACACCAGAATGACACACAGATCTCCCTCTCCATATTTCTGGTATCATGATATTACCAAAATAAAAACCATTCTTAAATGTGCCACATGGTATTTTATAGAGTTAAACTCCTTTAGTAAATGTCACATTATATTCTAGATTTAATAATACTGTGAAACAAAATATGCCGTATAATATTGTAACAGGTAGGAATAAATATCATTAGCCCCAACATCAACATTATACAAAAAAGTCTCAAGTATAAAATAAACAAACAAAAGGTTTGGCAGGAAAAAAAGAGCCCATATCCATCCAGCAATACATAGACCAGGGTAGAGAGGTGGCAATGCACCTAAAGATTGCATCCAGTGCTCTGACCAGTTCAATATGCAAAAAGAAATGAGTGTTTTATTGCCTGTCAGGGTAGTATGTAAAGAGACAGCATCTTCATATAAAAACTGCAAAGTCTCAAAGCAGTGAAAGAATCATGAAGAAGTCAAACAAAAAAATTAGAGAATATAAGAGGGAAAAGAGAAAAGACAGTAGCAGGGCACACAAACATCTGTGATGGGATAGGACAATCAGTCAAGGGAAAAAGATTACAGCAGCAGTGACCAAGAGAAATTATAAATGGTGTTTTGGGTATAGAGCTGCAAATACACTGAAAACTGAGCATGAGAGAGCTTGAGTTCAAGACTGAATCCAGAAGCTCGACTCTCCAAGAAATGAAGCAGTCACCTGTATCTCAACACTGTACCCCAAGGGCCTCAGTGTCACAGTTTACATATATAACCAGTAGACTTCAGCATGGGGACAACATTCCTTTTGTGGAGTCACAAAATAAACTGTTCACTCCAAAATTTCTTTGGACATCTATAGTTAGAATATAGCATATTCATTTAAAAGGGCATGTACATAATATCTCTAGTATATTTTATAGCATTCCATTAAACATGAAAATAAAATGGTTGGGAGTATCCCTTCCACTATTTGCAATGCAAACCTATCATAAATTACTCATTCCCTAGAGATATCAGGGCCATGGGTTTAATACAATGGGATTATAATACATTTTAATTAGAGTACCTTTTTTCTAATTATTATACATATTTCATAGAGTTTGAATCTATATCATTATAAATTTTTAAAATAAAGGTATAAAAACTATTATATCCGGGGCTTGTGGGAAGATGGCGCCGGAATAACAGGCAGGGCTGAATGCTCTCATAAAAACAATGGAGAAAGAGCCAAAAGCTGTCCGAGGAATCTGCTTTCATCTTCAGCAAACCAAGACAGTGCTACACAACTCCCAGGAGGGTGAGGGACAGAGAGACAAAGAAGCTAAAACAACAAATACGAGTTACCAAGCCCCCGTGGTAGCCGGGAAGGACTCCCCTCCCCCAGCCCCGATAAACTAAGCAGGGGTAAAACCCCTAGCTCATTGCACAGCTGACTGAGAGGGGAACAGACATCTTCCCAGTCAGGTGTTTCAAGGGAAAAGGGAGGAGGAGTCAGGTGGCTTTTCTTCAATGAATTTGGCCAGCAGAGCCCACTTTAAATCTCTGCTCTGTGTTCATAGGAACACAGGAAAGCTGAGACTGAAACATCCCCATGGAAAAGTGTGACGAGCACCATCTGCTGGCCAGTCTGGCAACTTCATGGACAAAACCTGTTAACGGTTCTGTGTCCTAATCCCTGGGAGAAAATCTGTGCCACATTAATCTGTCCCTGGCATGATTTTGATAACTTAATTGGGCAATTTTAAAGACTTAGAATAAGTTGAACCAAATATCAAAGAAGAGCTGAGAGAAAAAAAGGCAAGAGAGAGAAATTGGCCATCAGAGTAAATTCACCAAAATATTCAGATGCCTAGACATCAGCAAAATATTACAAGCCATACTAGGAAACAGGAAGAGATGGCCCAGCCAAAAGAACAAACCAAATATCCTGAAGAGATACAAGATTTAAGACAATTAATCGGTGATAATCACACAAGTCTCCTAAATCAATTCAAAGAATTTAAAGAAAATATATCTAAAAAAATAAAGGATATTAAGAAGATACTGGTGAGCATAAAGAACAATTTGAAAGCTTGCAAAGAAAAGTAACAGACCTTATGGGAATGAAAGACACAATGGATGAGATTAAAAATACTTTAGAGGGAGTGGAAAGAAAGGGGACCCCTATCTCACACCTTATACAAAAATTAACTCAAAATAGATCAAGGACCTAAATATCAAAGCACCAATCATAAAACTCCTAAGATCAAGTGTAGGAAAATATCTTCAAGATCTTGTGGTAGGTGGTAGTTTTTTTAAACCTTACACCCAAAGCATGAACAACAAAAGAAAATTAGAAAAATGGGACTTCCTCAAAATTAAACACTTTTGCACATCAAAAGATTTTATCAAAAGGGTAAATCAATGGGAGAAAATATTTGGCAATCACATATCTGAGAAGGGTTTAATAGCCATGATATACAAAGAGATCATACAACTCAACAATAAAAAGACACACTACACGATTAAAAAAATGGGCAAAAGGCTTGAAAAAACAATTGTCCAAAGAAGAAATACAAATGGCGAAAAAACACATGAAAAAATGTTCAATGTCACTAGCGATTAGGGAAATGCAAATCAAAACTACAATGAGATATCATTTCACACCTATTAGACTGGCTGCTATTAAAAAGTCGGAAACCTGTAAATGTTGGAGAGGATGTGGAGAGACAGGAATGCTTATTCACTGTTGGTGGAAATGTAGAGTGGTACAACCACTGTGGAGTGCTGTTTGGCAATTCCTAAGGAAGTTGAATTATAGACTTGCCATGTGACCCAGCAATCCATTACTAGGTATATACCCAGAAGAACTGAGAGCAGAGACAGGAAAAGACATCTGCACACTGATGTTCATAGTGGCGTTATTCACAATTGCCAAAAGATGGAAACGACCCAGGTGTCCATCGACTGATGAATGGATAAACAAATTGTGGTATATACACACTATGCACTGGTAAGAAGAAATGAAGTCGTGAAGCATATGACAACACGGATGAACCTGGAAGACATTATGTTGAGTGAAGCAAGCCAGACACAAAAGGAAAAATACTGTATGATTACCCTTTTATGAACTAACCATATTGTGTAAACTCATGGAGCTAATAATTAGAATATAGGTCACCAGAAATAGAAGGAGGGTAGAGAATGGAAAGCTGAGGGTTAATCTGTGCAGAACTGGTAAAAAGGTTGTTTGTAAATCTTTGGAAATGAATAGAAATGGTGAAAGCATATCATGGTGTTTGCAACTAGCAGATCTATTATATGGGTATGACAGTGGTTGAAAGGGAAAGTCTAAGGTCATGTATATTATTAGAAGCTAAAAACTGTAACATGGGACTCTATAGATAGTGAAACCTCATGTAAAACACGAATATGGGTGATATTGCATGTATAAGACTGATTTTACAAAACATAAATATACTAGAGAGTAGGAAAAAGAATAGCAGCTACATATGGCAGGGGAAGCATAGAGAGATTGAGAGGTGATGAGTTTTTTTTATTTTTTTATCTTTTTAAAGATTTATTTATTTCTCCCCCCACCCCACCTCCATTGTTTGTGCGCTTGCTGTCTGCTCTCTGTGTCCATTCACTGTGTGTTCTTCTTTGTCTGCTTGTCTTTTCTTTAAGCAGCACTGGGAACTGATGCTGGGACCTTCCAGAGTGGGAGAGAGGTGCTCAATCTCTTGTACCACCTCAGCTCCCTGGTCTGCTGTGTCTCTTATTGTCTCTCCTCTGTGTCTCTTTTCGTTGCATCATCTTGCTGCGCCAGCTCTCTGCACTGGCCAGCAGTCCGTGCAAGCCAGCACTCCTGCGCAGGCCAGCACTCTGCTTGGGCCAGCTCGCTCCGCGGGCCGGCTTGCCTTCACCAGGGGACCCCGGGAATTGGACCCTGGACCTCCTATATGGTAGATGGGAGCCCAATTGCTTGAGCCACATCTGCTTCCCAAAAGGTGATGAGTTTTGTTTGTTTTTTGTCTATTATTATTATTATGGAAAAATCAAAGTATTCTAAGAATGATTAAAGTGATAAAGGCACAAATATGTGATGACATCGAATACCATTGGTTGTACACTTTGGATTGCTTTATGTTTTATTAATATGTATCAATAAAATTGATTAAATAAATATATAATCTATTGTATCCAATAGTTCTTTGAATATAAAGCCTACTAACTGGGAAATTAAAAGAAATATTGATATAACAGTTTCATTGCCATCATTAGTACCAGATAATCTAATTAGTAAGTACTGACTAATGTCTATTATATTCGTAGCGCTATGACAAATACTGACTGGAATATAAAATATAAAAGAAAAGGTCTTTGCCCACAAGGAGCTCACAACTAGTTGTGAAATTTTGAGCTGTACCTTAAGAACTTATAAAGATTTGGGGAGATGGAAAGGAAGGTGAGGAAGGGTGTTCTAAGCTGGAGCAATATGAGCAAAGGCATGAAAGCAGAAGTGTACAGGGAGGAGACCCTAGGGTTTATGTTAAGAATGGATAAGCATAAGAAGGCCATGTGGAGAAAAGTTTAGATGGATTTGAAACTACACAGCAGACAACAGAAAGCCATTGTAGACTTTTGAACAAGGGAGTAAAGTGTCAAAAAGTAGTGTTTCTGCCAAAAAGTGGAAGCAACCCAATTGTCCATCAGCAGATGAATGGATAAATAAATACATACAATAGAATATTACTCAGCCTTAGAAAGGAATGAAGTCCTGATACATGTGAAAACATAGATGAACCTTGATGTCATCGCTTTGAGTGAAATAAGTCAGACACAAAGGACAGATATCATATGATTCCACTTACCTGAAATAGCTAGCATATGTAAACTCATAGAGACAAAAAGTAGAGTACAGGTTACCAGGGGCTGGGTAGGGAATGAGAACTAATGGATAATTGGTATACGGTTTCTGTTTGGGGTGACAGGAAAGTTCTGGTAATGGATGGTGGTGAGGGCAGCACAACATTGTGAGTGTGATTAATCCCACAGAATGGTATGCTTGGTAGTGGTGATGGCAAAGTTTATGTTGTACGTATGCTTCCACATTTTAAAAAAGGAACAACTAAAGACAATGAGGGGGGCGGATGTGGCTGAAATGGTTGGGCGTCCGTCTGCCATATGGAGGGACCTGGGTTTGATCCCTGGGACCTCCCGGTAAAATTTAAAAATATATATATAGAAGGCACATGGGCTGCCAGGCTCTGTGTGCTGGTGAGCCGCCAGGCCCCGGGAGCCATGCAGCAAGATGATGACATAACAGAAGAGAGACGCAGGGGAGAGACAAGACGAGATGCTCCGAAAGCTCTGAAAACCAGGAACCGAGGTGGCACAGGTGGCAGAACACCTCCCTCCTACATCGGAGATCTCCAGGATCTAATCCTGGTGAAGACTGGAGGAGGAGGATGAGAAGAGATGGCAGGAAACAGACACAGAGAATTGCCCAGCAAATGGACACAAAACAGCAAATGGGGAAGGGGGTGTTTAAAATGGATAAAGTAAATAAATAAATCTTTAAAAAAAAAAAAAAAGAGAGAGACAATGACACTTAAATGCAATACACAATCTTAGATTGGATCTAATAATTGAGGAAAAGACACCCAAAAGGACATTTCTGGAACATTTGAAAAATATTGGAAAATAGTCTGTAAGCTTTGTATCAATGTTAAAAGTTTTTGAACTTGATAACTGTACTTAAGGTGTTTACATAAGTGAATATCCTTTTTCTTAGGAAATGTACATGGAAGTATTAAGTGTTCAAGGAGAGGGAGGGAGGGAGGGAAGGTAGGAAGGAAGGAAGGGAGGGAGGGAGGGAGGGAAACAGCAAATGTGGCAAAATGTTAAAATTGGTGTCTCTGGATGTCTGGAATGGGGAGATATGTTCACCTTTTTTTTTTCTCTCCCCCACCCCCCTGCCTGCTGCCTGTGTCCATTCATTGGGTGATCCTCCATGTCTGTTTCTTGCCTTCTCTTCTCATTTTTCTCCTCCAGGCTTCACCAGGATTCGATCCCAGGGACTTCCAATGTGGGAGAGAGGCACCCTGTCACTTGCACCACCTCAGTTCCTGGTTTCTGGCACGTCTTGCCTTGACTCTCCCCTGCGTCTCTCTTTTGTTGCGTCATCATCTTCCGCAGGCCTGGCTCTCCTGCTTGCCTTTTACCAGGAGGCCCCAGGGATCGAGCCTGGGTCCTCCCATATAGTAGATAGAAGCCCAACCACTTGAGCCTCATCTGTCCCCCCAAGGTATGTTCTCTTTATGGGTTTTGTATTTGTTTGCAACTGTTCTGTAACTTTGAAATTACTTCAAAATTAATAGTCTTAAAAACAGTAGTGTTTTGAGGGAAGTGGCTGTGGCTCAATCAGTAGGGCTCCCGTTTACCATATGGGAGGCCCTGGGTTCGGTTCCCGGGGCCTCCTGGTGAAGGCAAGCCTGGACACGCGGCGCGGTTAGCTGACCCAGCAAGCACAAGCAGCAAGGGGGGGATAAATGAATAAATAAATAAAATCTAAAAAAAAAAATAGTGTTTTATGCTAATACATAGTGTTAATAATAGGGGGTGCATGGAAAAAATATACCAATTATACACTATGGAACACAGTTAGTGGTACTAGTCTGATAATGTTCTTTCATAATCTGTAACAAATGTTTCACAACAATGTAAGGTGTTGGTAGAAGAGTGATGTAGGGGAATTCTGCACATTATGCATGATTGTTTTATAAGTTCAAACTCCTCTAATAAAAAAATAAAAATTAAATTTTAAAAAAGTTAAGTGGAATCTCGTTGGGAAAAAAATAGCAGTGTTTTCTTCTGTAAGCCTCGTGCAGGATGGACTGAAGTGGGAAAGCAACTAGAGGCAAGAGAACCAGTTACAATGACGTATGATTACCTGTCCTAAGATAGTGACAACTGAAAATGGAAAAAGAAGGTGTAAATTAAAAATGAAATGGAGTCCAGTGATAAGCATGATGAAAAATAACTTTTTTTAGTCAATAACTAAATTCAATTTTAAAATTTTAGGCACACCAGCAATTCTATTCCTGGGTATTTTACCCAAAGAAATGAAAACATATCTACATAAAGACTTTTACAAGACTGTTCATAGCAGCTTTACTCATAATAACCAAAAACCAGAAAACAGCCCAGATGTCCATCAAGAAAATGGATAAACAAACTGTGGTATACCCATACAATGGAACAGTACTCAGCAATAAAAAGGAATGATCCCCTGATACATGGAACAACACAGATGAATCTCAAAAAATACTATGTGAAGTGAAAGAAGTCTTACTCATAGTTTATGATTCCACATATGTGGAATTCTAGAACAAAGAAATTAATGTATGGAGGAAAAAGATAACAGAACAGTGGTTGTCTCTGGGGAATGGATATGGGGAATGACTGGGAAGAGACACAAATGAACTTTCTGGGGTAGAAGTAATATTCTATCATCTTTCTAGGAGTTTGGGTCATATAGGTGTATGCATCTGTCAAAAGACATCAAATGGTACACTTAATATGTATACAGTTCATTGTATGTAAATTTTACCTTAAAATAGAATCATAAATAAATATTGAACTCTAGCTAATAATATTCATGCTGAAGTGTTCCCGGGTGAAATGTATCTATGTCTGCAACTCTGAAATGCATAAAAAATAAGATGGATTGATGGACTGATAGAGAGCTGGAGAGAGAGGTGATAGAGCAAATACAGTAAAAAGTAAATTGTAGAATATAAGTAGTTGATACATGGGTGTTTGCTGTACAAATATTTCAACTTTTTGTATGTTTGAAATTTTTTCATAGTAAAATATTTGGAAAAAATTACACACGTAGCTTTAAAAGTTTAACTGACCCCTTAAACTGCTGGTGTATGAAATTACTTTGGATTCAAATTTCAATTTAAATTGGAAAAAAACTCTGATCTTAAGATATTTCTCAACAAAATATCTTCAAAATTTGCATGTCCAGCAACCATTATTTTCTTAACAAATTGAAATATTTCATAAAAATCTAATTTTATATCAGAATATGAGTAATATATCCACACAAAGTAAAATATTTATTCCAATGAAGATATTCCCTATACTAAAAATTTCCCCCTTGAACTTCTAATAAAAGCAAAATCAGATTATATCATATGATTGGATTTTAGGATCCACTGCAGGCTATTTCTTCCACATCCACTGGTCATATTTTTAACCCAGAAAAACTTTAAAATAACTTCATCAATGTTATATTTACTATTTTAATTATAGAAATTATTCTAAAATCTAGTTGCCAAAATTTTTAGAATTTGAAATAATTTGAAATTCTTAGATTCCTCCATCTCCTCCTAAAAAAATTTTTTTAAATGTCCTCCTCAGTATTTACCATTTTAAAAAGGTATTCATTAATTTTTACCTTATGAGTCAGTTTCTCATCAGCATTAAGCTTCCTGGAGTGTTTCAAAGTGCTATATAAGAATTATGTAGACAAAAGAACAATAGTGCTGAGCAGAAACCTAGAAGGTATCTCAAGTACTCATACTGTATGTCATATTATGATCCCCAGCAACATATAATAAAGCCACGATATGTAAAAAGTTAGTTTCGAAAAGGAAACATTCAATTAGCATTTGGATTTCTAGTCAGACCTAAGGTATTTGTGATTAAGAGCTATGTTCCATGGGGAGGTGAAAAACTTTTTCTGATCTTATTTCTTAGATGGACTTTTAGCAAGCATTTCATAAACATACAGAATACTTAAGTAAATGTGGCAACATACGAAATGAAACTAGTAACCTAAAATCAGCTCACCTAATTTTAGTTCTCCTACTGCAAAATAGGTGGCCCACAATGACACGTTAGCAAAACTCACAAAGATTATGGAACTTCCTCTGTTTGTCAAATGTTTATACCTATCCCTAAAGAATTTTAACTGGGGATAAATGTCAGAATGTTCTACAGCTTCTTCAGCTTCAAAAACACCATGTTTCAGATTCAACGGCACTGCTAAATATTCTGGACTTTTTATTTTGCAGCTGAAATTTCAATTAAGTCATCCTCTTCCAGTGTAAAGATTTTAGTGAGCAAATTATTAAATGCATTAAATAGCAACTCTTTTAAGACACAGGAGTAATGAAACTTCTGAATATGCCTAAGCTCCAACACAATCAAAGCGTAGGTAGTGGGAAGAATTGGCGCGTCATAGTGTACTGCTATCCACTAAGTGTTTACGGCAAAAAAAATATTTCCCTCAGCTTCAAATAAAACAAAATGCTTTAACTCCACATCTTATCATCAGTAAATACTGCTGTGTCCTTGTTATGCTGAATATCTGGGGGGGGGGGGGCAATAGAAAATAAAAAGGCAAATAAGCAGGCCCTCAAGAAAAATGCTCTTTACTAACTGCTTCAAAAAACGACTGAACCCCTCATGAGCCCCCATCACAAACCACTACAGAATAAGACTCATGGGGACCCAAATGAACAAAATATTACTATGAACCACAGTTGCCTCCATCTATAGGCAATACTTCTCTTCCCCTTGACTAACAATCATTTAACCAGAAAGGGGGAAAGGAGTCCCTTTTTGACAACTTTACTGTTTGTACAGAATACCAGATAACACCACTAAAGCAGTTCTGTTGATCTGAGAATAAACTATTGCTCCATTCACTTTGAAGCTCTCATGAGTTTTCTGGAGGTACAGGGGGAAAGAAATCAATGCTAGATATACCTTGAGAAGATACATCCAACAGTTATATATCACATTGCCCTTGAAAGGAAGTTTTTGCAGATGCTTAGCATGCCATGCTTATCTGTCTATACTCTGGACTCAAACAAGAAACCCACCCAATTAAAGAACCCACCTTAGCTCAGGTCCGTAGTTCCTGGTAAAGAACGGGAGAGACAAGGCTCAGAAAGAACCAACATCCAGAATGTATTATTTGTCTTATAAATCCTCAGCTAAATATGCATAAGGAGGATCAAGGCAAGTCTTAAGACGATACAGAGCAACCAGGATGGGACTGAAGAGAGGACAAAGCTAGGAGTAAAGTGGTAGGGGATCAGCTCTCCTCCCACCTCTACCATCTCCACCTTACTTTTTGATACTTCAACAGCCTCCTGGCTGGCTTCCCTGAATAAACTCTTGCCATTCTCTGCATAACAGCCAGAATGACTTTCAAAGATATGAATCTGATCATATTCTACCACTTGTAAGTTGTATGGCCTTGAGAAAAATTACTCAGGGCAAGTTACTTAACCTCTCTCTGTCTCAGTTTCCTCATGTGCAAAATATGGATGTAGTTCCAGGACTGTTATAAGAATAATGAACTAATATTTACACAGAACCTAGAACAGTAAGTGTTGAGGACTGAATCATGCCCCCACAAAAGGCATGTTCAGGTCCCAACCCTTGGTCCTGTGGGGTGTGAACCCATTTGTAAAAATAGGGTCACTGAAGATGTTGTTAGTAAAGGTGTACCCAAACTGAATAAGGGTGGGTCTTAATCCAATACAGCTGAAGTCCTTATAAGTAAAGGAAATTGTATATAGAGAAAGAAGCCATGGGAAGCAGCCAGAAGCTGGAAGTCAATGGAATCCAGGTGAGAAAGAAAAACATGCCATCATGTACACTGCCATGTGATGGAAAAGCCAAAGAACCCCAAGATAGCCAGCCAGAAGATACTGACCCTGGGAGGAAGCAAGCCTTTTAGCCTCTAAGACTGTGAGCCAATAAATTGCCCTTGTTTAAGCCAATCCATTGTATGATATTTGTTTTAGCTGCTGGAAAACTAAAACACTAAGTGACACAAATAATGACTAAATAGGTATCTGCTTTTATTATCATTTCACCACCCACCCACCCCTCTGGTGTAAACTATCTCAATGAATTTTCCTTTGCTCTAAAGATAAAGTTCAACCTCATTAATATGACCTATAAAGGCTCACGTAATCTAACTTTACCCACTCAACCAGTCTCATCTCTAGTCACTCTCCCCTCACCGCTCCCTAGTAACACTGGCCTCCTTTCAGTTCCCTAAAGGGGCCATCCTCCTTCCTACCTCAAGACCTGTGCACATGCTTCCCCTGCTGGGCTCTTCTTTCCCATACTTCACCTCTCTGATCTCAGCTAAAATGACACTTCCTTAGAGGACACTTCCCTGATTTTCCTGTCCTCATTACACACCTATGTTATACTCCCTCTTAGCACCCTTTATAAGCATTAACCACACAAATAACAACACAATTACACTGGGTATCTGTTTTAATGTCTCTTGCCTCCATTAGAATGTATGTTCCATGAGGTGAGGTACCTTGTCTGTATTATTCACCACTATATCCCCAGTGCTTGGTACAGGACCTAGCACAACAAATATGTATTAAATGAATAAACATCCTCCTTGTTCTCATTCTCCCTCTCCTGTCCCTTCTTTCTCGGAGGTGAGGAAAAGAGTAAGGTACAAGAGCATAAATTCCAGGTTCTCTTCCCTCTTCCTGTTCATCCCTTTCCTCTATATGTCTTCTTCCTATCACCCTTCACAGCTGTCTTTTCAATCCTCCCTCTTCTGAGGTTTCCTCTCTCCTTCATTTCCTTCCAGTTGGCTGCCACCCAACCAGCCATTGTAAGACTTCACCCCTAACCACAAACTGCCTGTAATAAAAGGCACTGTTTACATTAAAACCAGAGCTGTGGCCAATATGAGATGGCCGTGTAACTATCATAGGAGACAAAATTTCAATATCTCCAAAGAGAAAGAAAAAACAGTTATTATCATCAGAGACTTTTTTTTATTGTTGCTACTCCACTAACACTTGGCTGACCTCCCAAATGACATGTAACACCACTGTAAACACAGTCCTTATTTAAGACTGCAGAAAGAGGCAGGGTTATATCACATGCAGAAATAGCCCAGAATGTCTGAGTGGAAAGAGCATCGCATTTGAACACTGAGAATCAGGGTTCAAAATCAGCCCCTACAGCAACCCTGTTAGCTGTGTGACCTTGAACAAATCATTTAACCTCTCTGAACTTCAGTTTCCTCACCTATTAACGGCAATGATGATAATACCTACCTCACAAGATTGTTAGAAATCAAACGAAGTATGTGTGAGAGCATTTCATAAATTATAAGATACTCTACACAAATATTTGGCTTATTACTGTCTGAAGTCTAACATTCCAATTGTCCTTTCAAGTCTTGCTAACAACAATCAATTAAAAGAAAAGAAAAGAATATTCTAAATTTAAAATTATTACAAACCTTAATGAGAGCATAATACTTGCTTACCTCACAAAATCTTATTAACTATTATTAATTTTACTATTTCTATTTTGCAGTTTGAACCTATAACTTGCCTGTTTCTTCTGGCATATCGCTGTTTTCACTTTCTTTGAAACTGGTTTTATGCCTGGTCTGAATGTTCAACCATGGTTACTTTACTCTTCTACAACTTCCTAAGAAGGATTTTATCCAGTCCTGTTGGTTTAAATACATTCAAATTTAATCACATTTCCCTAACTAGATTATAACTAAGCACTTATATTCATCTTAAGTTTCTTGCTCTTATTTATATATTTTTAACTTTGATACAATATATAGCAAGCCAGGCTTTCTTGCTCTGTTTCAAATAGCAATGCTCCCACTCTGGACAAAAAGCACAAGCCACTCTAGTTCCAAAATATAAGTGAACTAGTTAAGTATCATATACACATGAAGCTGTTCCAGGCACATTACAGCTATTAATTAAAATAATTGGTCATAGTTTCAATTGGGATAAAAGTTCACAAAATGATTTTATAGAAAACATAGCTTCCAAATCATGAAACAAAAAACTTTCTAAATTATAAGTGTTAATTTGTTAATTTTTTATCATTTTGTTTATACTATTGATTATTATATCTTTAGTTGTCACTCTCCATTCACTAGGAAGTAAATTTCAACATATAGAAATAACCTATATGTTTAATCTCTCAATGTAATAGATTTAGTGTGACATATTAAATTTCACTCACTAAAAATGGGTTCCTGTCTACCTTATACAAATAAGAATTTTGAATTCCACAAAATCATTTTAAAAGTATATAATTTGTTATTACATTTATCATTATCTTTAACACCTAAGTGATCACATTCTACTAACCACCAACAGGGCTTTCATCAACTTGTGAGCAATAAAAACAAAAATACTATTTCTTGGAATATTAAGGAAAATTATGTAAAATTTCCTATCATATATTATATATTAACTTCTAATAAAACACACACCTATTTTTCTTTCTACATGTTCTTTAATCATTAAAACACATAGTATTATTAAAACAATATACAGTTATTCCTTCTTTGAAATATCACATAATTCTCCATTAGTCCCATTTAGTGATGATCATATCAGTGATTCATTAGACAGATGCTTTACATCTAAGTTAAACCTCCTCTTTAGTTTTAAAAACAAAACTATTTTGATTGACTCTTACAATCTCTCACATTAAAATGGAAGACCTTCTTTCTAGTCTAGCTTAATAAGTCATATTAGTTTAGTTTAAAAGATTATATTATACTCATCAAAAAAATTTTAAACTTACCTTATAGCCTACTGACTTGCGATAATAAAGGATTTCCTTTTCCAGGAGCTCAAATAAACGTGGTGGAAAAAATTGAAAATCCTGAACGTTTGGCTGTTTTGGAGGTCGTGGAGCCTGTGGTGGGGGAAAACACACTACATATATTTGTTTCAGTGCATGAAGTGAACATATTTATATTGACTATTTCTTTTATATGTGGGAAAAATAAATACAATAAAATCCATTTATACAGCTCTGCCATCTCAAGTATTTTTCTGTATTGTTGTTAATATTTTAGGAATTTGGCAATGATATAAGTAAATCTGAATTGCTGACCATGTTAAAAGAGAATTCTACTGTAGGACATTAAAACTAGTCTTGGGGAAGCGGCTGTGGCTCAATCAGTAGGGCTCCCGTTTACCATATGGGAGGCCCCGGGTTCGGTTCCTGGGGCCTCCTGGTGAAGGCAAAGCCCGCCCGCGCGGCATGGTTGGCTGACCCAGCGAGCGCAAGCAGCAAGGGGGGGATAAATGAATAAATAAATAAAATCTTTAAAAAATAAAATAAAATAAAATAAAACTAGTCTTGTACTGGTTACCTTTGGAGCCTTTGGCTCACTGACACGTAAAGCTTCCCTAAAGTAGGCATCCACTGCGTAGTTTGCTTTGCGTTCTCGTTTAGGAGGCTCAATCCATTCCACCATACCAAGCTTCACAAAACAAACAAGAACAAGGGGTTTGATTACTTCAAACCATCTTATCAAAATAAAGCATATCAAGGTTGCAGAAACATGGGAAAACCAATACCATTAGAAACAATCAAAACTTGCTTTATAAGTCACAATTATGCCTCCAAAGTGCCAAAACCTTATATTGCATATCAAGTTTAGGTGGAAAGATTTTCTTTTTGAAAATAGGTTTAAAAAATTATAACTTCCTTATTAATTAAGAAGAATATGCACAATCTGGCTAGTATTTTAACATCAAATGAAGTGAATAAATATTAGCTAATATAGATGAAAGAGTAACATTGGTTCTGGCAACTGTAGTAATGTAACAGGCATATGCTATGCATATCTTCAAATCAAGACAAATTTCTAAATGAGACCTTAGGTAAGGTAGCTGTGTCACAGTGGGAAAAATCAGTGGAATCAGAAGACCTGGATTTGAATCCTGGTTCTGCCACTTTACCAGTTATATAACTTTGGGGAAATTATTTTCTCTATCTGTAAAATGGGAACTCTCTCCATCAACATAATAGCTATCCTGAGGATTAAATGTGATCATATTGTGGAAGCACTGGTAAACTGCCAAGAATTAAACGTAGGGGGTCGGATGTGGCTCAACTGGTTGGGCATCCATCTCCCATATGGAGGGACCCGGGTTCGATCCCCGGGACCTCCCGGTAAAATAAAAAAATAAAATAAAAAAAAAAGAATTAAACGTAAGGTATTATTAAACATCCCCAGCAGTATAACCAATGATTTGAATAGTATTACAAAATTTTACTTCAATATCAGCTAAAAAATACAATTTAACAGTCAATAGACAAAACTGACAATACAAAGTTCTAGAGCCTGTAGGAATAGTTTTCTAGTTCAGATGTATTCCTTGATTTCACAGCACCTAGCCTAGTGCCTTTATATAACATAGGTTCATAATAAGTATTCATAGGCTGGCTGGCTGGCTGACTAGATGAATTAGAAAAATTTATCTCATTTTGTACATTTCAGCCATTTAGCTATCTATGTAACATAGTTCCCAGAGCATTCTACCATTAATGGTCCAACTCCATTAGATATTATCTAAGAGGTGAGTTGCAACCTTGACATCATATTTTAAGACTGGATGAGAAACTAAGATGACTAAGATGGTTAAAGAGCTATAGACGCTCACAGTATCTAAAGAAGTAAAGACTAAGAAGAGACATAATGGTGGCATTCACACATGTGAAAGCATATCAAAGAGAAAAGAAAAGAACACAGTTCTTTGTTGACCCATAAGAGTAAAACCAATGTGGGAAGTTACAGGAAAATAAATTGCTACTCAATATAATTTAACAAATATTTATTGAATTCCTACTGTAGGTGCAAATACAAAGATGAATGAAATAATCCCTCCCCTCAAGGAGCTTATAAGTGAAATCAAATAGGAAATATTAAACAGTAAAATGAACCATCTAGAGAGGAGTAAGCTCCCCAACATGACAATATTTAAACAGAGACTAGATAACTGTCCTAGTTGCTATTGGTGGGATTTTTTAATTATAAGAAAAGTTAGAGGGACTTCCAGGAAGATGGCATCGAAAAGGTAGGCAGGGCTCAACTCTGTCACAAAAACTACAGAGGAAGGGCAAAAAGCTGTCCAAGGGACCTGCTCTGGGACTCTGCAGAACAGGAGAGTGCTGTGCACCCTCCAGGACAGCAAGGGACAGAGAGGTGAAGAAGCCAAAACGAAAACCCTGCATTACTAGCCCCCACGGCCAGAAATGCCATCCATCCCCAGCCTCAAGGCAAAAAGCCTGGACAAAATCCATGGCTCACTGGAGCCAACTGAGAGGAGAACAGACATCTTCCTCCCTGGGAAAAGGGAGGGTGCGACAGAGGGTGGAGAGTGGTTTCTCTTCAGTGAATTTGGCTAGTAGAGCCCGCTTTGAATCTCAGCTCTGGCCAAACCAGAATCATGGGCAAGTGGAGGTTCAAAGAGTCACCTCCGTAGAAAGATTTGCAGGTGAACGCCATCTGCTGGCAGGCCAGGAAACTGCAAGGAAAAAAAAAACGTTTTTAGGTGTCTCTTTTCCCAGACCCCGTTATCTAGCCCACACCCCATGAGTGAGTCCGTGGCCCTATTTTGATCACTTAAGCTGGGCAAAGTTAAAGACTCAGAATATGTTGAACTATAAATCAAAAAAGAGCCACGAAGGGCACCACTGGGCAAAAGAGAGAAGTTGACTGACAGTAAATTCATGAACATATTCAGATGCCTAGACATCAGCAAAAAATTAAAAGCCATACTAAGAAACAAGAAGCAAAAGGAACAAACCAAAAATCCTGATGACACACAGGATTTAAGACAACTAATCAGTGATAATCACACAAATCTCCTAAATCAATTCAAGGAGTTGAAGGAAAACATGACTAAAGAGATAAGGAATATTAAGATGACACAGGGTAAACATAAAAAACAATCGGAGGGGAGCGGATGTGACTCAAGCAGTTTAGCGCCCACCTCCCACATGGGAGGTCCCAGGTTAGATTCCCTCTGCCTTCTAAAGAAAAAAAAACAAACAGACAATGAGCAGACAACAAGCAAAAAACACCAAGCAGACAATGAGCACAAACAATGAGAAAACAACGAGCAAAAACAACAAACAAATTAGACAAGGGAGCCATTTCAAGGTGATGGGGAATTTGAAAGCCTGCAAAAAAAAGTTACAGAGCTTATGAGAATGAAAGGGATGGGAATAAAAATACATTAGAAGCATGAAACAGCAGATTTGAATTGCTGGAGGACAGAATTAGTGAAATTGAGGATGAGACATCTGAACATGAAAATACAGAAAAGAATGAATAAAGAATAGAAAAAATGGAGCAGGATTTCAGGGAACTGAATGACAACATGAAATGCACAAACATATGCATTATCAGTTCTCAGAAGGAGAAGAGAATTGAAAAGAGATGGAAAGAATATTTGAGGAAATACTATTAAAAACTTCCCAACGCTTAAATATCAATGAAGATCACAGCAGAAATAAATGAAACGGAGAACAAATAAAGAATAGAGAGCATCAACAAAACCAAAAGTTGGTTCTTCAAGAAGATCAACAAAAATGATAAACCCTTAGGCTAGACTGACAAAGAAAAAAAGAGAAAAGATGCAAATAAGTAAAATAAGAAATGAGAGGGAGGACACTACCACTGATGCCACAAAAATAAGAGAAATCATAAGAGGATACTATGAAAAACTGTACGCCAACACACTAGACACAATAGACAAAATGGATAAATTCCTAGAAACACATGAACAACCTACACTAAATCTATAAGAAATAGAAAACTTCAACAAACCAATCACAAGTAAAGAGATCAAAACATCCAAAAGATGAAAAGTCCAGGAACAGATGGCTTCAAAGGTGAATTCTACCAATCATTCAAAGATGATCTAATACCAATCTTGCTCAAGCTCTTCCAAAAAAATAGAACATGAAATAACACTACCAAACTCATCCTATGAAGCCAACATCACCTTAATACCAAAGCCAGATAAAGATACTACAAAGAAAATTTCAGACCAATTTCTCTAATGAATAGAGATGCAAAAATCATCAACAAAACACTTGCAAACCAAATCCAAAAGCACATTAAAAGGATTATACACCACAATCAATTGGGTTTTATCCCAGGTATGCAAGGATGGTTCAACAAAAGAAAATCAATTAGTGTAATAAACCACATTAATAAATTTGAAGAAGAAAAATCAAATGATTCTCTCAATTGACAAAGAAGGCATTTGACAAAATACAGCATCCTTTCTTGATAAAAACACTGCAGAAGACAGGAATAGGAGAACGCCTTCTCAACATGGTAAAGTACATATATAAAAAACCTACAGGGAAGCGGATGTTACTCAAGTGATTGGGCTCCTGTCTACCATATAGGAGGTCCAGTGTTTGATTCCCAGGGCCTCCTGATGAAAGGCAAGCTGGCCTGCACAGAGAGCTAGCCCACACAGAATGCTGGCCTACAAAGGAGTGCTGGCCCGCATGGAGAACTGGCGCAGCAAGATGACTCAACAAAAAGAGACACAGAAGAGAGACAATGAGAGAGGCAGCAGACCAGAGAGCTGAGGTGGCGCAAGAGATTGAGTACCTCTCTCCACTCTGGAAGGTCCAGGGCTCGGTTCCCGGTGCTGTCTAAAGAGAAAACAAGCAGACACAGAAGAACACACAGAGAGCAGACAGCAAGGTGGGGGGGGGGGATAATTAAATAAATAAATCTTAAAAAAAAAAAAACAACCTACAGCTAGAATAGTACTCAACAGTGAAAGACTGAAAGGTTTCCCTCTAAAATCTAGAACAAGACTAGGATGCCCACTGTCACCACTGTTATTCAATATTGTGCTAGAAGTTCTAGCTACAGCTGTTAGGCAAGAGAAAAGAAATAAAAGGCACCAAATAGTAAAAGAAGAAGTAAAATCTCACGATTTGCCAATGATATGATCTTATAATTAGAAAATCCTGAAAATCCACAACAAAGCTACTAGAACTAATAGACAAGTCCAGCAAAGTGGCAGAATATAAGATTAATATGCAAAAATCAGTAGCGTTTCTATACACTACTAATGAGCAATCTAAGGAGGAAGTCAGAAAAAAATTCCATTTATATAGTGACTAAAATAATCTAATATGTAGGAATAAACTTAACTAGGGGAAAAAAGGACCTGTGTTCAGAAAACTACAAAACATTGTTAAAAGAAAACAAAGAAGACCAAAATAAATGGAAGGACATTCCGTGCTCATGGATTCGAATAAATATTGTTAAGACGTCAATTCTACCTTCAAACTAATTTACAGATTAAACACAATCCCAATAAAAATCCCAACAGCTATTTTTTGCAGAAATAAAAGGCCAATTATCAATTTTATTTGGAAGGGTAAGGGGCCCAGAATAGCCAAAAATGTCTTTAAAAAGAAGAACAAAGTTGGAGGAACCTCACTTCCTTACTTTAAACATATTACTTAGCTACAGTGGTAAAATCAGCATGGTACTGGCATGAAAATAGATATATTGAACATAAAACCAAAACCAGAATTCAGAAAGCCACCCTCACTACTATGGTCAAGTGATTTTTGACAAGGCAGTCAAGTCCATCCAGCTGAGCCAGAACAATCTAGTCAATAAAGGGTGCTGGGAGAACTGGATATCCATATCCAAAAGAAAGAAAGAGGACCCCTATGTCACACCATATAAAAAATTAACTCAAAATGGATGAAGGATCTAAATATAAAAGCCACAACGATAAAACTTCTAGAAGAAAATGTAGGGAAACATCTTTAAGATCTCATGGTAGGCGGTAGTTTCTTTTTCTTTTTTTTTTTTTTTTAAAATTTTATTTATTTATTCATTTATCCCCCACTTGCTGCTTGTGCTCGCTGGGTCAGCTAACCACGCCGTGCAGGCGGGCTTGCCTTCACCAGGAGGCCCCGGGAACCGAACCCGGGGCCTCCCATATGGTAAACGGGAGCCCTACTGATTGAGCCACAGCTGCTTCCCGGCGGTAGTTTCTTAAACCTTACACCCAAAGCATGAGCAATGAAAGAAAAACTAGATAAATAGGACCTCCTCAAAATTAAACACTTTAGTTCTTCAAAAGACCTTGTCAAGAAAGTAAAAAGGAAGCCTACTCAATGGTAGAAAATATTTGGAAACCACATATCCAAAAAGGGTTTGGATGTCCATGTTATATAAAGAGGTCATACAACTCAATGATAAAAAATTGGCAAAAGACTTGAACAGACATTTCTCCAAAGAGGAAATACAAATGGCCAAAAAGCACATGAAACAATGTTGAACATCACTAGCTACTAGGGAAATGCAGATCAAACTACAACGAGGGGAAGCGGCTGTGGCTCAATCAGTAGGGCTCCCGTTTACCATATGGGAGGCCCTGGGTTCGGTTCCCGGGGCCTCCTGGTGAAGGCAAGCCCGCCCGTGGTTAGCTGACCCAGCGAGCACAAGCAGCAAGGGGGTATAAATGAATATATAAATAAAATCTTTAAAAAAAACTACAATGAGATACTATTTCACACTTTATAGAATGGCCATCATCAAAAAAAACACAGAAAACTACAAGTGCTAGAGAGGATGTGGAGAAATAGGAACACTCCTTCACTGTTGGTGGGAATGTAGAATGGTGGAGCCTCTGTGGAAAACAGTTTGGCAGTACCTCAGAAAGCTGAATATAGAATTGCTGTATGATCCAGCAATCCCGTTACTAGAAATATATTCAGAAGAACTGAAAGCAGGTATGCAAACTGACATTTGCACACTGATAGTCATTGCAGCATTATTCACAATTGTTAAAATATGGAACCAGCCCAAGTGTCAATCAACTGATGAATGGATAAACAAAATGTGGTATATACCTACAATGGAATACTATTCAGTTCTAAGAAGAAATGAAATCATATGCATATGACAACATAGATGAACCCTGAGGATACTAAGTGAAATGTCAGACATGAAAGGAAAAATATTGTATGGTCTCACTAATATTAATTAAATACGATGAGTAAACTCTAAGAGGTAAACTCTAGAGTATAGGTCACTAGGAAATAGAATGTGTGTTGAGAATGGGAGCTGATGTTCAATGTACGTAGAATTTTTAATAAACCTTGTAGTTTATTATAACCTTGTGGAAATGAATAGAGTTGATTGTAACACATTATGGTGTGTATAACAAACACTGCTGATTTATAAATTGGATTATGGCTGAAAGAAGTAGTAGTCTGTGGACATAAATGTCATTTGAAAGGAAACTAGAGAATAATCTAGGGTATGTATAACAGTGGTTTCAGTGGTGGATGAAGATTGTGGTTAATAGTATAAATATAATACTACTCTTCTTTTACAGTGTTGAGAATATGGTAATATATGGGAAAATTACAACTAATGTAACTTATGGACTATAGTTAACAGTAATATTGTAATATTTTGCAGCAACAACAAAGAAGATATAGCAATTCTAAGAGATAACTATAGTGGGGGTATAAGGGAGTCTGAGATTTTTCCTTTTGGAGTAATGAAAAAGTTCTGAAATTGACTGTGGTAAAGACAGCACAACTCTGTGATGAAAATGAGAGACACTGAGTGCACACTTTGAATGGGTTGTACAAAACATGGGGCTGTATAACACAGGGAATCCAGTGATGGAAGATGGACTGTGGTTAATAGGACAAACATGAGAATGTTCTCTCATGAACTCTATCAAATGTATAATACTGATACAGGGTGTCCTTAACCGGATGGGTTGGGGGAATAATACACCAAATATAAGATATGGGCTATAGTTAGTAGTAATATTTTGACAATGCAATTTCATAGTTTGTAACAAATGTTTTATCACAATGCAAGGTGTTGGTGGTGGGGTGATGTATGGGAGCCCTGTATGATGATATGCATGTTTGTTTTATAAATTCACATCTTTTATTACACACTTATTGCTTATATATGCTCATGTATGAATGATATACTTTTTAAAAATTATATTTAAAAAATATGAAGTTAGAGTAAATGACTTTTAAGGTCTCTTCTTACTCTAAGAGTCTATGGATATGGATATTATAATATGATGTTTAAGTAAAATGAGAAATACAATGGTGAATTTTTGCCTTTTTTCAGATGGATCAATGGATAAGTTATTTTATAAATAACCAATATTTTATCTAGTGATAAAATATTTAGTGATAAATATTTATCTAGTGAACATAAATTAATAACAGCTTAAACCAACTTGCTAAAAGTAATGTATTTAACCATTCAAGATATACTTGTTTGAAGGTCTAGGTATTCAAAGTTTACATACACACTAAAGGCCAATTCTTGAACTTTCAAAAACAGAATAAATCATGACAAATTAGTTTGCTTTAGACTAGAGTACATTAATCCAAACTTATCTAACAATTTATTCAGGATGAATGTCAGCCATTATGATTTGATTTACTATATATATATATATATACACACACATACATACACACATACACACACACACACACACACATATATATACAGTTGTAAAGTAATGCTACTGGTTCAATAAATCATATATGAAAATCTGTCTCTTTATATATTTACATTGCTGATTTATATATAAACATATTCTTTCGAGTTTTCAATTCTTTTCAAATGACAGTATGAACCTATTTTGAGAACCTATATACAAAATATTGAGAAAGAAATAAAATATAATCTTAGCTCAGAATATTCAAAAATTCTGATTTTGCACAGAATTAATACTGCCAAACATTCAAGTATAAAAATATAAGTCATTGTAATTAACATAAAAATGTCTCTACATCTGTGCATCATTATTTTTCTAGAATTAGAAGCACTTTACATGGGAAATCTGTTACATTAAAAATAGCCAAGGGAAGCGGCTGTGGCTCAATCAGTAGGGCTCCCGTTTACCATATGGGAGGCCCGGGGTTCGGTTCCCGGGGCCTCCTGGTGAAGGCAAGCCCGCCCGCACGGCGTGGTTAGCTGACCCAGCGAGCACAAGCAGCAAGGGGGGGGATAAATGAATAAATAAATAAAATCTTTGAAAAAAAAAATAAAATAAAAAAATAAAAATAAAAATAGCCAAGTATTTCATAAAGTCTAATTTTCTTGGAAGAATGTAGATAATCAGCCCCCACTGATATTTAGATTCTCCATTGTTTAATGTTTTCCCACTGTATAAAAAAAATCCTAGTATCAGTAAGTCCTTAGTAGTAATTGTAAAAATTAATAAAATTCCTATCACATAATGAGATCTGGAAAACATACTAAGAATGTGTAATTTCCACCCTCTGCATGCAGGCCCTCATCTCCATGTCATCAGGATAAAAACATAAGCAGTCTAAGTTAAGGTTACAGATAAAACCACCAGATACAAGTTAAGAAACTAAAAACTATCAGACTCAATGACAGCAAATAAGCATTATCAGCATACTAGTCACAATGGAAACTAAAATGGCTTACTGCTCACTTTTCAGTAAAATCAGTACTTCAGAATGAGGTTTTTTTAAATAAAATTCATTTGGGCCAGTTCAAAAACATAACAGCTTAATGGAACAATCTGAGCAACAAAATAATGACAGAATTGAATTACAACTAAAAAACAATAAGACAAACATCCACAAGTCCAAATTGATATAAATAAATAAGCAAATAAATAAATGGGGGATGAGGGACAGAACTTCCTTACAAAAATAATTTTAATTAATAAATGTGGATGGAATAAGGTAAACACAAAATCACCATTAGGCAAGCAACCACAATGACAACTATTGCAGGGAAGCTCTACCAATGGACGCTAAAATCAGTGGATGAAAGTTTAAAGAGTATCTTAAAGTATCTCCCCCAATATATTTATCAATTACAAAGGGAAAAATGGTTACCTTGCAAACCCAGGAGACCCCACCTCAACCAAATGATCAAGGTCAACACCACCAGTAATAAGACATACTGATATCCTATATCCCCTAATATGATGCACTGAGAAAGACACAGCTCCCCTTCTGTGATCTTCTTGTCAAGAAGACATAACCTCAACCAAACCATGAGAAAACATTAAATAAACCCAAATTGAGAGACAAACTACAAAATAACTGACCAGTACTCTTCGAAAGTCACAAAGACAAGGAAAGATTGAGGAATTGTCACAGATTGAAGAAGACTAAGGAGATACAACAACAAGATGCAATGTGGGATCCTGGATTGGATCCTCTAAAACAGAAAAAGTGAAAACTAGTGAAATTTGAATAAGTGCTGTAGTTTAGTTCAAAGTACTGTACCAATATTAATTTCCTGGATTTCATCATTGTACTATGATTACAAGTTATTAACATTAAGGGAAATGGAGTAAAGGATATACGTGAATCCCTATATGCAACTTCTCTGTGTCTTAAATCATTTCAAAATAATTTTGGGGAGCAGATGTAGCTCAAGCAGTTGAACACCTGCATCCATGTATGAGGCCCCAGGTTCGATCCCTGGTACCTCCTAAAAACAAACAAACAAACGAAAAAAACAACTCTCATTGGGGAGCAGATATAGCTCAGTGGTTGAGTGCCTGCTTCCCATGTACGAAGTCCTGGGTTCAATCCCCAGTACTTCCTTAAAAAGAATAATTTTAATTACAGCTTTATTTCAGTTTAAACAATCAAAATAAGAAAACTCCCATTTCTTCAATGGACCCTTGCTGTCCATGGAGTATATTACAATGCCCTCTTTTATATATGAGACCACCCATAACAAAGTCCTTCTGGCATTTAAGGAACTATATGTTAAAAATAGTATTAACTATATCAGTAATAATGTTAAGTACCAGACATTGTTCTAATTATTTTATGATCACTAACTCATTTACTCCTCAGAATACCTCTATGATGTAACTATTATAATCTCTGTTTGACAGGGTAAGAAAACTAAGTACCCAAGGTCACTTTGCAATAGAGTTTGGATTTCAGTGCCAGAGTCCAGGAATCCAACCACAATCCTATACTACTTCTCAATAACAAGAGTAGTAGCAGCAGCAAAAATGATGATGATGACAGTGGTGGTGGTAATAATAGCAATAAACCAGCAAAATATGTAAGATCGGTCTTGCATGAGATCTTTTGACCTACATCAAATTTCACTCTATAGAGGAGTACTGGAATAGCTAAGTGCCAATGTTATCTTATAATTGCTATGGGATTAAATACTATTTTGAGGGTCTAATGCTTAAGGAAAAAAGTTACCTTCTGTTTTTCTCTATAATCTTCTCCTTCAAACTTGTACAAACTTTGCTCAGTGTCCATTCTAAAATTTCTTAGAGAAGACTCCCCCATTTTCTGCAAGCGTTCATTCATCTCTGCAGTCTAAAGTTGAATGCATTGAAATTAGAAAACTATCACTGAATTACCTATAAAAATCTATGAATTCTCTACCTTTTAAAAAGTCAGGTTTTGACATGAAATATCCAGTCTGTTGATTTACAAGGTAAGAATGCACTCTAACATCAAACTTGAACATAAATTTAACTTGCCCTAAGTATTTTAAATACTTAAATGCTTCTTCCCAAGTATTCTCACTTAGGTTTTCTTTAAAAATCTTTTATCATTGATGTTGTAGGCGCATTAGAATTTCTAATGCCTGACTTTCAATCGGATAAAAGTCCAATGCTAAAATAAAGGCAAACCTGGACCAAAACAACACATTTTGCATATTTATAGAAAACATACTAACACATGATTGCCAAAATTTTAGGATATGGCCTCAGAAACAAAAATCTTCTTAAAAGTATGTTCAACCAATTTACAGGAAATCTAGTGAACATGGTGGAAATAGGATCATCAAATTTCAAACTCTGGGAAACTCTAAAGGCAAACAACCTAGTTTTTTTCACCAAATAAATCATAATGGAATGAATAGATAAATGGAAAAGGAACCTACAGATTAAAAAAGATTTACATGGGGAAACAGATGTGGCTCAATCAATAGGGCTCCCGTTTACCATATGGTGAAGGCAAGCCAGCCCACACGGCGCGGTGAGCTAAGGCAGCAGGACGACCCAGCAAGGGGAGACAAGCAGACACAGAAAAACGCACAGCAAATGGACACAGTGAGCACAAGCAGCAAGGGGGGGATAAATGAATAAATAAAGAAAATCTGGGAAGCAGCTGTGGCTCAATCAGTGGGGCTCCCGTTTACCATATGGGAGGCCCCGGGTTCGGTTCCCGGGGCCTCCTGGTGAAGGCAAGCCCGCCCGCACGGCGTAGTTAGCTGACCCAGCGAGCACAAGCAGCAAGGGGGGGATAAATGGATGAATAAATAAAATCTAAAAAATAAATAAATAAATAAATAAATAAATAAAATCTTTAAAAAAAAAAAAAAAAGATTTACATGACATATCAACCAACTGAAATCTGAGGACCTTATTTACATCCTGATTCAAAAAACAAGAAAACTGTTTGAAAAAAAATTTAACTATGAGACCACTGGAAATTTAACTATTAACTGGATATTTTATGTTATTAAAGAATTATTGGGTTTTTTTCAGTGGTGACAATGCTATAAAATATTATGTTTTAAAAAAAGAATCCAGAGAGTAGATGTAGCTCAAGTGGTTGAGCGCCTGTGTCCATGTACGAGGTCCCGGGTTCGATCCATGTTACTTCCTAAAAACAAACAAACAATCGAAAAAACCACCTCTCATTGGAGAGTGGATGTAGCTCAGTGGTTGAGCACCTGCTTTCCATTTACAAGATCCTGAGTTCAATCCCTGGTACCTCCTAAAAAAAAAAAAAATCTGTATATTTTAGAGAAACATAGTGATACTTAACAGCAGAAATGCTGTGCCTGAGATTTGTTTCAACTACTTCAGGAAGGGGAAAAATGAATAGATGTGGAAGGAACAGGAATGGGTGATAATTGTTGGAACTAGGTACTGAGTACACGGGGTTCATTATGCTTTTCTGTCTACTTTTGCTTATGTTTGAAATTATCCAAAATTATTTTGGAAAAAAAGGTGAATTCAACACAAATATCACGAAATTCTGAAACTGCTTATTATACTTGGACATATAATGCTTTAATTTTTCATGCAATGCCCATGAAATATTTACAGCAAACACAATGATCAGTAGGCAAATTCTAATCCAGTACAAGAATTTTCAATAGGTCATAAAAATGCAGTTCTGATACATGTAATTAACATAATGATTATTTGGCTTTTAAGTATGGTAAATACCAATATTTTCAACAAGCATGAGGTTATAAGGTCACTCAATTTAAAATTTCTGGTGCTTGGTCTTTCTCACTAAAAAATAAACCAAAAAAGCCTAAACCACCCTTGAAAATAAATCCACAAATTCTTAGAAAGAAGATGAGTCACTAGAAACTTACTGCTCAGTACAATGCCAGAATAGCAAGTATACTGAAGTATGTTGATTATAAAGCATTCCATCATCAAAACAAAATGTCATTTTCACTAACCTTCTTTTCCCCTCTTGCCAGAAGAACTGTAATGTCTTCATCTGTTAGCTCACTTTCTTTAGAAGCAAAAACATGCGTGGCTCCATGACGTATCATTTGTAACATTTCATCTTTTGCCAGTTTGTTAGACTGCTGGTCAATGAGCCTTCCTAACAATAAAAATAAAAATCCTATATATTCAATTATATTCCAAAGAAAGCAGAGCATAATAATTCTAATCAGACACTACTACAGTTAACCATAAGTAAAGCTTTATAGAAACAAAAAATTAGTGAGCTTTAAAGTTATTTTTTAATGAACAATGCCACAAGTTTTTCTTCTACCATACTTTCTTTTTCAATATTAATTTCCTTCTGTAAGATTCAGTTAAAACCCAGAAACATGGAAGATTTTTCAAATCAAATTTCTGGATATGGAAAGGTATCTTCTAATATATGCTTATTTTTTTTTAATCTAGCTATTTTATCTGCTAAATAACACCAGGTACTTCAAAAGACAGGTCATTTACATATGCTAGTGATGTTCAACTATCTACTCCATATATTGAGTTAAAGAGTTGAAATAAGGAAACTTTAAATAATTAGCATATTCTACAAAGTGAACCTTTCTCTCTCACTAAATTAGCAATTTTTTGATCTACCTTTATTAAAAATAACCCCCTTTGAAGAAAACTGCCTGCAATTTTGTAAAAAAAAAAAATCTGATTGAGTTTATATTTATAGATACCTTGTTGTATAACAATTGAGTCAAGTCTCAGTTTTATCTCAGCTCTTTCTACAATCCTTTCTTCAACAGTGTTGTCAGTGATGAGACGGAATACACGTACTGGCTTCTTCTGGCCAATACGATGTGCTCGATCCTAGTAGAAACAATCCTAATATAAGATATTTGATACTCTGGATACCATTTATAGCAGGGGTTCTTAACCAGGGATCCATTAGCTTGAAATGAAATTCAAAAAAACATTATTTCTTGTGGGGACTTGTTGGTGCTGGTGTGATATATTTATTAAATAATACACAGTATAGTGTGGACTTAGTAAGGGGTCCATGGTTTTCACCTGACTGGCAAAGGGGTCTGTGGAACAAAAAAGGTTAAAAACCCCTGATTTATAGTATAGCCATCGTGTGCTATAAAATATTAAAATTAGTTCTTTATCTCTCTAGAACTGCCACTTTAGAAAGGAGGATGATAAATAAATATCTAGTGACCCCTGGGAACAAAGACATCTGCAAGTATTGTATTGTACCATTAATGGGAAACTCCCAGAAAGACAAAAGGCAAAGCCCCATTTAAGATGAGGACAGAAGAAAGCTCCTGGATTAAGTTACTGAATAACTTTAAGCCACTAAAGTCAAACATCTTCCAAACTAGCAAGGAGTTGTTGTTTTTTTTTGAGAGGGGCAGAGTAGCTAGGCAAGGGTTGCTATGGTGGCAAAAGTCTGCTTTACCTCATCATCAAGCAGTTCTTTCTGCTTACTGAGGCAATTCAGAGATATGTAGTAAAGAGTCCTAAAAGTTAATGGAATATTAATATCCTTAATATATAGTGGTCTATAATTGATTCTGTAGCTTATAATTGGTAAAACTTTCTGGTGACAACTTCTGAACATAGAAAAGCAGCTAGGAGGGAGTATTTTTAAAATATAGAAGCTGCTAGAGCAAACGGGTTTGGGAGAAGGAGGGAAGGAGAGAGAACAAATCAAAGAAACAAACAGCCCTTGTACTAAATATAAAAACACAAGAGCCCAGTGACAAAGTTTCAACACAGCACGTGAAAAGTAAAAACATCACATTACACATATTTGAAATTTCAAACTCAAACCAGTAAATCCTGAAAGATCAGCTCTACTCTCTAACACTTTTAAGGAAATAAATTATTATCATCAATAGGTTTTCCAGTTCAATAACACTATAACTTACTGGAATTGACTCCTACTTATTGATATGAAACAGGTAGCTCAATACCATGCTAAAGTAATAATTATGCCAAAGCATGTTAACTGTAAACATGTCCCAATGGTAAATCTTTTTCATTTCTCTATTGAAAAAGAAAAAGAAGGACTTCTAAGTTATGCCTCATTGGCACACAACTTTTCACAGCTTCCATAATGACAGCCAATTTGTCCCATTACTCCTCGGCTTTTGGATACATAGCTAATTTGTATCTTTTACTTTGGAAATTATATTTATTTTAAAAAATGTTAGACACATTGAAAAAGTTGTAGCTCAAGTTCAAAAAATGATATCAAAATGTCAAAGGGGTAACCTTTAGTGTCATGGTGAAAGGTAAGAAAAAGAGCTTCCCGGAAAATAAAAAAAGGGGGGGGGGGTAGGTAGAATAGTTTCTGCTGGTGCCCTTAAGGAGCAACTGTTTTCCTGGAATATCCCCTTCCTACCTTTTACCTCCTCTTCCCAACTGTTTTATTACAAAAGATAAAAGCCTACCTTTTCTAATTTGGGTACTAAGCATTTTAATATATTTAGTTGTTAAACAAAATAATAGTACAAGATTAACTTTTTAACCCTTCTCATTAAAACAAATCCATGTATCCTCTTCAATCTTCAGGAATGGAAAAAACTGACATTTCTGTTTCATGATAAAAGCCAAAATTAACACACAAAAGCTATAGTTGGATTTGGGATTTTGTTTGTTTTCATTTCTTTTGTTTGTTTGCTTGTTTTACAATTAGCACAGCAACTTTGTTTTCCAGAATCATCTATTTTAACACCAAAACCTCCCCAAAATTTCCCTTACCTTTTTATCTTACTTTTGTGCAGTATAAATAACAAGAATATACTGAGCTAAGATAGATTTATGACATCTTTTAAGATTACTAACCATAGCTTGTAGATCAACCTGTGGATTCCAGTCTGAATCGTACAGTATAACCACATCGGCACTTGCCAAGTTAATTCCAAGACCTCCAGCCCTGGTACTCAGCATAAAGATGAATTTGCTACTATTAGGAGAATTAAAAGCCTCTATTGCTTCCTTTTTTTAATTAACAAGGGGAATAAAAGAAAAAGAGAGAGAAATCAAATATATTACAGGGTACTTAAGAAACAAACGAAATATTTTAACATGTATACACAAAACCCCACTTTATAATATTCTCTTATCTTCAAAAATATTTAAGCATCTATCTATATACCACTCTGTGTGAATTGCTGTAGAAAAGGATATAAGTAAAGTTCTTAATCTTTAAAAAGCTTACAATCAATAGAGAAAAACTTAGAACAATCGCATTGACCAATTTAACTTAAGCAAGTAATAAATCATTTAAGTTATTTTAAAGCAATAATAGTGAAAACGGTTTGACTTAATTAATTGGACGTGTGGTGTCAGAAATCTCAACTTCATTCCCATTAGTTTATGAAGGTATAGTTTCAAAGATCAGTCGAGAGAGAAAGAGGTTAAGAAATGGAAATCAGAGCAACAAGTAAATGGGAAGGTAAGTAGGTTTATTTCAGTGGGGTGAAAAGAGGCAAACAGATAAGTAAGTAATGAGGAAAATTAGGAAGGCAATTCAGGTAGAGTCTTAAAGAGCGATAGGATATTAATATCCTTATAAAGATCTCATACAAATTAATTAGAAAAACACTTAAGACCCCAATAGAAAAGAGAAAAAAAAGAACAGACAAATCACCAAATACAAATGGCTAATAAACACAAGAAAATGTGCACCCTCACTAGTAATCAAATAAATGCAAATTAAAACAACATAATACCATTTTTTGAAGATTTTAAAAAATGATAATACTCAATGTTGACGAAGGGGCGGTGAGACGGGCACTCTCATACATTGCTGCTGGGAGTGAAAATTGGAACAACCTTTCTGGAAAGCAATTTGGCAATATGCATCAAGAGCCTTAAAAATGTTCATACCCTTTGACCCAGTAATTCCACTTCTGGGAATTTATCCTAAGGAAATAATCAGAAACGTGGACAAAGATTTATGTATAAGGACTTTCACTGTAGCATTATTTATAATAGTGAAAACTTGGAAACAACCTACATGATCAACAATAGGGGGAATAAATTATTTATAGTGTATCCACAGGATGAAATATTATATTAAAATTATTTTTACAATGATTTCTTATTGAGAGGAAAATACAACATAATGAGTAAAATGTAGAAAGAAACTGAACTGTATATAGAGTATGATAACAATTACTTATATATATTCTATATACATGAAAAGATTGGCAGGAAGTACTTTTCTGTATTTTCTAAATTTCCTTCAGCAATCTTATATTACTTTTATAATCACAAAGTACAGTAAGTTTTTTTAATGAATGGAATGGCATGGTCAAAAGTTGCAGGAAGAGAAGATGACTCTCACTGCAGCTAGTCAGTACAGCAATGTACAGGGGCAGTATAGAAAGCAGCATGGTGTAGTGAGCGGCAACTTGGTGTAGAGGAAAGCGCAAAAGGTAGAACATGGGCTTGAATCACAACTCTACCATTTATTACATTATGTGATTCTGGCAAGCATTTAACCTCTCTGACACTCAGTGGAGAAAATTATACCAATACTTTACTGGGATGATTCAATTGGAAATTTAAGTTACCTAGCTTATAGTGGATGCTGGGCAAATGTTAGTTCATTTCCCTATAAAAGTGCAGAGACCAATTAAATAATGGTTACAGGAACTGAGCCAGGGAGAGGATGTAGTTCAGTGGTTAAGTGCCTGCTTCCCACACATGAGGTCCGGGTTCGATCCCTGGTCCCTCCCAACAAATAAAAAAACAGAAGAACCAGCAGGAACTGAGCCAGATGATGACCAAAGATGTAACTAGCTGAATTTGGCTATAATAACAGAGAAAGGACAGATCTGAGAGCTATTGAAAAAGAAGTGTTTATTAACAGCTGGAAAACAATTAGAGTAAGAAATCAAATGCGGTCTTCCCCTTCTTACAGGAAAAATAGATGAAATGACTGTGTGGACAAGACATAAAAGGAAAGCCGGACACTTTCAACATAAAAAAGAACAGCTCTGACTGTGCTCTATCTAAAGTCAATACATTTAATTCAAAGACTGATGGGAGAACAATAGTTGACATTTTAAAAAACCAGAAGACGGAAGCGACTGTGGCTCAATCAGTGGGGCTCCCGTTTACCATATGGGAGGCCCCGGGTTCGGTTCCCGGGGCCTCCTGGTGAAGGCAGGCCCGCCCGCACAGCGTGGTTGGCTGACCCAGCGAGCACAAGCAGCAAGGGGGGGATAAATGAATAAATAAATAAAATCTTAAAAAATAATAAAAAAATAAAAAAATAAAAAATAAAAAACCAGAAGAATTTGGGCATAAATAGGTAAAGTCCACATCGTTTGAGAGCAGAGAGATCAGTCAGAAATGATTACTTGTGATCCGAAAGCACTTACTATTCTGCCTTGATTATCATCATTCCAGGAAGAAGGATCATGTAGAATGATATTTCTGGCCTATGTTTAATGTGGATTGGGAGAAAACCACTCTGAGGAATAAATTAGCAAAAGGCCAGCAAAGCTCAAGTTAACATCTCAAAGAGAGTGAAAAACTACAGAACAGGGAACTGTGTAAGCTTTACTATGTCCCCTATTTGTAATTACCGTTACCATAACTGTTTCCTCCTGGTGAGTAACCATAAAACCCTTAATATGAAAAGTTTATGCGAGTTTGCTATGGTCACTATGCTAGGCTATAGCCAGACCTCACTAAGGAGGCCTGCAAGGGACAGAGCGCCCGTTGTAGCTATGGAAGAGGAGGGACACAAGCTCAGAGTCTTTGTAGCCTGAGAAATGGCCCTAAATCCAAGTGGTACAAAGCCCTGAATACAATTTCAGGACATGCAGTATGTATTGCAATACATAGTTTAAATATTGTACTCATATCTATTCTATCTACTGATCCTCACAATGACATTGTCAGGGGAAAAAGCCTGGGTATTAATATTATCCTTATGATACAATTAGATACTGAGGTTCAGAGAATTAAACGACTTGCATATGCTCCAAAGGGGTAGAGGTAATGCTAAAATTCAGGTCTGCTGAAACCAAGTGCAGTACATTTTCCACTATACCATAAAATCATGATCTTTGCCCAGAACATGAGCATAGACTTGAGACAGAAGCCAAAGACAGACCCCTGAAAGATTACAGAAAATGGAAGATAAATAGCAAAGCCTTCAAAAAGTAAAGTATTTTAAAGGATTTAAAATGCATTAAACCCATGACATTTATAAATGATACTCTAAAGACCCATAAGAGGCGGCGAATGTGGCTCAACTGGTTGGGCGTCCGTCTGCCATGTAGAGGGACCTGGGTTCGATCCCCGGGACCTCCCGGTAAAATAAATATATATATATATAAATAAAAATTAAAAAAAGACCCATAAGAATCTCCAAATCTGAGAAAGAATTTGGGTGCTAGGGAGACTTTCTCACTAGCTAAGTGACTCACTCCTGCACACCAACCTTTTAGCACTTCAAGATGCAAATTCATGATAAGCACTGTGATGGTTAGGCTAATGTGTCAACTAGGCCAGGTAATTGTGCCCAGTTGTTTGGTCAAGCAAACCCTGGGCTAATTGTAATACAAGGACATTTGTGGGCTTTAGCCATCGGGTGAGTTTACTGCACAGATGGCTGATTACATCTACAATCAGCCAGGGAGATTGCTGTCAGCAGTGAGTGAGCTTTATCCAATCAGTTGAATGCCTTAAAAGGGGAAGTGATTTCAGCATTCAGAGAGAATTTCCCAGCTCATCTTTGGACAGCCAACATCTTCCAGAAACTCATCAAGGGCCTTCACTGGATTTTCATGGGAGTCTCTGGTTTGCAGCCTGCCTGCGGGACCTGGACTTGTGCATCTCCATAGTCCCGTGAGAGACTGTTATAAAATCTCATACTATTTACAGATATGTCCTGATGATTCTGTTCCCTAGAGAACTCTAATACAAGCACCTACACCTATGTTGTCTCATTTAATTCTTGAAACAACTCTTTAAGATGGAAATTATTCCCTTTATGAATTACTACACTTCATGGCTCTTTAGGGTTGCCCATAAACTGGCAAAATATCAACTGTTAAACCCCAGGAATGGTAAGGTTCTACTGTAAAAGGCAAATCAAGATAAGAAAATGACAGAGAATCAGAAGTCAGAGAGTAAGCTGAGAAACTAATCAAAAGGGTCAGAGATAGCAGTGGTTAGAGGAGATAAGAATGTAAGATGTAGTGTCTTTTAGATAAGTCAGGATGTTTCTGAAGACCCTGGAAAGGGTGATTTGTATACGTCAGTGGAATGGAAGCCAAACTGAATATCAAAGAGAGCAAAACTCAACAAGCCTAGCTAAAGAAAAGGCAAAAGTTCAAAACTATCTAATGAACACTGCTGTAACTGAACTTTGATTTTGGAAGTCTTTTATTTTCTTTTCCCTTACCTCTCTTTCCTCATGTGGAGTTTGTCCATCCAGTCGACAATACTCATAACTACGCCACATACAATAATCCTCCAAAATGTCCAGCAAGCGAGTCATTTGGCTAAAAATGAGAACCCGTGAACCTAAAACATTTAACCAAAAGAAACTATATTATACAACTTGTGCAAAACTTGAAAGTTACAAAACTATAATTAAAACATTATATGCCATATAAATATACAGCACATAAACATTCTACTACACCCATACACACACATACACCCCTCTTCATGGGATGCTATAGAATTATGCATTTGTTGAATGATGCATTTTAAGGTCTTCAAAAGCCTCCACACATATTAAGATGATTTTAAGTCTGCCTTTACCCTATCCTTAGGTTGAGTGGTGGGTCCACGTGATCTCCCACCTTGTCTCCTGTTTCTAATCTCTCATCCTCAATAGATTCCCCCCCGCACTGCTGCTTCCAAGGTTCTCTTCCTTATATTCAACTCTAATTGCATCACTTTCCATGGCAAAATCTTCAATGACCCTCCCTCTGCCTTCAAAATAAAGTCCAAACACCACAAAGCAGGGTTTAAAAGGCCTTGCATAATCTGGCCCCGTCCCATCTTCCCAGATTCATCAATTGCCTCCCTACTCCAAATATCATAAGCTCCCCCACTCCCTCCTTTCACACCTCTGTTTTTTTGCCTTGGAAAACCCTTCCCCTTCCCTTTTCACATAATTTACTCCTCCACATTCTCCAGTGCTCACCTCAAATGTCATCTCTGTGAAGACTTCCCCAACTCCCAGTTTCTCAACATTTTGCAAATGCCTCTATCATAGCACTTATCACAATGAACTGCAACTATTTTGTACAGGTCTGTCCTCCTCACTACACTGTGAGCTTCTCCAAGGCAAAGAATGTTGTCTTATTCATCTTTGTACACCCATCCCGTAGAACAAGTCCTGGCAAACAGTAAGTATGCAACAATGCTTGCAGAACGAGTGAATGATTGAATAATGAATGATATGAAAAATTTTATTTATGTACAGGACATTAATATTAATTTTATTATGTTAATTTAAAAATGTATCACTCACCCTGTTCTCTGAGTTTGGCCAAGAGTTTATCCAGAACCACCATTTTACCACTGTTGCTGACGATATGTTCATCGGTGGTATAAGGTGGGCCAGGTTCAGCACCATCAAACAGGTATGGATGATTACAACACTTTCGAAGCTGCATCAGAATGTTTAAGAGTCTCATCTTGTCCATCTTGCCAGCAGAGTTTAAAACATCAATATCTTTCATCAGGATTTTTGTATACCTAAAATTTAAAACTATAATTAATCATTAGGTTAATGCCATAAAGAAATGTCCCTTTGGTGATCAGCTTAGATTCCCATTTAAAGAAAACAAGATTTAATTTGAGACTAAATCTAATCAGCAAAAATAAGAAACTGGTGAAGACTTGAACATTTTAACTTGTATTCTGCCTGTAGTTTCCTCCCACTTTATCCATTACCAGAAATTGCCATTGGCTGATAATTACTCTATATACAATCATTCATATATTTGCTGATCATTGGTATCTACTTTTACTTATGTGAGCTAAAAACAATCACAAGGCTTCGTATGCCTGTCTTCATAGGCCATTTTTTTTCCGATCCTGTAGATATTTTTCATTCTCCTTTCTAGACCTTCACTGGGGCAAAAATAGACTTACATATACACCTGAAGAACAAAAGTAGTTAACTGTAATAATATCCAACTTGTTCTGAGTGCAAGTGTCTCATACTGTGTCAAGTGCTTGATGTGAATTATCTCATTCAATTTTCACAACATCTCTGAGGAATTTACTATTATCATCTTCATTTTACAGATGGGAATTCAGGCAGCTAAGAGAAGTGAAGTAACTTACTCAGGGCCACAGCAAAGGAAAAAGCCAGGATCTGATTTTATGTCTGAATCCACAGAACATACTCTTAACCTCTACTCTGAACTGGTTTCTATAGGAGAGGAATCATTATATATTTTACATGTAGTCTAATCTTGTTTATATAAGCAACATTGTGCTCCTTTTAGCAGCATTATTACATTACTAACATGTCCAATGTGTGTCCAACACATGATTCCTTGTGACTCTCCTTGTCAATTTCCTGCTTTGCTTGCATTTTATCAAACCACTCCAGCTACTATTTTTGTAATATTTGCAATCAATGATGTTTTCATCCATATTATTATATTATGGCTACCACTATTTTCACTGATCATGAAAAAACAAGAGCATATAATAAATGTGCCAGTAACATTTTCTCCTTTCACCCTGACATCACCCTCATAAGGTAAGTATTAGTATCCCCATTTACTTGTCCAAGCTAAAATTATATTAAGAGGCAAATCACAGTATTCAAACACAGATCTACAGGACTCCAAAGGTTAATTATATATTTATCAATTTTCTATTAACATATATGAGCTATTGAACTTGCCATTTAAAATATAAAATGTCATTTTTGGGGACCGGATGTGGCTCAAGCAGTTGGGCGCCCACCTCCCACATGGGAGGTCCCGGGTTTGTTTCCCAGTGCCTCCTAAAGAAGACAAGCTGATGCAATGAGCTGACGTAATGAGAAGACACAATGAGCAGGGAGCAGATGTGGCTCAAGCAGTTGGGCACCCACTTCCCACATGGGAGGTCCCGGGTTCAGTTCTCAGTGCCCTCTAAAAGAAGACAAGCAGACACAATAAGCAGAGACAACAAGCAGACACAATGAGCAGGCACAACAAGCAGACAGACAAGGGAGCCATCTGGGGAGGAATGTCATCTTTGAACTACAAGCATAACTGAATCACTACAAAGCTAATTTCTAGTAAGTCTTTACATACAAAATTTAATGGAAACAAAATAACTCACCATTCTCGCTGCATCTTACTCAGTCCCAAGTAAATCTTTATTTCCTTTTTAGGAGGCAGACTCTTCTCGACATCACTTTTTATACGACGTAACAAAAATGGTTTTAAAACCTAAAAAAGTGATAGTTTTTATAAAACTATACAAAACATTTAATATTATAAACTATATATTTCATTAACACTTTAATGTGAAATTTACTTCCCACTGCATAATCTGAAAATCACTATCAACCCCAGTTGCCAACTTTCTTGGTAAAGAAGAACCAAGTAACAGCCCTTTCGAAGAATAGAATGGGGACCCATATTAATCATCCATGATTTGATGGTACAAAATACATTAAAAACCAAGACTACTGAGTACATGCTAAAGATTCTCTTTAAAAACAAAGCTATTATAATACAACAAGATTTTTAAACCTTAGGGGGAATCAGAGTATGGATCAGAAAGTCTCCAAAAATGAAATAAGAATTCAGGCCATTTCAAAATGTTTAAAAATCTGAATGAAGAGAAAATGGTTCAATGTTAAGGAAGATTTGAATGGAGAAAAAAGAGGAAAGAATTAGTGTATACCTGAAAAACAGAAAAAGAGGCAATAATCAGTGTATACTCTATCAAAAGAAAACAATAGTGCTAACATTTATGGAGTACCTACAGTGTGCCAGACACAGCACAATGAACTTTACATACAGTATTTAATTCATCAAGGGAAATGCAATCATTCCCACTATAGTAACTTGACCAAGGTCACTTTGCTAACAATTGGTAGCAGAATTCAAACAGTTGATTCTAAAAGCAATTAACCTACCCAAATTGACATTCTTTATCGTAATTTTGTTCGTTTCTTTTTAAATTTTTCTGTTTCACTAGAAAGGAAAATATGATGCTCAGTTGTAAACATTAAAAGTGTACAAGTTGCTTTGTTACAATAAAACTAAATGTGTACACAAAGTAAAAAGTAATAAAATAAAAAAAAATAAAAGCAATTAACCTGACTAATCATCCCTGATTAGCTGTAGTGAACCTGGACAAGTTCCTTAACTTTTTCAAGCCTTTTTCCTCATTCATTCATCCCCACCAAAAAAATTACGGTATACGTATATGCCACACATTTTGAAATGGGTATGATACCTATTTCCAAGGCTGCTGAGGGGCATTTGTGGTAGTAGATGTGTAGTAACAAATGAGTCTGACCACAGCATGTATTCAATAAACTAGCTATTATTAGAGACATGTGGAAGACAAGGAAAAGGGAAGAGTAAAAGAACACTTCTGGTTTCTGGTTTGGGCCTCTTAAACCTGTTTAAGAAATACTCCTGGGAAGCGGCTGTGGCTCAATCAGTGGGGCTCCCGTTTACCATATGGGAGGCCCTGGGTTCGGTTCCCGGGGCCTCCTGGTGAGGGCAGGCCTGCCCGCACGGCGTGGTTGGCTGACCCAGAGAGCACAAGCAGCAAGGGGGGGATAAATGAATAAATAAATAACATCTTTAAAAATAATAATAATAAATACTCTTTAAGTAAGAGTTTAAACCACCTGTGAAGCAGGTAAAAAGTTTCAGAAGACAGTGGGATATGGAAGTCTAGAGCTTCGGAGAGAGATTGGGATATATAAATTTTGGAGTTATCAGTATATAGGTGGAACCATGGGAGTGGATCCCCAGAAAGAGCATGTATGAAAAAGAAAGTCAAAGAAAAAGAAGCCCATAAAGAGGACAGTAGTAATAGCCAAAGACGTAAGAAAAAATTCAAGAGGAAATGGTATCACAGAAATCAAGCAGGAAGAGTAGTTAGTGGTGCTAAATAGTACAGAGAAGTCAAAATACTGACCATAAGGTGTACCCTGAATTCAGCCATTGGAAAGTCATTGAAGACCTTTTGAGTTTCAGTTGTATTGAATGGACAGAAGCCAGTGACCAATGGGTTCAAGAGCGAATGGAAGATTAGGTAGTAGAAATAGGGAAGAAAAAATACTCCTCGAGGAAGCTCAACTGCCAAGGGAAGGCAATATAACCACAGCTAGAGAAGGACAATGTTGAGGGACCACTGTTTTGTGGGGGGTGAATGGATACGGGTGTGGATTTATA
This sequence comes from Tolypeutes matacus, assembly GCA_026826555.1. Lineage (NCBI taxonomy): Eukaryota > Metazoa > Chordata > Mammalia > Cingulata > Chlamyphoridae > Tolypeutes > Tolypeutes matacus. Next base: position 311,731 of record JAKSZT010054141.1, read on the forward strand.
TTTAATAAAGGAGATACTTGAAAATGTTTAGATGTTGAGGGAAAAAAGCCAATATGGAAGAAGAGGTAGAAAATTTAGTCAATAAAAAGGATAAATCATGGAGAAAGGTCCAGAAAGAAATAGGAAGAGATGAAATCCAGTGTTCATGTGGAAGAATTAGCTGTTGACAGGAGAAAGGACACCACTTCTGAGAGAAAAGATAACACTGATGTAGAAATCCTTAGAACATGAAATAGAAAGCGAAAAAGTTCTTTCCTAATAACTTCTATTTTCTCTTTGAGAAAGAAATTATGTTACCTGCTGAGAGAGGAGGGGGGCAGGGAGTATCTGGGATAGGAGTCTTGTGGAGACTGGAGAAGGTCTGAAATAGCTGTTTTAGGAAATGGGAAAGGATCGCTCACTGAAGGATGTTCATGTTGAAGGATCACCAACATCTTCAAAATTCCAACTTATAATCAAGAATATGAAATCCTAATGGTTCCAACATGCACAATTATATAATCTTCCTTGTCAGTGTTGAGCAGCCCAAGTGCAGAGGTCACTCGACTAGTAAGTGGTAGAAGCATAATTCAAACCCAGAAGACATAAAGACAGCTATGTTATTCAGTTTAGGGTTTTCAAGGCAGGTATGGCAGAAAGACAAGGAGTAAGAGAGTTTAGGAGTATTGGCAAAAGAAGGGTTCAAATGATAGAAAAGGGGCTTGAGAATGGATATGGAAAAAGCAGCAACAGAAATGGGCTGGTAGATGAGGAGAAAAGGCAGGGGTCCAAGGACTGGAGGGCTCTGTAAGGGAAGATACAAAAAAAAGTAACATGAGTGGAAGAGCTAGAAGGATATAAGTGGTTGTTATCCAAGAACTGTATGTGAGAGAGTGACTCAGTAATGAGTAGATAATAATGAAGAGAATAGACAGAAGTTGGACCTGCAAGATAGCTTTAAAGAAAAGACACTTAAACATGACAGTGAAGAAACAATGGCTTAGAAGCAGCATTGGGAAACTAGAAGAATATTGAACCAATCTCAACAATCCATGGGGTGTGGAGAAATGAATAGCCTCTACTGGAGAGGACTACATTATCCATAGGGGAAGAGCCAAGGTAAAAAGAAAAAGAAAATCTATTCTGTAGAGGCTGAAGATATTAGTGGAGTTTGTTTACCAAAGAGGGTATCAGAAATATTGAGAGGAGGAAGCAATGAGATTGAGCCAAGAGGCAAACCCACACATTCAAATACCTTCTATGGCACTTTGTTTTCTGTCTCAATTATATGTATTTAATTACTGAATTTTCTTGTCCACTATTACTTACTGCATGAAGTCTTTCCACAAGTTTTTGATCACCAAGACAATTTTTTGTATCAAACCAAGAATCAAAGTCCTGTAGGGGAGGGAGAGTGGAAATTCTGCAATAAGCGAACAGTTTTTTTTTTAATATATATTTAAAAATATATTTTTTTATATTTTATACATCACAATATTAATTGAGATGGCCAACGTTATTTACTTCTGAGAATAGATAAAATACTGAAGCAGTTAACAAAATTTGAATCCCATTTTACAGGAATTCCATCAGCACTTTTTTCTTAAAAGGCATATTTTAGGCTTCTCCATACCATAATAGCAGTCTACCTAGTTAAGTTGAGTAGAAGCACAAATATAAAACTGAAGACATAATGCAACGAAAATATTAATCTTACAAAACAATAAGAACAAAAAAAAAGCAAGCAAAGGAATACAAACCAATGGATACCTAACTTGGTACTTTTTAATATCAATGAATATGAATAATGAGAAAACTCAAACCCTTAAGTTTTTAAATCATTCAATTTAGTTTGACCTTGCATTAATGATAAAAACACTGTAAATCATACAGTCACAAAATAATGTTTTTCAAATCCTATTATGAACTCTTTAACATTCAAAGATAATTTTAAAGACATTTACTCCAACCACCAAACCAGTATACAGCAATATGTTTCAAACCCTTCCAATTTAATGAAAAGAAAATGTTGAATACACTATTCTGAACTTAGCCTATATGACATCGTAAGTTGTGGTAGCACTGTCATATGGACAAAGTTTAACAGATTAATCTTAAAGAGAGGGAACTCTATTTCTCTAAATACCTCCTTTTTTAAAATTTTGTACTTAAAAACTCTGCTGAGAAAACCAAAGCATACAGATAAATAACAAGTGAAAAAGAACTCTAAATTTCAGTCTACATTCTATACTTTCAAAACAGAAGCTTGTGAACATATGACAAACTTACATCTGCAGAATTAAAGACATCAGGCAATAAAAAGTTGAGTAATGCCCAGAGTTCATGCAGGTTATTCTGTAAAGGTGTGCCAGTTAGGAGCAAACGGTTAGTTGACTTGAACTCACGAACAATTTCTGAAAGCTAGAAAAATAAGTTATATTAACATTGTCTTAATATTAGGATGTCCATCATTTAGTTCTATTTTATCCAACCAAAACATTTTTTCAAATTAAATAAAACTTTAAAATTAATTTTACATGGAAAAAGCATCCTATTTCAGGTGACAATGCAGTGAAGCACAACTGAACAAAATATTCTAGGCATTTCTACACTTAAAATAATGCAGATCTTACTCATATCTGAGTACCTCCCCCTTCAAAAGATGTATCTTCTCCATTTGGGGTCTGTAGAAAACAGTCCAGACCTTCTTCATGGAATCCAGGCTAGTCACTTTATACAATAATATCCCCTTCTCCCCACCAATCATATTCATCTATTTGCCTAGCCAAGTTCTAACTTAGCCTGGTCACAATTTTTAAGCTTCAGAATTGAGCTCATTTTCCCTGGTTGCCTTATATTAACTTTCTAAATAAGAACACAAAAATTAAAACATAAAAAGTGTAAAATAACAGTAATCTTATCAATAAAGATGCACATTTTATAGGGCTCTTAAATAAACAATTATTCTCTAACATGTATCCTCTTATCACATATTAGTTTCACTTTGAAATTAGTATGATCCACCTGGTGGTTTTGCTCCAGTTCTGTCCCTGTTTCTCCCAAAGTAGCCCAGTAATCCAAAGAGAGGTTCATCATAAAAAGTGAAGCTTTTCCTACTGTTGATGGAGTTGAATGGCAAGAAATATTGATATTTTTTAACACCAAACTCTAAGTCACACAAATCATATAATTCCAGGAAATTCTTCTTTCTAATCTATATGAATATACATAAGGTAGCTCCCTCAATAAAAATAAATCAGTGCAAATGATATCTGTACACCAAATATTCTTGGCAATATTAAAATATTGTAGCATAACAGAGATAGGCTACAACAGGAAGTATAGCAAATGAGCACCTAATTTCATTATATTAACAACTGTGCTCAATTTTTATTTGTCTCATATTCAATAACGTATACATTAAAACCATTTTAAAAACTGACTTTCATTCACATTCCATGAATCAAATCACAATCTTCCATCACTTTTTTTAATTCTGAATAAAGAAAAAGTGAAAAAACAGACCTGGTAGTTAAAAGAAATGTTTCATGAAGATACTGAGAATTGGCTTACCTTAGATTTTTCATTCTTTATTCTGTGAGCTTCATCAATGACTAGGTATCGCCAATGAAACTTCTTGAATACAGATTTCTCTTTAATTACCATCTCATAAGAGGTAACACAAACATCCCACTCTCCTGGCATCATTTCATCACGAATAAAAGCAGCCTAATGGAAAGTAAAGTTCCTTATATTAGAATATGCTGACAAGATGATCATAGAATTAAAGTGTCAAGAGAATATTAAGAGCTGCAAGAGATCGTGGGAATCGTTTAGTCTCATCCACTTTAGAAATGGGAAAACTGAGACCCAAAGATACCTTTGTGATCAACTATCTGGATGACATGCTAAGCTAACAGATCCATTAACAGATGAGAGGCATAGGTTTCCCTTACAGGAGCATCGTATATTCAAGGAACTGGGAACATATTCAGTTCCCAGAAGGGAAGGTTACCAGAAGGTTACTAAGTCACTTGGCTCTGTCTTTATACCACAAGGGGTCCAAAAGCATATGGGCAAAGTAACTGCATTCTGGGTTAGTAATATACTCTTACCAAGATCCAAGCATTACCAACATAATATAGTTTCAATCAACAGAAAGAACTCAATATACATGAGTGATTCCAACTGTGATTTCTTGCATGTTCTTTCTCTTCCTACCTAGGATGAGTCATATCTTATGTTAAGGGGCCAGGAAAGTCCATTAATGTTTTCGGGAAGTTCCTGTCATTGTTATGAGGCTACAAAGGTGGCTTTATAAAGGGGACTTGCTCTGTCTAGTACAGGAAGCTATTTAAAACTGGGTGAGAGACTATTTAAAACTATTTTTAAACCTTCACAGGCAGTGGCCAATGTGGTAGCCAAGTTGCCTGAGAGCATTTTAACTTGGATTAACTGAATTCAAATATTATATCAATTTAAAACCACAAAAATTCATGGAGACCAGCAAAATCAATATTCAGAAGGGGATGATTAGTGCTATAAAATCTGAAATTCCACTGCATAAAAAAAGTAAATGTTTGTTGCCAAGTTTTTATTTCATAAATTCATATTTATGCACCAAACACACCATGGAATCATTGAACAAATATTCACTGGGTGCCCACTATGTATAAGAAGATTGCCTGGACTGAAGTAGAGAACAGAAAGAAAAAGAAAAAAAGAGCCTCTGTATACATTTCAGCTGCACCCTGAGAAGTAGTCATACTAAAAAGTCAACTAAGATACTAAGGAATTTGAGACAAAATAAAGAAAATCAGGGTGCCAAACCCCATTCTGTCTTGCTAACAACTTATCCTTGTTTGATTCTGTGAAACACTCAGTTTGATGGTTCCTCCTACAAGTTTCACAGAGCATATGCCTATTTTAAATTAGCTCTGCTTTGAAATTCATATAATCACTTGAGAGATTCAGAGTTAAAAATCTTGACAGAACATTAAAGTTCACATAGTCCAAAAGCTCTCATTTTGTAGGTGACAAAATTAAGCCCCTTCAAGACTCTCTCATTATCACACACAGTCAGTAGCAAAGCCAGGACTGAAACCCAATCTCTTGCTTCCATGTACACTATCTTTGACACTTCTGGGATAGAAAGAAAAGGTCACAAAACTATTTTTGGGAATCACACCTCTATATACTTCAGGACTACCTTAGTATAAAGCAGGACCAAAAGTATTTCTAACAATTTCCCAACTCAATTAAGTACCTATCCTAGCCTACATCAAATTTTTATTTACTAAAATATTGACCTCATAAAATGTTTATGGAAGGCCAGGCAAATTAAAAGACCTAATATACCTATCAGTTGGTTAAAATATGTCTATAACTAATTGGATTTTCTCTATACATATCGACATCAATCTCTGAGTGCTTAATATGGTACATTAATTACTTAAATCAACATGGTACTACCTATAACAGTGGTTTTCAAACTCTTTTCACCATGGCCCACAGTAAAAATACATCTTATGTTGCAATCAGTATACACATATAAGTTTGAGGATGCGTATATAGAAAAAAGATAAAAGTTTCTCAAAACAATACTTATCCTTACTACGAATAAAATACACTTTTTCAATTTTATTCCATTTCATTGTTTTTAAAAATTCTTATCACCCACTAAGCTGAATTCACAGCCCATTAATGGGTGGCAACACAAGATTTTAAAAACACTGACTTTGAAGACAGGTTTTCAAACTTAAGAAATTTTTTAAACCACCAGAATCCCAACCCACAGGATACAAAAAGAACAGTCACAAATTAAAGATATTCACTCTTTCTTTAAAACTGCCAGAGATACTTCATGAAACCCTTGGATTCCACATACTATATTTGAAAAGCATTGATTTACATTTTTACTGAGGCATTATGAAAACACAAGTCTAGATATTCCTCTATTGCTCATGATCTTCAAGAAATAATTTTAGCAGAAGAGCAATACTTCAGAAATGCAAAGCTTAATGAGAAGTTATATTACTTTAAATAATAGTAGTGACCAGAAAGAATTCTAAGTGACTAATTTGCAACTGAGAAATACTAGCCATAGGGAAGAATCAAGCCTTGTAAAGCTAAATTTATGAGCTCAGTATTTCAATATTTAAATTATTTATAAGTTATAATTTAAATAAATTTAAGTAATTTTTCTTCAAGCAAAATGATGAGAATATAATTACATAATTCATTATTCTACCATTCTTTTGAGGATATCTTTTGATTACCTATCTAAATATGTAAAATAGAATAAATCTTTAAACTATGTTCTCTAGAGGCAAAATAAAGACAAAATGTATTAATATGCTTGCTAGCTGATTATCAATTTTGGTATTTTTGCATAATTTATTATTTTTAGATTAATTCAACAGTCCTCAAATAATTGTAGCCTACTAGACTGACAAATGGCTGATTTAAACAAAAGCCTATAGTTTCTAATATTATCTGAGAATGTATAAAGACATGTATTTTTCTACTCAAAGACCAAAAGCGAAAGCTTTGACTAGACATAAACACAAAACACAAGGTTCTCTGTACATTTAGAAGAGGTTCCATATATATGTGTGTGTGTGTACCAACTCAAAAGTCAAGTCAAAAATTTAAACATAAAATATTTAAGCCATACAAATTTATACATTTGACTTCAAAATAGCACAGATGATAGTCACTGTTAAGATATACCTTCAATAAAATATTTATAAAAAGTCACTTAAAATTACAATTTAAAAATGCTTAGATAAATGAGCTATTAAAAGTTAATGTGGGGGGAAACGGCTGTGGCTCAATCAGTAGGGCTCCCGTTTGCCATATGGGAGGCCCCGGGTTTGGTTCCCGGAGCCTCCTGGTGAGGGCAGGCCCGCCCGCACGGCGTGGTTGGCTGACCCAGCGAGCACAAGTAGCAAGGGGGGGATAAATGAATAAATAAATAAAATCTTTAAAAAAAAAAAAAAAAAGTTAATGTGGGGAGAAAAGTAAATGTGGACTATACATGCAATGGAGCATTATTCAGCTGTAAAAAGGAATAAAGTCCTGATACATGCAACAACACCAAGAGGTCTTAAAGACATCATGTTGAGTGAAACAAGCCAAATACAGAAGGACAAATATTGTATGCTCTCACGAATATGAAATTCTGAAATAAGCAAATTCATAAAGTCAGAAACTAGAATACAGATTCCCACGGGCTGGGGTGGAGGTAAGGAATAGGGAGTTAATGTTTAACTGGTACAGAATTTCTGTTTGGGGTGATGGAAAAATTTTGATAATGAATGGTGGTAATGGTAGTTCCACAGTGTGAACATAATTATCACCAGTGAATTATATATTTGAATGTGATAAAAAGGGGAAACAAGAGGTTAAATGAGTGTTACTACAATAAAACTTTTTAAAAAACCATAGGACTATACAACACAGTGAACCCTAATATAAACAATGGACTATAGTTAATAGTACAATTATAACAATATTCTTTTATCAACTGTAACAAAAGTACCCCACGAAACGCAGTGTTAAGAGTAGGGAAAACTGAGGGGGGGTGGTATATGGGAACTTTGTATTTTATGCATGCTTTTTCTAGAAATCTACAACTTTAATAAATAAAAAGTAAAAAAAAGGAAATGCAGATGAAACATAATGGATTGTGTGTTATTAATAGGTAATACATCTACCTCATAAAAGTATCATGAGAATTAAATTAATTAATATATGTAAAGCACGTACAATAGTCTAGCATAGAGTAAGCAGACCTTAAGTGTTATTTAGTAGTGGTAGTCAACTTAAATGTCTTTTTTTCCTTTTTTCTTTTTTTTAAATCAATTTTATTGATACGTATTAATAAAGCATAGAGAGATTGAGAGATGATTAAGGGGTAGAGTTTTTTTTGTCTGGTTTTTGTTTATATTATTATTATTATTGGAATAATGAAAATGCTCTCAGAATGATTGAAATGATGAATGCTCAACTATGTGATTATACCAAATAACACTGATTGTACACTTTGGATGGATTGCATGCCTTATAAATATCTTTTATAGCAATAGTGTTTAACAACTTCAGCAATGTTATTCTTGAATACTTTTCTTAAATTGTTTCTCACTTACTCGCGCATCTTTGTCTCCGACGAAGCAAATAACACGGAGAGATGGGACCCACTGTTTAAATTCATTCATCCAGTTGTGTAAAGTAGACTTTGGAACCAAAACCATGTGAGGTCCAGGAATGTTTCTGTAGTGTTTCAGGTAACCAAGCAAAGCAATCGTTTGTAAAGTCTTACCAAGACCCTGCATTATCATCACAAAGGGAAAAAGCCATAAATGATTTTTCTTTGATAAAGCATTTTGTTACTAACATTACAAATGGTACCTGCCAACTATCACACATAGGGAATTACGTTTCTACCAATGACCAGTTAAAAGACCTTTAGAAAAAAAAATCTAAACACCTCTTAAAATATATTTTTATATATATAAATAACATTTTTGTAAGCAAATGCACATATATGCATATATATTTATATATCATTTTACAAATATTGGTATGTATTGTGAAAAATTTGATTTTTACCCACAATAAAAAATAAATAAATTTTAAAAAATAAAAAATAAAAAATAAATAAATAAAACCATTGAACAATAAAGCTAATTAAATAATTAAAAAAAAAAAATGAACCATTCCAATTCAGAACTTACTGTGAACACAAAAAGCAATCGGCGGGAGAGGTGGGGGAGGCAAGATAGAGTCAGTTTAGGACAGCACTCGCTGACCCTCTCTCTGAGGACAGCTGACTGGGGAGGACAGGGTCCTGCCCTGGGGTCTGTGCTGGGGGTGCACGCAGCGAGAACCCTGGGGACATCGCTCTGCAGAGAGCTATATGGCGCGGAATACTGGAGAGTGATTCGTGAGTTTCTCCCGCACCTGTGGTGATTAACACAGACGGCTGAGCCCAACCCTCAGGGGAAAAGGCTGGTTTGAGCCCTGAATCCCACCAGCAACCCGGTGAGAGGGAGCGTTCTCCAAGAGTGGGAGGGTTCTGAAAGAAGGTGGAGAGGGGTTTCCTTTCTGTGGATTTGGCTGCCTGGACCCCCTCATAGTTTTGGGGAGCAGATAAGCTGGCTTGAAGCAGCACCAGACTGAAGGGAGAGGCTAATCTACTGAGGAACCCTGATTTACCCAACAGCCTAGGTGACACTGAGGCTTGGCTCCAGAGGGGGCGGAGTCAGCCAATTTTATCATTCTGTACTGACAAGCATCAGAGGTTCAGCTCCCCTGGGGAGGCCAGGAAGTGGGAAGTGCTTGATTAGTTACCACAAGCCTAGTTAGGGTCCCCTCTGTGAAGGGGGTGGTCTAGAAGAGTACTTCTTTTGGGCCCCTTAATTCACCAAAAAAAAAGAAAAAAGAAAAAAAAAGAGTCACTTTAAAAAAATAAAAAAAGAATTTTTTTTTTTAAATTAGTTTAACAGCTAAAATCTACCTCAAAACCTGTACATAGAACCTTGCAGGACAATTGATTGATGAATACAAGCAGGCTGAGAGGTTCCACAAGGGCCCAAGAAGGAACACTGTTCTTCATTAGCTTTGTTTGACTGCTTTCTTGTATGGTTGGTTGGTTTTTCTTTGTTTATTAGTTGTCTCTTGCTTTTCTTTCCTCTTTCCTACCCCCCTTCTTTTTTTCTGCTTTCTTTTTTTTTTTTTAATTTTAAATTCGGTGCTACTAGCTTCTCTCTTATTTGCTGTTCTTCTTCAGTGATTTCCCATTCTCTGTCTATGCAGATTTTGGCTCCCAACGCTATCTTTTCCTTACTTCATCATTCTGCCTTCCACTTTCTGCTGTGGCTCTTACATACCATGTTTTTTCATTAGCCCACAACTACAAGGCTGTCAATTTCTATTCTATCTATTCTGTTTTCTTCATTTTTTATTAATAATAACTTTTTCCTTTCAGTCGTTTCTTTACTCTTTCTCTCTCTCCCCATCATTCTAGCCTTCTAAATTATTACATATATTTTCCTCTATTAGGTTTCCCAGTTCATTGTAGGTACTCCACTTTTTTTTCCTATTACTCTACGCTGCCTACATGAGTTAAATATTCATTTTACTAAGTCTTATACGGTCTCTCTTCTAACTTTTATGAATATTACTATTATCCATTTTCCTTTCTCACATCTTTTCATTCCTCTAGCCCGAATCTTTTGCCATCAAGGGAACATAGAAAGAAGCAAGGAAATAAGAAGAACAGAGTCTCAAAGAGAAAACTTAAAACACACACAAAACCACCACCTAAATAAAACTCTAGAGCAGAGAGAGAAGCAAATAAACTGAATAAACCCATCAAGATAAAATGATGACTAGAGGGCAACAAAAAATTACAAACCACACTGAGAAACAAGAAGACATGTACCAGTCCAATGAACAAACTAAACACCAGGAAGAGATGCAGAACATTGAACAACTAATCAAAGCTTTCCAAACAAATATCATAGACCAACTTAATGAAGTGAAGGAGGAGATTAAGGATATTAAGAAGACACTGGGAGAACATACTGAAGAAATTGAAAACATACATAAAAAGATAACAGATATGATGGTGATCAATGGCACAATGCAAGAAATCAAAAAGACGCTGTATTCACATAACAGCAGATGTGAACAGGCAGAAGAAAGAATTAGTGATGTGGAAGACAATACATCTGAAATCAAACAGATAGTAGAACAAATAGATAAAAAGATAGAAAAAATCCAGCAGGGACTCAGGGATTTAACCGACAACACAAAACGCACAAACATACACATTATAGGCATCCCAGAGGAGAAGAGAAGGGAAAGGAAACAGAAGGAGTGAAACTAATGAAAATGACAACACAACATATGAAAAGCTATGAGATGCAGTCAAAGCTGTCCTGAGAGGGAAGTTCATAACCATAAATACATGTATTAAAAAAGAAGAAAGAGCTAAAATTGAAGACCTAACTGCACACTTGGAAGAATTGGAAAAACAACAACAAACTAAACTAAAGGAAGTGCAAAGAAGGAAATAACAAAGATTAGAGCAGAATTAAATGAAATAGAGAATAAGAAAGCACTAGAAAAAATAAATAAAACCAAAAGCTGGTTCTTTGAAAAGATCAATAAAATTGACAAACCCTTAGCCAGACTAACAAAGAAAAACAGAACAGATGCAAATACACAAAATAAGGAATGAGCAAGGGGATATCACTACTGACCCCACAGCAATAAAAAGTATCCTAAGAGGATACTCTGAAAAATTATATGCCAACAAGAATGATAATTTAGAGGAAATGGACAAATTTCTAGAAACCCAAAAACAGCCTACCTTGACGAAAGAAAGAAGAAATTGATGAACTCAACAGCACAATTACAAGCAAAGAGATAGACTCAGTCAGTCAACAAAAACCTCCCAACTAAGAAGAGCACAGGGCCAGATGGCTTCACAGCTGAATTCTACCAAACATTCCGGAAAGAGCTAACACCAGTCCTGTTAAGCTCTTCCAAAAAATAGAAGTAGAAGGAATATTGCCTAACTCATTCTATGATACCAACATTACCCTAACACCAAAACCAAAGAAAGATACCACAAGAAAGGAAAATTACAGACCAATTTCTCTAATGAACTTAGATGCTAAAATCCTCAACAAAATACTTGCTAATCGCATTCAACAACATATCAAAAGGATTATACACCATGACCAAGTGGGTTTCATCCCAGGTATGCAAGGAGGGTTCAATATGAGAAAAACAATCAATGTTATACACCACATAAACAGATTGAAAGAAAAAAATCACATGATCATCTTTATAGATGCAGAAAAAGCATTCGAAAAAATACAGCACTCTTTCCTGATAAAAACACTGCAAAAGATAGGAATAGAAGGAAACTTTCTGAATATGATAAAGAGTATATATTAAAAACCCAAAGCTAACATCATTTTCTATGGTGAAATCCTAAAAGCCTTCCCTCTGAGATTGGGAACAAGACAAGGATGCCCACTATCACCATTCCTATTTAACACTGTCTTAGAAGTACTTGCTCGAGCACTGAAGCAAGAAAAAGATATAAAAGGCATCCAAATTGGAAAAGAAGAAGTAAAAAATTCATTATTTGCAGATGACATGATCCTATATGTAGAAAGCCCTGAGAAATCTACAACATAGTTTCTAGAACTTATAAAGGAGTTCAGTAATGTTGCAGGCTATAAGATCAATGCTCAAAAATCAGCAGCATTTCTGTACACCAGTAACGAGCAATCTGAGGAGGAAATAAAAAAAAAAAAAATACCATTTACAATAGTAACTAAAAGAATCAAATACCTAGGAATAAATTTAACTAAAGAGGTAAAGGACTTATATACAGAAAACTACACAACACTGTTAAAGGAAATCAAAGAAGACTTAAATAAATGGAAAAATATTCCCTGTTCATGGATAGGAAGACTAAACATCATCAAGATGTCTATCCTACCCAAACTAATCTACAGATTTAATGCAATCCCAGTAAAAATCAACACTACAAAAAACTACAAAACATATTTGGAAAGGTGAGGGGCCCCAAATTGCCAAAGACATATTGAAAAAGAAAAATGAAGTTGGAGGTATCACATTACCTTACTTTAAAACTTACTACAAAGCAACAGTGGTCAAAACTGCATGGTATTGGCACAAGGATAGACATACTGACCAAGGGAACCGAATTGAGAGTTCTGATATAGATCCTCACATATACAGTCATCTGATATTCCACAAGGCCACCAAGCCCACTCAGTTGGGAGAGAATGGCCTCTTTAACAAGTGATTTGGAGAACTGGATATACATATCCAAAATAATGAGAGAGGAATACCATCTCACACCTTATACAAAAATCAACTCAAGATGGATCAAAGATCTAAATATAAGAGCCAAAACCATAAAGACCTTGGAAGATAATGTACAGGACCTTATAATAGGAAATGGTTTCATGAACTTCACACCCAAAGCACGAGCAGCAAGAGAAAAAATAGATAAATGGGATCTCCTCAAAATTAAAAACTTCTGCACCTCGAAGGACATTATTAAGACAGTAAAAAAGGCAGCCTACCCAATGGGAGAAAATATTTGGCAACCATATATCTTATAGGAGCCTAATATCCTGCATATATAAAGAAACCCTACACCTCGAAAATAAAAAGAAAAACAACCCATTTAAAAAATGGGCAAGTGACCTGAAAAGACACTTCTCCAAGGAAGAAATACAAATAGCTAAAAAGCACATGAAAAAATGCTTGACGTCACTAGCTATTAGGGAAATGCAAATCATAACTACAATGAGATACCATCTTACACCCATCAGAATGGCAGCTATTGAAAAAACAGCAGACTATAAGTGTTGGAGAGGATGTGGAGTAATAGGAACCCTCATCCACTTCTGGTGGGATTGTGGAATGGTCCAGCCACTGTGGAGGACAGTTTGGCGGTTCCTCAGAAAACTAACAATAGATCTTCCGTATGATCCAGTGATTCCACTGCTGGGTATATACCCAGAAGAATAGAAAGCAAAGACACGAACAGATATATGCACACCAATGTTCATAGCGGCATTGTTCACAATTGCCAAAAGTTGGAATCAGCCCTAGTGCCCATCAACAGATGAATGGATAAACAAAATGTGGTACATACATACAATGGAATATTACTCAGCTGTAAGAAGGAATAAAGTGCTAACACATGGAATAACACGGATGAATCTTGAAGACCTTATGTTGAGTGAAGCAGCCAGGCATTGAAAGATGAACAGTATATGACCTCACTGATTTGAATTAAGGAAAGTGAGCAGTATCTGAGAACCACTGTCTGAAAGATAGGTTAACAAGGGAGAGAAAAAGAAGAGAAGGGGGGCGGATGTGGCTCAAATGGTTGGGCGTCCGTCTGCCATATGGAGGGACCTGGGTTCAATCCCCGGGACCTCAGGTAAAATAAAAAATATATATATAGAAGGCGCATGGGCTGCCAGGCTCTGTGTGCCGGTGAGCCGCCAGGCCCCGGGAGCCATGCAGCAAGATGATGACGTAACAGGAGAGAGACGCAGGGGAGAGACAAGACGAGATGCTCCGAAAGCTCTGAAAGCCAGGAACCGAGGTGGCACAGATGGCAGAACACCTCTCTCCTACATCAGAGGTCTCAAGGATCGAATCCTGGTGAAGACTGAAGGAGGAGGAGGAGAAGAGAAGGCAGGAAACAGACACAGAGAATTGCCCAGCGAATGGACAAAAACAGCAAATGGGGAAGGGGGTGTTTAAAATGGATAAAGTAAATAAATAAATCTTTTTTAAAAAGAGAGAGAGAGAAGAGAAGGTTGTGAGCCATCATCCATATGGACATAACCTATGGTAAATTGATAGAGTATAGTTGCATATTGAAGAATAGGACAGGTGTGTAGTGATATTACTGGGTTTGGTGGTGCAGGGTTGACAGGTGGGTAGATTAGGAAGTGTGGGTTAGAAAACCCAGGATACTGGGGGGAGAGATGGGAAAGGGACTAGGTGAACATCGGATTTGTGGGTATGAGGTTGAAGTGCAGGAGTGGGAATGCTCTTATGACAATATGACAAGGTAGTGTCACTGGTTTAGAGTGTAGGTTGGGGTGGTATTCGAAACGGTGTGCATCTGGAGTAGACTTCTGGGGAGTGTGTGAATATTCATCCTGTCATAATGTGTTGTTTCGGGGAGTGGAGACCCACATGGTGAGTGGGAAAGAGACGGACCCCCATCTTTGGGAGGACCGATTCACCCAGAAACAGACAGGTGGGCGTCTCTTAGGAGCAAGGGTGGATCCTAACAGTGGAGGATAAGCAGCGTGTCAAGATCTCTCGTTGCATGTAACTATGAATTTTGTCATCAAATGAGTCAAGACAGGCGAGTGTCATGTGCCCCAGGGAGATGGAGAGGAAGGAACAGAAAACATCAAAAGGGGTATTTAGTGGTCAGGGGAAATGTTTTTCATTACCTTACAGTAGTGGACACAGGACATGGTTAATATCATCAAGAATTATAAAACTGTACCGTCTAAATTGTAAACTATATTGTAAGCCATTGACAATGTTTAGTAGCTATATTTCACCATCTTTATAACAGTTATAACATTGCTACAATCCACATTAAAAAGTTTTTAATATGGGGTGAGTAAACGGGGAGGAGATTGGGTATATGAGAGTCTCTCGTATTCTGTGGGTGACTTTGCTGTGACCTAAAACTTCTTTGAAAATTAAATGAAAATTTGTGAGACACTGAGGAGTAAGAGGGGGAAGGAGCCACGGTACAAACTGGACACCCGATAATGCAGTGATAAAAGGAAAAAAAAATAATAATTAAAATTTTTTTTTGTTTTTTCCCATTTTTTGAATGTCCGAATCCTTTAATTATATTTTATTTTTAGTTTTTTTTCTGAGTTTCCATGATTTTTATCTCTTACATTTAAGTTTATCATTATTATTTCATTTTCCTATCAATTATATTTGGTTATTATATGGGCTTCATCTTCAAGGAAAGTTTAGATCACAGAAGGGTTACAACGGGGGCTGCAGAAGATCATTGGTGGGGGGTGTCTGGGATGTGGTATTCATGGGAGGAAGTTCATCTGAATATACATGAAAGCTATATAAAATTGACCAAATGATCAAGGTGTGGGGCATGGTCACAGTGGTTGTAGAATCACTCAGTAAATGAGGGAATACTGGATTCCCAGCCTGGAGAGCTCTGCCACATTCTCCAAGGGAGCAACAACAGTCCCACAAGTGCAGGGGCAGTGTCTGGCAAAGGAGGATGGTCCACTAATGGGTTCTTGTTATTGATGACTAGCCTTATGAGTCCTTGCTCTTGTAATTGAAACATAGCCTACTGTTATGGGGTGCCTAAGGGTTGCCACTTGAGAGCCTCCTTGTTCCTCAAATGTGGCCTCTCTCTAAGCCAAACTCGCCATATGAATGCATTACCTTCCCCCCAGCATGGGACATGACTCCCAGGGATGAGCCTCCCTGGCAACAATGGACTAACACCAAGTGTCAACTGGCAATACCACTGGAAAAATACCTTGAATAAAAGAGGGAAAAGGTAAAGACAAATGAGTTCATGTGGCTAAGAGACTTCAAAGAGAGTCGGGAGGTCATACCAGAGGTAACTCTTATGCACACCTCAGTAGGATCTCATAGAACACCAAAGTGGATATCACCCCACACAGAGGGGCTCCTGAGGGCTCTGGAGACACCCAGGCCCTATATAAGGGGGGATAGCTCCAGAGATTGATGCGCTATCAGTGGGCTATACTTTAGAATCTGTGCTCCTGAGAGTGACAGAGTTGGACTCAAATAAGTCCTCCCTGCACATGGTCCATCAGTCCCTTCTATTCAAACCTATATGTGATGCTGGAGTTTGAAGGTGTACTTCCAGAGACTGGAGACTTTGGCCTGTCCATGTGCCAGCTGTGCCTGGAATCTTGGTGGAGCTGCAACTCCTACTCTACAGCTGAATGGACTCACTCAAGTCACCTGGTGAGGAAAGGATGATGGACAATGGCCACCCCAGGGAATGGGGAGAGTCAGCAGCTGCAGGAAGGATAATCCCATCCATCTTATCCATGGGATATAAGCACCCTCTCACTTGGAGGTGGAGTGGACATCATCATCCCAAACTCCTCAGGATTGGGGGAAGAGCTATGAACTAGAGTGGACTCACTGGTATTCTGTTGTAGACATATTGTGATTCAAGCAATGGAAGAAATTACAACAGTGAGGTGCAGTCGGTGACCACTGGATGCTTTCGGGGCAGGGAGGGGAAAAGCAGTTGTAATACAGGGCTTTTTTGGGACTTGGGAATTATCCTGAGTGACATTACAGTGACAGATATAGGCCTTTTTACATCAGTATATAACATGCAGAACTGTATGGGAGAGAGTGTAGTCTACAATGCAAACTCTGGTCCATGCTTAATGGCAAAGCCCCAGGATGTACATATCCATTGCAGGTGATGCGCCACACTAATGGAAGATGTTTATGTGGGATGTTATGGGAGGTGGGGAACATGGGAATCCTTGTAATTTTTGTGTAACATTTATGTAATCTAAGTATCTTTTAAAATATTAATTGATTAATTAATTAATTAAAAAAAAAATATATATATATATATATATATAGGGAATGGGAGCAGATGTGGCTTAAGTGCCTGAGTGCCTGCCTTCCACATGGGAGGTCCCGGTATGATACCAAAAAAAAAAAAAAAAAAAAGCAACCAGGAACTACTCCAATAAGAAAGGTGTTCAACAATGATACTTTTACTCCAAAAGGAACAAGCAATATTCTATATGTTTATCTACTAGAAGCAAAATTGGGAATGTTTTTGTGCATTTCCAGCCTGCTTAGAGATCAGCCTTTCTTTCCCTTTGTCCCCAATATTCACTATAGCCTAGGCATTAAATATTCAGACTATGTGTCTCAAGGGACTTATGGCTCTGTACTTACATCGCACACCCTTAAAGAACCAAGGAGCCATAAAAGAATGGAATTGTGCAGCCAGAAAAGACATCAGAGATCACCTAGTCCAGTTGACTTTTGAAAAAATAATAATATATTGAATACCCATGAACCCACCTCCAAACCCATGGAAAAGGGAACTATGCATTATGCTGCTTGGCCTTTTAAAACAGTTTCTGGCATTATCTTTAGGCAAGTTATATATTTCCTTTTATAAACCTAAGCTTAAAGCTATTTTATTGGGTTTGTTCTATCTGATATTTCACTTAATGGGATGGATTTATGAATGCTATACATCAAAGCCTTGAAATGGTCTTAACCAGGTAATTCTCCTTGTAGGAATCTATGGCAATAATCTGAGAGGTGCAGAAAAACTAAATTACAAGACTTTCATCATAGCATTAATTATGCAACACATCAAGCAATCCAAATGAACAGCAATAAGGAAGGTGTTAAATAAAATTATGGTACCTCCCTCGGATTAATTACTGTGACGCAATTGAACATTTTTACAAAAGCATTTTAATTATGTGAAAAATATGTATCTATATAGGTGAATGAATGAGAATACCAAAGTATATATACAATATGATTTCATCTATATAAAATTCATACATAGACAGAAAAAAGACTGAAAGGAAATATGCCAAAATGTTAAATGTGGTTATTTTTTGGTAGCAGAAATATAATTTCCTTTTTATTTATTCTTCATTTTTCCAAGTTTTCTATATTCCTTAAAGTCTTTTTCTTTTTTTCAGTAATTGAAACGTATCTGGTATCTGCATAAATCTAAACATCTTTCATGTTTATACAGGTTACAGCCAAAAGGAGCTTGGGACAAATGACCCTGGACCTTCCACTTTCCAATTAACAAGCTGCTCCCTGCTGTCCCAATCAAGATGACAGAGTGAGAAGCTTCAGAGCTCTGTCCTCTGACAGCAGTTTTGAACAAGGAAAAATAACTGCTTGAAACACCCTTCTCAGGGTTCCAGAAAACACTTAAAGCTGCAGTAAAAAAAGGCAAGCACCAAATCAAGAAAAGGGCAACATAATGGTATCAAATAAAACGTGATGTTTACAGATTTAAAATGTTAACTTTTAGCCCCATGGTAACCACAAAAAAATACATGAAAATATATACAGAAAGAAATGACAAGAGGCTCAAAATGGTACAAAACAAAAAAATCAACTAAATATGAACGTAGGCATTAATGGAACAATTGAGGAACAAAAAAGATATAAGACTTAAAAAGAACATGTAGCAAAATGGCAGGAAAAGTCCTGCATAATACGTAGTTACTTTAAATGTAGATAGATTAAACTCTCCATTCAAAAGGCAGCGACTGGGAGAATGGATAAAAAAGCATGACCCAACTATATGCTGCAAACAAGAGACTCACCTTAATTCAAAGACACAGCTAGGCTAAAAATTAAATGTCAGACAAAAAATATACCATACAAATAGTGACCAAAAGACAGCTGGGGTAGCTGTACTAATAGACAAAAAAAGACTAAGTCAAAACAGTTATGAGGGAAAAAGATCACTATATACTGATAAAGGGGTCGATTCAACAAGAAGACCTAACAAATTTAAATATATATTCACAAAATAGCAAAGGTCCAAAGTATATGAAGCAAATATTGGCAAATTAGAAGTGAGAAATAGACAGTTCTACATTAAGAGACATCAATACACCACTATTAGTAATGGATAGAACATCTAACAGAAGATCAATAAGGAAACAGAAAACTTGGATGATACTATAAACCAACCAGACCTAACAGTCATTTATAGAAAACTTCACCTAACAGCAGCAAAACACACATTCTTCTCTAGTGCACATGGATCATTCTCAGGTTAGAGCATATATTTAGGTACCAAAAGAAGTCTCAATAAATTTAAAAATATCAAAACCATATGATGTATCTGCCCCAGCCACAATGGAATGAAGATAGCAATCAATAAAAGAGGGAGAAATGGAAAATTCACAAATAAGTGGATATTTTAAAATGAACTTTTAAACAACCAATGGGTCAAAGAAGAAATCACAAGGGAAATTAGGACATATGTTGAGGTGAACGAAAATGAAAACATAACATAAATTTATGGGATGCAGCAAATGCAGTGTTGAGGAGAAATTTATAGCTCTAAATGCTTACATTAAAAAAAGAAAAAAGATCTCAAATCAGAGACCAAACCTCACAAATGGAGGATGTAGTAAAAGAGCAAAATAAACCCAAAGAATGCAAAGGGAAAAAACGAACAAAGATTGCAGCAGAAAAAAAATGAAATAGAGAATTAAAAAAAACTGGGAAGCGGCTGTGGCTCAATTAGTAGGGCTCCCGTTTACCATATGGGAGGCCCCAGGTTCGGTTCCCGGGGCCTCCTGGTGAAGGCAAGCCCGCCCGCACGGCGTGGTTAGCTGACCCAGCGAGCACAAGCAGCAAGGGGGGGATGGGTGAATAAATAAATAAAATCTTTAAAAAAAACGCTAAGTATAGAATTACCATATGACCCAGCAATCCCACTTCTAGGTATATACCCAAAATAATTGAAAACAAGGACTCGAACAGAAATTTTCACGCAGATGTTCACAGCGGCATTATTCACAATTGCCAAAAGATGGAAGGAACCAAAGTATCTATCAACAGATGAATGAATAAATACAATGTGGTATATACATACAATAGAATATTTTTCAGCCGTGAAGACCACAGTAACAGAAATTTAAAATTCCCTAGAAGTTTCTAACAATAGACTGAAGCCAGCAGAACAAAGAATCAGTGAACTTGCAGAAGAATGAATCAGTGAACTTGAAGATAAGACAAGTGAAATTATTCAGTCTGAGGACCAGAAAGAAGAAACAATGGAGAAAAATGAACAGAGCCTGAGGAACCTGTGGATACCATCAAGCATACCAATATACACATTGTGGGAGTCCCAGAGGAGAAGGAAGAGAGAAAAGGGCAGAGAGAATATTCAAGAAAATAATGGCTAAATTTAACAAAATACATGAATATACACATCCAAGACACTCAATGAACTCTAACAGGATAAATTCAAATAGACCCACACCACGAAATATTATAATCAGACTGTCAAATGCCAAAGGTAAACAGAGATCTCTGAAAGCTGCAAGAGAGAAGCAACATGTCATATACAAGGGAGACTCAATAAGATTAAGTGCCAATCTCTCATTAGAAACCATAGAGTCAAGAAGGCAGTGGGATGGACGACATAAAAAATGCTGAAAGCAAAAAATTGCCACTTAAGAATTCTATATCCAATAAAACTGTCTTTTAAAAAATGAAGGAGATTGGAAACGGATGTGGCTCAAGAAGTTCGGCGTCCGTCTACCGTATGGAGAGACCGGGGTTCGATCCCCGGGACCTCCTGGTAAAAAAAAAAATGAAGGAGAGATTAAGACATTCCCAGATAAACAAAAGCTGAGGGAGTTCATTACCACTAGAACAACCCTACAAGAGATGCTGAAGAGAGTACTACATGTTGAAAGGAAAGGACACTAGATAACAGAGCAAAGTTGCATGAAGAAATAAAGATCTCCAGTGAGGTAATAACATGGTAAGTATATATGCCAGTACTATTCTATTTTTGGTGTGTAACTCTACTTTTTACTTCCCACAGTTTCTAAAAGACAAATGCATAAAATATAAGGAGAAATCAGTGGTTTTGGACTCATAATATATAAACATGTAACTTGTGACAAGAACTACATAAAGGTGGGGGTAGAAAGTGGTATTGGAACATAGTTTGCATGTACTGTTGAAGTTAAACTGGTATCAAAGCAAGCAAGATTGTTACAGATTTAGGACATTAAATGTAAGAACCAAGGTAACTACAAAGAAAATACTGGAGGGGAAGCGGCTGTGGCTCAGTTGGTTGGGCTCCTGTTTACCATGTGGGAGGCCTGGGGTTCGGTTCCGGGGGTCTCCTGGTGAAGGCAAGCCAGCCCACGGTGCAGCAAGATGACCCAACAAAGGAAGACAAGCAGACACAGAAAAAAGCAAAGCAAAATAGACACAGCAAGCACAAGCAGCAAGGGGGGGGGAATAAATAAATAAATAAATAAATCTTTGAAAAGAAAAGAAAATACTAGAGATTACACAAGCCCCTAGAGACAAAACTTAAGAGTACAGGTTGCCAGGGGCAGGGGGCAGGGCAATGGGGAGTTAATGTGTAATGGGTATAGGGTTTCTGTTTGGGGAGATGGGAAAATTTTGGTAATGGAAGATGAAGGGCACCACATTTTTTTTTTTTTTTTTTTACCGGGAGGTCCCGGGGATCTCCATATGGGAGACAGACGCCCAACCAGTTGAGCCACATCCGCCCCCGGGCACCACATTATTGTGAATGTAATTAAGTCCATTGGATAGTACACTTGGGAGTGGCTGAGATGGGAAAGTTTATGTTGTATATATGTTCCCACAATTTAAAAAAATAGAGAGCAACTAAAGAGACAATAACAATTACATGCAATACATGATCCTGGATGGGATCTAGCAAGAAAGGAGAAAAGGCTCAAAGGGACATAATTGTGATATATGAAAAAAATGGAATATAGACAGTCAGCTTTATATCAACGTTAAATTGCTTAAACTTAATAACTGTATCTTAAGTGAATATCCTTATTCTTAGGAAATGTACATGGCAGTACTAAGCATTCCAAGAACATGATGTATACAATCTACACTCAAGTGTTCAGAAAATGGACTGATAAATAGACCAATGGATGGATGGATGGATAGGTAGATAGATGAATAAACAGAATCATATGGCAGATGTGGCAAATGTTAAAATGTTGGATCTGGGTATCTGGCAGCGAGGGAAGGGGGAATAGGGGTATGTTGGAGTTCTCTGTACGGGGTTTATATTATTTTTGTTAACTGGCCTTTAAATCTGAACAAATTTCAAAATAAAAAGTTTTTTAAAAATTAACAAAAATAAGCTCCTCCCCCTCTGAGCTGACGAAAGACCCCAACTAAGAATATATAGATATATGAAGCTACAGACCCTTCCATTTAAACAACCCCTGCCACACACCTACCAGTTGCTAGACAGGGATGAGTACTAATGGGGTTGATTAATATACTAAATATTGGGAAGCGGCTGTGGCTCAATCAGTAGGGCTCCCGTTTACCATATGGGAGGCCCCGGGTTCGGTTCCCGGGGCCTCCTGGTGAAGGCAAGCCCGCCCACACGGCGTGGTTAGCTGACCCAGCGAGCACAAGCAGCAAGGGGGGGATAAATGAATAAATAAATAAAATCTTTAAAAAAATATATATATATATATATATATACTAAATATTATAGAATACATATAGTCATGTGGTTTTTCTGGATGATAGTGATTGCAAATATGGCTCCAGAGTCACATAAATAAGAGTACCACTGGGTTAAATAGATCTAGTACTTCCTCTGCCCTTACTGAAATCCTATGGTATTCATTTTATATCAATATATCCTAATATATCAATCTAGGCCTTCATATACTCCCCTTAACCACTGAATCAGCCTCTTATATGACCTTGCTTTTTCTCTTTATCTCTTTGATCATTTTATTTACAATGCTCATGATTCCTTAGCTTATTTCCCAAGCCCCACCTGGCAATCTACTATATCTAGACTAGACATTGCTCTTTACATTTTTTCTCCTTATTCCTTCTATTCACTTTCTGATTCCTGTACAAATCCAGCTATTTACATTCATTCATTCATTCATGCATTTCTTCCTTCATTCATTTTTGGGTTATATACCTCACTTCATTCCCAAAAGGATTTCAGGTGGCCTACAATGAAAACATGGAACATAAAAAAATGGTAAAATAGAAATAAAGAGGAACTAAGGAAAGTAAGTAAGACTAAAAGGTAAGGAATGGAAAAAGTTACAAAGGGCAGACCATTAAAGGTTACAAAGATGCTCTGTTTTGGCACTCAGTGTACTTCTTGGAAGCCAAAGTAAAAACAAAAACAAAGTATAGGTGCAAGGAAATTTTTGTACCATTTAAGAAAATTGCAATAAGAATTTTGTAGCCTGTGTAATTATATGTTCTAGAGGTTACTTAAAGAAACAATTCTAGACATTACAAATACTTTTTACATTTTAATGACTAAATGAAGCAATTATCCTCTAGGCATTAGGGAGGTAGGTAACCACAGGTATTTCAAACTCACATAAAAACTACCAATAACTGAGAATGTGATTTTAGCTACCAACTCCTTACCATTTCATCAGCCAAAATACCATTAACTCCATTTTCATACAATGAGATCAACCAGTTCAGTCCTCGAATCTGATAATCTCTCAGTAGTCCTCCTTTCACATCTGAAAACAAAAATCAAGGCTGTCTCATACTATTGTTAATACAGTCAAGTAAAATTTTAAAACCAAATTTAAAATAACCACCAATGTGACGAAGCACTTACATGAGGGTGACACCTCAAATCTGACACACACATTAGATGTTTTCCGGCTCTCTGACAGCAGCTCTTCATCTTCCTCTTGTTCTGTACGCCTATGGCGGTAACTGAAATGAAAAAAGAAATATCTATACTCAGCCCAAACCCTAAGGTGTCAATTAAGTCAGTACACAATGCTAATATCTTTTAGGGGGAAAAAACAAGTTATCTACGATCTTGCTTAGAATTTGGTAGAAACCAACTTATATTTTTAATGATTGACTTCTAATGAATAAAATATATATTATTGCCTCCAAAACATATTTACACTGACAATAACCTTATTTCATTAATATAAAGTGATACTGAATAAGTGAAGAGAGAAGTAGTGTCTGAGAGGAGAGTGAGAAGAGGAGAGGAGGAAGGGAGGAAGGGGGAGAGAGAAAGAGAGATATCAACATACTCTCCAGCAGAAATTAAGCTCTGCTTTTCATCTTTCTTTATTCGAGGACGTCCCAATTTCATGTTCAGAGGAGATGTTGGAGATTTTTGAGCTGCAGGTTGAATGAAATGTGCAAAGAGTTCTGTCTGCTTCAGTAGAAACTCAAATCTCTTAGCTCGGTCTGTTTTCTAATTTAAAAACCAAAGAGAAATTTAAAACTTTCTGTTTTTATTTTCTCAAAGTTTATTTATTTAACATACATTTATAGTGTACTTACTTTATACTATCCACTGTTCTAAGCACTTTAAATATACTAATATTTAATTCTCTTAAACCAACAAGGCAGGTATTAGTATCATCCCCCCATTTTACAAATAATAAAATTGAGGCACAGGGATAGTAAGTAACTTGCCTAAGCTCCCACAGCTAGTAAGTAGAGGAATTTGAAAATGGCATTTTCAAATAATTTGAAAAGAAGACAAATGATCTGACAGACTAATTAAATGCCTCAATAAGAAGTACTCTTCCTAAAGAGTCAGGGTCAAAAAATAAATCCTCTTTCCAAACTATAATTATTTTCTTTTCCTAAATAGCAAACAAATTAAGCAGAATAATCACATATCCTAAAAATGAAAATGTAAATTATTAACTATGAGATATATATATATATCATAAACTGAACTCTTAGGAATTTTCAAGCTAATTCTAGCATTAATTGAAATCTTAGAATACAATGTCATCTCTTCTCAAGATATTTTCAATGTTCTGGCACAATAATGTGATAAACATTTCTCTCTTCAATTACAATGATCTGGAAAATTGTATTTTATGCTAACAGTATATAGTTTTTCACCAAATGAGAAGGATTTGGGGAAAATATACACATATACACATGCACACACACATCTGTATACATATAGTTAATGAAAGAATTAATATATATTAACTATTAAAAGTTGATTTACAATTTCTCAATAAATTATAAAGATCATATAACTCATACTATATAAATGCAATGAAACTTTTTTATTAAAAAAAATCTTAGAAGATCAAAAGACACATAGCATTCTAGATAAAGGAAAAAATTGAGGATGATTTTTCAATTCCAGTCACTTTTGGACCACAGGGTAGAGAATATTTGATTGCTAATGAAGGATGCATAATTAATAACACCAGAAAGCTACAGAAGAGTTCATTAACATAAATATAAGAGTAAGACAAATAGATTCAGATCAGTAGCTGGAAGGAGGCCAAAAACTTTCCTTTAATGTTATCCTCACTGGAATGTTGTTTTAAAGTTGTTAAAACATTAAGTATCTGCATTTTAGATGTAGCCTTAAACATTACAGCATGTAGTTTTGTAAAATAGTTATGGACATCTAAAAATGTACTTCATCTCTACTTATTGTTATCATATTACTACAAAAACAACCTCAGGAAAAAAATATCAGCTCCAACTACCTGTAACATCTTTTTTGAGTTAACTAAGATCACTGGTTTTGAAAGACCCCAGGGCATGAAAGTCTACTCAAAATTAAAGCTAAAATATGGATTTTAGTGACTAAAATTAAATAATTAAATGTATAGTATGTGGGCATAACTAAAATTATACTGTTTGCATATATTATATTTTCATTCATAGGGAAAATATCCTACTCTCAAGAAAGTGTATTACCATATTAAATGTCTCATAATGTGTAGAATTCATATATTCAAAGCCAGGGGAAAGAAAACAGGTCACAAAGTCAGACTGATTTTGCCACTGATATTTTCATTTAGTGGATAAAATATCTCTAGCATAAAACACCTTATTATAGAGTAAAGAGTGCTGAACTGAAAGCAAGGATATGTGCCTTCTAATACCAACTATTCCATATAGCTTCTCTCATCCTTTATTTTCTCATCTAAAAATGGAAAAGATTCTTTTATTCAACAAAAATCTATTATGATGGATTATGTATCCCATTACTTTCCAATGCTAAAATTTATCATTCTGTATTATATTAGATATACAATATATTTCTTTACCTTTCACATCTTCTCTATAAAAATTAACTACAGCATTCACTATTCTACCCAAAAGTATATTTACCATTTTCTCTTCATATTCTGGGTCCATTTCCTTTTCAGATTTAGAAGCTTTAGCAGCAAATTTGAGTTGAAATGGAGAAGTGCTTTTCTAGAATTTCAAAGAAAATAAATCATCAAATTGCAAAGCAAGGTCTAAAAACTGATCACATTCCCATTTAATGAAAATATAAAGTAATTAACTAAATAAATAAATAAATGCATGGACCAATGAGGAGCACATGTCATGTAAAGCAGGGCTTATGATTAATCAGGTTCTATGCATCTGAAGTCCAATTAAAAATAAAATCAAAAGAAGTCACGATGACCAGAGAAAAAAATATTAATTTATTAATATAAAAAACAAAGGGTAAAATATTGAGCTACTTCACTATTTTTTATTTAAAGTATAAGAAAGTATGTAACCATTAAATAAGTTTAAAAATCTAGAATCTGCTAATACTATCAACCACAAACCAAAGAATTCAAGAAAAGTAAATATTAATTCTCAGAAACATTTCTTTATAGGATGGAAACAAGCCAGACTCTCAGAAGAAAAGACTATGATTTCTGTTCCAGAGAAGACACTATTTTTTGTTTTTTATATTTTAATTAGAATAGTTAACCTTCTCTTATTTAATATAATCATACATATTTGAAATAATGAGATAGTATAGTTTAAATGTTTAGCTTATGTTTATTTTCTCCAAAATGGAAAAACAACTACTTTAAACTCTTTATATTACATAAATATTTTACAGAGGCAGTTTATAAGGGCTATTAACTATTTCTCTTTGATATTTAAAAAGTTGTAATTTAAGCAAAAACTATCAATCAGTTACTTAAAAATATTGAATTTATCTGTGGGGGGATATCTCATGCACCCTATCCTTTGTAAAGATAAGCTTCTACTTAAAAATATAAATAGGTATATAGAATATGCCTCCTTCTCTGTAAGAAATCAAGAAATAAAATAATAAAAACAAATCTGCCCATGATGACTAAAGCCAATAGTATTTCAGTTTTAGCACAGACTTTATGCAAGTCAAAACACAAATGTGTTTGCAAAAAGTAAAGAAAATATTTCGATTTTTTTTTTTGACTTGTCAACCTCTTCCTGAAAAATTAGGTCAAAATTCAGCAAAAGAATGTGACTTTGAACACAAGCAAAACATAGCCCCAAAATCTAATAAGTAAATATCTTTCAACATTTACTAAAATTTCTATTTTGAGGGAAGCGGCTGTGGCTCAATCAGTAGGGCTCCCGTTTACCATATGGGAGGCCCCGGTTTGGTTCCCAGGGCATCCTGGTGAGGGCAGGCCCGCCCGCACGGCGTGGTTAGCTGACCCAGCGAGCACAGGCAGCAAGGAGGGGATGGGTGAATAAATAAATAAAATCTTAAAAAAAAAAAAAAAATTTCTATTTTGAGGAAATCCAGACTATAGAATTTGATCATAGAATTTATGTATAGATTATAGAATTTGACCCTGGCCACGGTCTTACTTTGGAGCACTCATCAGTTATTGTTCAGTTACTCTAACCCAAATAACAATCATCTTGATTTATAGCAACTAATATGTATATATCGTCTAACTGCGATGTTTGTAATCCTGGGGAAGCGGCTGTGGCCCAATTGGTTGGGTTCCGGTTTACCATATGGGAGGCCCGGGGTTCGATTTCTGGGGCCTCCTGGTAAAGGCAAGCTGGTCCACACGGCGCAGTGAGCTGGCGCACCAAGATGACGCAACAGAAGGAGACAAGCAGACACAGAAAAAAAAAAAAAAAAGGCAAACTAAATGGACACAACGAGCACAAGCAGCAAGGGGGGAATAAATAAATAAATAAATAATCTTAAAAAAAAAAAATGTAATACTGGATGGAAGGGATACAAAAAGGTTAAAGATCCCCTTCAAACCCACACATTCAAACTACCACATATACAATAAATCATATTGCATTTTCGAAGCAATAAGTAAAGAAAAATTGGGTAACAAAACCCACACCTTTTATCATTTCTTGAAGAGCTATATGAAGTCGAGGTTTCAAGTTTCAAAACAGTGAAAATTACTTCATCTCATATACACAAGTATATAATAATGTTGGAAGTAAATTTCATTTATTAAAAATTAAAGCTTTAATCTTAGAAAAACATTTTACTCATTACTTTTTTGCTTACCTTGCACTAGAATACCATAAAAATTTAATTATATGCTAATTAAAATTCCTACTTGAGCAATGTTATTAAAGGCTGTGGGTAATTACTTAATTGGCACTATCTTCCACAACAAATTTAAAAATACCTTCTAAACCTTCTCATTTGTATATAAATGTGCGTATTTTTAGGAAATACATTTCTCATACAAAAAAAGATGAAAGGTGATGAAAATATGCTAATGAATACCTTAGGGATTTTATTTATCATCTGGTACTCTAGATAGAATGTATCAAAATGTCTTAGGGAAGCGGCTGTGGCTCAATCAGTAGGGCTCCCGTTTACCATATGGGAGGCCCCGGGTTCGGTTCCCAGGGCCTCCTGGTGAAGGCAAGCCTGCACAAGCAGCAAGGGGGGGAGAAATGAATAAATAAATAAAATCTTTAAAAAAAAAAAAAAAAAAGTCTTAAAGACAATGATGACCTTTTTCTTGACATGTGCATTACCAAAACTACCATCTCCAATTTCTACAATGTTAGGTTATCCAACCATCACTTAAAGCAACTAAGTTCAAGAACAAGAAGATAAGCAAAAATACCTTTATCTAGATGTCACAAGTCAATTCACTAAATCTCACCTACTTTATTCTTCATAGAAGTGCCCTCATTCCGAGCCTATTTTCTTTTAATTTGATATACAATTCTAGCAAATGTGATAATCTGGCTTCCCCTACCACAGAGAATAAAAGCAGCAGCAAATGACGAGGGAGAGAATACGAGAAGAAGGCGCACTGTCAACAGCAGAAGCCCAGTACTGAAATTTGTGTTCCACTACAGTAGCAGCCCCTAGCCTTGATGTTCAGGTGTAATTATTTCCCTCTCCCTGCTTCATCACTTAAATTCTTATATTTTATGGTTGTTTTAAATGATTTTATAGTTTTGTTACATCTATGTCCTTTATCATACACTAACAGATTCTTTCTGATAAAAGTAGATGAGGTATTTTAAAAGTGCTAACAGCCTGAAAATTGAGGAAGGAGACAAAAATTATTTTAAAAAATCAACACAATACTGGAACAGTGTGGGAGGTGGTTACTTAATTTAGGGGAAACAACCTCCTGGATGGCAATTAATTCTGTATCAGTGTCAGAATACAATAACTGGTGGTCATGAGGGAAAGGCTAATTTGTACTTTTATTTATTTTTTTTTTTTTAAAGATTTTATTTATTTATTCATTTATCCCCCCCTTGCTGCCTGTGCTCGCTGGGTCAGCTAACCACGCCACGCGGGCGGGCCTGCCTTCACCAGGAGGCCCCGGGAACCGAACCCGGGGCCTCCCATATGGTAAACGGGAGCCCTACTGATTGAGCCACAGCCGCTTCCCTAATTTGTACTTTTAGAACATGACTTAGGGAGCCAGGGAAGTGTGCAACATAGATTTTCAAGGAAAAAATTAAAAATAAAAAAGATGTGCCTAAAGCAGTAAACTTCAGTTACTCAGGAAGTTCCTTCCCTGTAAACACCTCATTCCCCTATGCTGAGTGGGCAAATGAAATGCCATTAGGGTAATTTCTGAGGAGGCTACAGAATTTGTGAATACATGTGCCTCATCCGTATTATCTCAGTGCTTATTATATAGTAGGGTGTGTTTTTTGTTTTGTTTTGTTTTGATTCCCAGTCTTTTCACAATTCAAAAATGTGCATACAATCTGGAAAATTGGACAACCTCTACCGCCACAGAAAAGACAACTTAGCACTTTACATTTACCCGGTCTAGGAAATAAAAGACACCTTCAGAATAAAAGCATTTCTGAATTTTCCAACATTTGATTTACACTGATGCTTGGTATCTGGCCCAGCTTTAATCATCAATATTGTCTTATTGATACAAGTACCGCACAGATCTAAAAATGCCTATTTCTAAGG
The DNA here is from genome assembly GCA_026826555.1 of Tolypeutes matacus. Taxonomy (NCBI): domain Eukaryota; kingdom Metazoa; phylum Chordata; class Mammalia; order Cingulata; family Chlamyphoridae; genus Tolypeutes; species Tolypeutes matacus. The sequence goes on from JAKSZT010054141.1 coordinate 342,278, forward strand.
TTTCCACTTAGCACCACGATTGTCCTTCTGTTTAGTCAACCTTGTAACACTAAAAAATGTCACTTAAGCAACTGCTAAATTTAAAATTACTCTTCTAATTCAAGGCTAAATTAAAGGTGTTAATTTCCCTCAAAAGCTTTTCATTTGATGGTATAGTATCATATAATGATTCAGACAAAGCCACTTGCCTAAGGCATAATTTTAATTGCCTATGGTATTTTTTAATTGCGATGTCTACTAATAAACAATAACAACAAATCTACCCGTAAACGTTCCATTCTACAATTTTATTATATATCAAAAATCCATACATCCTCAATTTATGTTTTAATCTCATTTTAAACGCGTTTCAGTTTTATTTGCATATCCCGGTTCTATAAGCTTTACAGGAGAAAATACATATTTTCTGAATGTGTCTACAATAGGTGTCAGAGCGGTCTTTTTAGGTACGTTAGCAGCAGCTCATCCAGGCGACGCTTGGTTTAAAAAAAAAAAAAAGGTAGGGGGGGACCTGCGTGTGTCCAGGAGCCAGCAGCGCCCACAAGGAAGGAGTCGGAAGCCTGGAAGACTTGGGGCCGGACTGGGGTACCATTTGGGTGGCCCTGGAGTGAAACACTGTATCATCGGGGGCGGAGCGGGAGGGGGTGGGGGTGCAGACGTTGGAAATTTTCCTAAACCAACGTCCACAGTTCCTCAGTTTGGGGTTTGTGTTGGGGAGTACGACGCGAAGAAGTCGTTTTCTCGGGGTGATAGCCCCGCCTCAGCAGTCGGGGACCGAACGAACAAGGGATGATTTTTTTTTTTTTTCCTGCCATCCAAAGGACCAACCTGGCCAATCCAAGAAATAAATTTCTTCCCTATCATTCTTCGTCCCCTAACCACCAACACCTTCAAATTCAAATATTAATAAAAATTAAGCCCCAGCAAAACCCCTTTTGCGGGAGTTGTGGGATTGAAGGGCCCAGATTTCCCAGGCAGAGGCCGACGGGAAGGTGGGGGGAGAGGGAGAGAGCGAGAGGAGAGGGAGAGGGAGAGGCGGAGGCTTTTTCCTGCACAGCCCCATCCCCCACCCCGTTATCCCAGTTCCGGGAATGGGAAGGGAGCTGGGGACTGTGGAGAGGCTCCCAAGTCCCCAAGTCCCCAAGCCCAAAGGGCGCCCCCACCCCACCCCACCCCGCGCCGTGCCCCGCCCCCGCCCTCCAGCGGGCGAGAAGGAAAGGGGGAGGAAGGGAGCGTGAATGCTAGACTGTTCCGCCGCGGCCCCCACCCCCGCCTGCGGACCCCATCCCTGGAGAGCTCCGCGGGTACCAATCTGCGCCGAAAGGTCAGGGTCTGGACCCCTTGGAGGGGCCAGGCACAGGATTTGTCCTCCAAACACACACCCCTTTCTATTTACCTCCTTCTTCTTGACGCCCTTCTCAGTGGCCGCGGTGGCTTCGCTGGCCGCGGCGACCGCTCCCTCCTCCTTAGAGGTGGATGGCCTCGGCTGCTCGTCCTCTATGACCACGATTGTGGCGGTCGCATCAGCGGCTGCCACGGTGGCTGCCACTGCAGCGGTGTCCGGCTCCATGGCGTTGGAGCGGGGACAAGGAGGGGGACGACGAAGGGGACGAGGGCTCCTGGGCGGCAGCGGTGGCTGCTTGGAAAGAGCTAGATGAAACAGGGGTGGGGAATCACTCCGCTTCCAACCCCTTCGTTCAGCCCCCCCCTTCTTTAAATAACCCTCAACCCTGCCCCACTTCCGTCCACCCACCCTACGTCATGGCCTCCCCCCGTCACCCTCCCCGCCTTCCTCTGCCCCCCCCTCAACGATCGCGAGACTCCCCCTCCCCACCCAAAGCCCGGGCAGGCCCCGCTCGACCAACTGTTGCCTGCATGTGTGGCGCGGACCGGGTTGGAGGCGGGAACCCACAGGCCGCGGCCCCCGAAATAGCTCCCTCCCCACACGCCCCCAACAGATAGCTGAGCTACCCTCGCAAATGTGTGCAAAAGGAATCCTCTTTCCCTCAAATCTGCTCTTTGTACCTCCGGGCGTTCTCCCCTCCTTGCACAAAGAACTTTTCTTCTGCTTTTAACTGTACTGTGGAAGGTCTTTCTCACCATTTGCAAAACCCAGAGCCCCTCTAGGGACTGCCTTTTCCCTAGTCCGCAAACGGGAATTAGTGGTGCTACTCCCACCTTCATAAATTCTGCAGGCGAAGCGTTTCTTGAAGCTTTTGATTGCAGCTGAAAACATTCACTTACAAGGCAAAGCCTGACTTGGGGAGGGGGTGTATATATATTTGTTTTATTTTCAACTCTAGTACCTGTCAAATGGTCAATGTTCGGGAGGCCCTTCTTTTGCCTTCATCACTGAATTTTTTTTTTTTTTTTTTTTTTTTTTTTTTTTACCGGGAGGTCCCAGGGATCGAACTGCGGTCCCCTCCATATGGGAGACGGAAGCCCAACCAGTTGAGCCACATCCGACCCCATCACTGAATTTTAAAACTACTCGGGGACAAGGGCAAAGTCCCAGAACCTGGGATAGTGCATGGTAGGTACCTATTATCTGTAATTGGACTGAATTACTGTGATTCTTGGAGGGGCGGGGGGCGTGTTCTATGCACACTCCCGTTATTATTTAGTAGGAATTCAACACCAATAATATATATGATCATGGATATGAAAGCACTTTGTAAAGGATGCAACACTCTGAACATAGCCTTAAGTATTATTATTACTATTTCTCCTTGCCATTCATTTTGACCCATAATGGGAAGACTTACAACAGCTTTCAAATTTGAGTCATGAGGGACAAAAGATAACATATAGAAAACAAAATGCAGAACAATCACTAAAAAATCCATAATTTCCAAAATAAAATACTATCCAACGTGAAAAAAAAAATCATGATTAAATTCCCTCAGCATACCTTCCTAAATTACCAATCTGAAATGAGGTGTGATTGCTGCAAATACCAGAAAAGCACACAGTGCCCCCCCCCCAATGTATCACTTTTCCCTGGGGATAATACCCTAAATTCCTCTTCTGCTTGACAATTGTGAATCCCTGATATGCAAAAATCTATGACCACTTAGTTATTATTGGTCATTTACACTTTAGTGTGAATGAGTGTGAGATTTAATCTGGGAACTAATTTTGAACAGAGGAAAAAGAAGCAAAGAGCAAGACACTGGTGACTGAAGGAGTGTGCCATTGAGAGAAAAGGGGAGACTGAGGTGTTAGCTTTGCTCTAATTTTACTTTCACTATGTTCCTTTCATTCACTTTAGATCCTCACCACCACCACCATGTTTCTCAGCCTTGATTACATGTGTACTATCCAATGGGTATAGGAAGCCTCAGTATAAAAATGGTTCATATTTCCTCAGCATCAACTTTACTCAAAATGAAACGGAATTAAGTTGCTCAACTGAGCATTAAAACACGATTCTTTCTATGAAGATGTGCGATGTATTAAGGAGTGGACTGCAAAATTTGAAGTGTCTCCAAAGAAAAAAGCTTGAGACTTCCAGTTAGACATCCTTCCCCTTCCCTTCTACAAGTTCTATCTCCTCAGTCATTAAGGGTTCTTTGGTGGGAAAGTTGGAGAAGCACTGAAAGAGACAGAGGCTGCAATACATGTACCCACCTGATTTAAGAAGGACTCTTCCAGACAACGGCAGTGGAGGATTTCTTTTTCACCAAACTGCAGCTGTGGGCAGAATAGAATTCTCTTTTCATTGTCTGGGGCTTCAAGGAAAAAGACTCAAGAAACATTTGTTGAGTACTGATGTGTCCCTGCTTGCAAGAGTACTTTGTCTCACCATATTTCTCATTGCAAATACACAGTATTTCAGTTACATCATGGATTAAATGGACTTTTGTGAGGAAATCTGGGAAACTCATGTCTCTTTTAACACACTTTCTGTGGGAACATGTGTTCCAAGTTCCAAAAGAAGAATTTGGAATTTAATTTGGGGTACAGAACATATTTCTATGTTGGAGATTTTTTATGTATGTATAATGTGATCCTTCCTTTTCAAGATGACACCACTGGAAAGCGGATGTGGCTCAAGCAATTGGGCTCCCGCCTACCACATGGGAGTTCCCTGGTTCGGTTCCTAATGCCTCCTAAAGAAGACAGCAAGCTGGCGTGACGGGCAGGCACAGCAAGCTGACGCAACAAGATGATGCAACAAGAGACACAAGAGGAAAAACATAACGAAAGACACAAGAAAGGAGGAAACGGAGGTGGCTTAAACAATTAGGTGCCTCCCTCCCACAGTGGAGGTCCTGGGTTCAGTTCCTGATGCCTCCTAAAGGAACAAAGAAGACAAACAGACACAGCAAATGCAAACAACGGGGGGGGGAGATAAATAAAATAATTCTTAAAAAAAAAAAAAGACACCACTGAAAGTGTTACCAAGTATATGAATTTGGCTGTAAAGGTCAATGCTTGGTCAATAGCCCTTGCCACAGGATTCATGTAAATACTACCCTTTAGCTTATGGCAACAGCTGTTATTTACAGAGCATGTGCTATCTTTATTTGCAAATCTGCCTAAAATTCATGATCTGCAGATTTTGTTCAACAAGAGTCTACTCGTTTCTAATCCTACTCAACACATTGCTGTATCTGCTACTACTTTCCCCAATTATGTCTTCATTTGAAATGGTCTTTGTTTGCTCTACTCCATTGAAGTTGGAAAACAAAGCACACTTTGATAAAGAAACTTTAGGCCGCATTTGGGACTTCAAAATTAATCATAGTCTAGTGGACAATATGTCCGTTTTGGCAGATTGGGAACATTGTAGAGATTGTACAATAGTCATTTTCACATAGTCAAACTTGTTTAGTATCTTCCACAGCACACGTCCACTGGTGGCATTGAATACTTTATAAAGTTCATAAAAGTAAGGTCAAGGGCTTGTGTTCCTGCTTTTATCCTGTATCTGAAATTTATTATCCAAACCACAGTATGACTTAAAACCACATTATGATCCCACTGATCAATATACTTCAGGAGCTGGTACAAGGGAGTCTGGTCACAGTATCTTGCTTACAACTATAGTAACCATTCTGTTCATACCAGTAAACTTTCTCAACCATACTTCTTTAAGACACTTCTCATTGGGAAGCAGATGTGGCTCAAACTATTGGGCTCCTGTCTACCACATGGGAAGACCGTGGTTCAGTTCCCAGTGCCCCCTAAAGAAGACAGTGAGCTGGCTCCAGGTCAGGCACAGCAAGCTGACACAACAAGAAGATACAACAAGAGACACAAGAAAATAACATAATGAGAGACACAACAAAGCAGGGAGCAGAGGTTCCCAGTGCCTCCTAAAGAGGATGAGCAGGAAGGCGAGCTGGCGTGACAAGATGATGCAACAAGAGACACAAGAGGAAAAATATAAGGAGAGACATAACAAAGCAGGGAACGGAGGTGGCTTAAGCAATTAGATGCCTCCCTCCTACATTGGAGGTCCCAGGTTCGGTTCCCGGTGCCTCCTAAAAGAAACAAAGAAGACGAACAGACACAGCAAGTGCAAACAACCAGGGGGTGGGGAGAGATAAATAAATAAAATAAATCTTTTTTAAAAAAGACGCTTATTATTGTGGAATTTTGAAAGTGTGAAATTTCCTTGGTGCTCTGTGTGTTAAGGAAAAGGTAATAGCAACAAGTATACTTCTACCACTTTTTGAGCACCCACTGTTGTATAAAGCACTGTGCTAGGTTCTTTACATATGATTTTGCCTCATGATAATTCCATGAAATATATGTTATTGTCACTATTTCACAGATGCAAAAACTGAGGCTTGGAGTGACTAAGTCATCTAAGGTTCCACAGCTAGTGAGTGACAGAAACCAGATTCAAATCCCAGGCTGTCTGGTTGCATACCTCATCTTTCTACTTCACCTTTATTAAGTTCTCTGTTCTTCACAGGACTTCCTCTTTGAGGTAGAATTCCTATTGAGAAAATAACTGAAAAATATTTCTGCCATCTGTCTCTGTGGTGTTCCTGCCAGGATTATGAGGAGACACTCTCACGTTTAAGGCTCTGTTGTTATGTACAGATCCAGATAATTTCTTTAGCTCTGCATAGAAGTTTTTGTGAGGTGGAAGTTGGAGAACAATCTGGGATTCTTGCATGTACCCAAAGTAAATTCTCAGAACAGTAATGGAACTAGGGACAGTTAGAGTGCAGGGAAGGGGAAAACCTAAAGGAAATAATTTAAATTTGCAAGAAGAGGGGATTAGCAAAACATCACATAGTATACTAGTTCTAAGATACCATTAAGAATGGTTATGTAAATATAAATCCATTGACATGGAAATATATTCCTCATATATTGTTGAATTTTAAAAGGCAGGGAAAAAATAGAATAATCTCATTTAGGAGAAAAGAAAAGAAACTATTCACATAAATATATTTCCACGAAAGAAAAAGTCAGGAAGGTTCTACTCCAAACAGTAACAATAATTACAGCAAGGCAGTAGCATTATGTAAGACTGTTTTTCTTATTTTTGCTTCTCTATTCTAATTTTTCTCAGTAAAGGTGAGTTACTCATATAATAAATAAATAACATTTTAAGAGATGACTCGAAAAATGTTGCTCAAATCTGGACAGGTTGACATAATCCCTAACAGAAAGAGTATGAACTAATAGACTGGGTGAGTCAAAAAAAGAAAAAGACCAATTTCATACTGAAGAGATAATGCAGTTGTTTAATGTGTAATGTAACAGAAGCAATATAAATTATTGTACTGTTTTACAATAATGTCACCTTCTAAGGAACTGTTTTAGACATTCTCTTTTTAAATTGTATATAAAAGGATTTTCTATTTTTAAAAATTATCACACAAAACCTAGCTAAAGAAAAAGTTATAACTTTTTTTTAAAAAAGCTCCAAACCCTGAAATTATCCCCATCCATACATGCCCTAAAACATGAAACAGAAGCTAAATAATCTGAAATGAGTTGACTAAAGGCACAATATTAATCATGGTGAATATTATTAGAGGCAGAATAGCACAGTAATTACCAGCCTGGGTCTAGAATCACAAAAAACTTGGAGTTCGAATTCTAGAAAATTATAGAACCTCTCTAAGCCTCCAATTTGCACCTGCAAAATAGATATAATAATACTAACTTAAAGGTGTGTTAGTTATGAAATGAAAAGGTATATGTAAAACGTTGAGCATGGTCTTGGTCTTGGCATGTAATATGCACTCAGTAGATGGTAGTTAAAAAGGAAAGTGCAAAATGTTGCTCTGTGTTTTAGACCGGGCCAAGAAAAAAAAGCCAGGGCTTATTAAGAAAGAAAGCCTGGAAGTCGGTCCTAAACTAAAGTGGGAATAAGGCCGAACTGTCATTTGCCAAGTTAATTTTTCTCTGTGTTCATTATCATTTATTTGGATCCTCAGTTTGGCACAGTGGCTCTTCCCCAAATGTAAGTTCTGAAGAAAGGCAGTGAGTAAGGGAGAAGAGGGTCAGGAGCCTCCTCTACTTAGACTGTAACCTCCTTGAAGACAGGGACCATATCTGATTCATCTTTGTTAAAAGGCTAAATGAAATGAGGTAGGAGGGAAGGGAGTCCAGGGGTTGGCTCCCCAGCCACATGGTGTCCTCCATCCTCCACAGGTACCCTTCAGATTCCATATTGGCCTCTTGTGATTCCTCCTGCAATTTTGCCCTGGGTGTCCATTTTTATCAGATTTCACACGCAAAATAATATATTTGCATGATGCTTTTCAAGGCTTTTTTACAGCTTACCCACTCTGTAGAAAAGATTATACCAAGGACTATGAGGACTCACAAAGAAAATGGATTAGGTCCTTGCCCTGGGTCTAGATCAGTGGTTCTCAGACTTTAGCACATCAGCATCACTTTGGAGGGCATGTTAAAACACAGATGGTTGGGGGGCAGATGTGGCTCAAATGGTTGGGTATCCGTCTGCCATATGGAGGGACCTGGGTTCGATCCCTGGGACCTCCCGGTAAAATAAAATATATATCTATAGAAGGCGCATGGGCTGCCAGGCTCTGTGTGCCGGTGAGCCGCCAGGCCCTGGGAGCCATGCAGCAAGATGATGACGTAACAGGAGAGAAACGCAGGGGAGAGACAAGACGAGATGCTCTGAAAGCTCTGAAAACCAGGAACCGAGGTGGCGCAGGTAGCACAACACCTCTCTCCTACATCAGAGGTCTCCAGGATCGAATCCTGGTGAAGACTGGAGGAGGAGGATGAGAAGAAATGGCAGGAAACAGATACAGAGAATTGCCCAGCGAATGGACACAAAATAGCAAATGGGGAAGGTGGGGTTTAAAATGGATAAAGTAAATAAATAAATCTTTAAAAAAAAAAAAAAAAAAAAAACACACAGATGGCTGCTCCCATTCCCAGAGTTTCTAATTGGTAGGTTTGGGGTGGGGCTCAGAATTTGCATTTCTAACAAGTTTCTAGGTGATGCTGATGCTGCCATCCAGAAAACCACATTTTGAGAAGAAGTGCCTCAGAACCAGGGGGCCACAAACTTTCTTTGAAAAGGGCCAGACAGCAAATATTTGAGGCTTTGTGGGTTCAAGGTCTCTGTCACAACATTTCCATTCTGCTGTTGTAGCACAAAAGCAGCCACAGACAATAGGTAAACAAATGAGCATGGCTGGGTTTCAGTAAAACTTTATTTGTGGACACTGAAGTTTGAATTTCATATAATAAAACATTCTTCTTTTGATTTTTTTTCAACAATTTAAAAATGTAAAAACCGTTCTTAGCTGGAGCTCCATACAAAAGTGTGGGGGATGGGGGCTGTGTTTGTGGACCCCTGCCAGAGACTCATTATCTAAGAAGACAAATCAAACACAAATGAGGGGAGGGGGGATAGAAGACATAAAGCAATCAACATATGAAAAGGCGTTTAACTTCAGTAGTCACCAGGGAAACAAATCAAAACCACAGTGAGATACTACTACACATCCACTAGAATAGCTAAAATTTTAGAAGACTGAGAATACCAAGAGTTAGTGAAGATGGGGAGCAGTAGGAATTCTCACAAAATGCAGGTGAGAGTGTAATTTGTACAACCACTTTGGAAACCAACTTGAAATTATTTACTAAAGCTGAACACATATGTGCCCATTTGTAATAGACACAGAGATGTGCCCACCAGTCTCCTTCAAGGAAGGACAATCTGCCCAGGTTTGGCACAAATACGGTCAGCAGACAGCCTCCAGCTGTCAGCTCCTTGTGGTTCTGCCTTAGCTGCAGAGAACTGCTTTACCTGAAGTCAGGCTCTTCCTAAGGTGATTGAACAAGGCAGGGAGTGGGATAAATGACCATTTCAGCCTGACACAGAACACACCAATGGGCACTTGTTCCAAAGCTCCATGCCAGCTTGGCTCAAGCTTTGTCAGACTTGTATTGCAGTTCACCTCCTCCTTTCTTTCGTGGGTGTCGATCCGTAGTAAACCTCTTGCACCCAGTACTCCATTCTCAGCTTCTGCTGCTGGAGAGCCCAACCTGTGACACCTTTGACCCAGCAATTCGACTAAGATAAATATACCCTAAAGAAAATCATTCACGTGTACACCAAAAGATATGTATAAGAATGTTCATAGCAACTTTTATTTGAAATAGCCAAATTACTAGAAACTACCTAAATGTCCATCAGCGGGAGAATGAATTATGATATATTCATACAATGGAATATTATACAACAATGAAAAGGAACAACAGCTATATACAACAACCTGCATGGCATAATACTGAGTGAAATAAGCAAGATACAAAAGAGTACATAATGTATGATGCCGTTTATATAAGGTTCAAAAACAGGCAAATGTAAGCTATATACTTATGGCTGCATTCATAGGCGATAAAACTATAAAGGTAAGCAAGGAAATGGTTATTGCAGAAGTCAAGATAGTGGTTATGTTCAGGGGTGATCTTCAAAAACTTTATTGACCAATGTGGCACAAACCTCAACTGATTGAAACAGAAAGGAGTCTTTATGTCTCACCAGTGTATGCTCACTCAATACCAGCCTAGGTTTAATTCTGGGTGGGGGAAGAAAGGGTGATCAGAGAGGGGCACCTGGTTGGAGGGGGTGTCATACAAAGTACGTGGGCATTTGCCTTAGAATTATTTGTTAGACTGTGCATATATATTGTATGCACATTTTTTTTTAAAGATTTATTTATTCATTCATCCCCCCTCGCTGCCTGCGCTCGCCAACCACGCCATGAGGACGGGCCCGCCCCCACCAGGAGGCCCCGGGAACCGAATCAGGGGCCTCCCATATGACAAACGGGAGCCCCACTGATTGAGCCACAGCCGCCTCCCGTTTGCACATTTTTAAAAAGAAAAATAGACATACCACAGGAGTATATAAATAAATGTTTTAGAAATGTATATATATATATATTTTTTTTTTTTAAGATTTTATTTATTTATTCATTTATCCCCCCCTTGCTGCTTGTGCTCGCTGGGTCAGCTAACCACACCGTGCGGGCGGGCTTGCCTTCACCAGGAGTCCCCGGGAACCGAACCCGGGGCCTCCCATATGGTAAACGGGAGCCCTACTGATTGAGCCACAGCCGCTTCCTATATTTCTTAAATTGTAACTATAAAGCGCTGAGGAGATGGTGGCCGAGTGGAGACAAGAATGATGAGAGCGCATCACGTGCTTATTCATTCTGTAACAATTTGATACAAAACAGACCTTGAGAAGTTCTAAGAAGTTCTATAAGAAGTACACAGAGACACTGTTGTTCAGAAGAGGCAGCATTCTTGTCTAGCTGATGGCAAGAGGAAAGCTTCAAAGGGGAAGGACTATTTGAGGTGAGCATTGAAGAATATAGAGGATTCCAGCAGGTACAGTTGCCGAGGAGGTTGGGTTGAAAGAAAGACATAGCATTAACAATGAGATGGAGGTTAAAAACAAAAAAAACACACGGTAGCATGTGATCAGGAAATTAAATTGTCTAATTGATCAAAACAGCATTTCCCAACTTGTTTTGATGCTTAACACCCTTAGGAAAACTTCAAATCACTCGTTATTTTCTTGCAAGAGATACATTCTACAGATAACTATTGAACAGCTATTTGCTAGATGCTAGGTATATACCCATAAGCAAGGCAGACAAGGTTCTGGAACTTACACTGCATATATCTGAACTTAATTTCTTTCTTGAGACGTGACTCTTCCTGAGATCAGAAAACAATTTAGGGGGAAGCGGCTGTGGCTCAATCAGTAGGGCTCCCGTTTACCATATGGGAGGCCCCGGGTTCGGTTCCCGGGGCCTCCTGGTGAGGGCAGGCCCGCCCGCACGGCGTGGTTAGCTGACCCAGCGAGCACGAGCAGCAAGGGGGGGATATATGAATAAATAAATAAAATCTTAAAAAAAAAAAAAAAAAGAAAACAATTTAGACTCATCCATGTAAACTCTGTCAATTCAGTGATTTTTTTCTTTAGTCATTTCATGTTTAAACTCAATCAGATTTAGAATTCAACCCTCCCTCCTTCATGACTCTCCTTCATGGTGCTGTTGAACTCCAGTGTTTATGCAAGACTAAATAATGGCAGTGTGGAGGAGACACACATTTCTTGGGCTCTGTACCGGACTTCCTGGAGATGTAACAGTCATCCTGTCATCCATTCCAGCTTCCATCCATTAAGATGGCCAACCCTCCATCAAGCCTCTAATGTCTTGGTCCCCACTGCCACCCAAGGCTGCTTCCCCTCATCATGACCACAGACCCCAGTTTCTAAATTCCCTTCTTTCCTACTCACTGCACCCTTCTCAGTTCTGAGGCTCTTCTCCACGGGGGGGGGGGGGGGGGGGGGGGGGGGGAAGGGTGGGGTCAGGAACACAACACAGTCATGCTCAGCAGATATTCTTCTCAAATGTATCTGTCTTACATCCTGAACTGAGACTTAAAACAACCACCTAAAAAACTAGAATGCCTTCTTCAATTCCTTCATGACATCTGTGTTGAGGCTGATCTCTTGTCTCATGTCTCGCTGCTGCATTGAGGAGGATCACAGGATTGAGCATAGAGGGGAGCTCAGGTAATCATCACAGAACATCCCACCATATCCATCACAGTGTAGATCAAATATTACCAGACTTGCAGCATTCACAGATACTCAAAAACTATGTTCAAGTCCTGATGTTTGGAATTCTTAAACTCGGTGCTTTAGAAAAAAATTGTTTACTTTAACAATTTTTGTGTTTTCTTTCTAAATGACGAGATTAGAGGGATGGTTTTACTTTGCACACGTGGATCATTTTTACTTCCAATTGTGAAAAACCAAATTGAGTCTAGCCATAACTATATTTATTTTCTCTTTGAGGTACTAGAAAAATCCTTATGTGCTAAGTAAGAATTCTGATCAGATAAATGCAGTTTGTGGGTCTGATGCATATCATCTTGAAAATTTGTAGAATTTATCATTTTATGCTCTGTATTTCAACATTAGCATCTCTCTGCTTTTTATGGAGATATATTAAACAGTATGTGACCAATTGTTCTTTTTTTTTTTTTTTTTTTTTTTTTTTTTTTTGAGGTACCTATGTGGGAAGCCAGCACTTAACCACCACTGAGCCACATCGGCTTTCCTGAGTTGGTTTTTTTTTGTTTCTTTTGCTTGTTATTGTCTTTTTGTTGTTGGTTCAGGAAGCACCAGGAACAAAACCCGGGACCTCCCATATGGGAGGCAAGCACTTAATGGCTTGAGCCACATCTGTTCCCTGACCAATTATTTTTATTTTAACATTCTATAAAGGTCAAGACCAAGATGGCAAACTGGCTATGTTCAGCCAGATGATCAGACAAGTACCTGAGTCATGAGCACACCCATGTGATTACCAGTAATTGCTATGCATGTTCAATTCCTAAGAGGAATGCTGGCCAGGGCATAAAGTTTATGAAGAGTAGTCTCAGGAGATAACTCTGGAAAGATACATTCAGAACAGGACAGACACTTGGGGCCTTAAATGTCAGGCTAACTCCATATTATTTCAATGCAGCATCTCCAATTTCTGAGAGGAGGAGGAGAGTAGGCCAGGGCAATACCAGGCCTGGCTGTGGGATTCACTAAACAGAAAGGAGAGCCTAGCCTAGCCTAGGACAATGAAGGAGGTGGAAGGTGAAGTGTATTAGGAAACTACCCAGGGTAAGAATACAGTAGCAAAGGGAAGGTGAGCTTTAGAAGGGGAGAAGGAAGGTCTGAAATGTCTCATGTGCCAAAGGAGGCCAGCTTCCCCTTCCTGTTGTGCCTGTCACCATCTCACCAGTAGTATACGTATTAGATAGCCTGTGGCCCCAGGTAATGAGCCTTTCTCACCTCAAACTTATAAGGAATGAAAAGTACAGCTAGAAATGTCTAAATAAAAAGGAGCTCTTCTCTATGCTGCCTTGTGTATGGAAAGCAATATCTGTGTTGGATTTGTGTAGATGAAAAGTAAGGCTTTTCAACTAGTGGTGATTTAAAAATCAGTGAATCATTTATGCCTCTGCTCCGCCTGCCTTCCAGCCTCTGGCTGCTGACTCACCTACATGACATATTCCTTCCATTCCGGGTCTATATGAGGCAGGACTGTTTTAAGACCTTTGAAGCCTTAAGCACTCTAGCTCGTGGAAACTTCAGCTGGCATATTAAATACATTAAAGTTGGGAGGCGGCTGTGGCTCAATCAGTAGGGCTCCCGTTTGCCATATGGGAGGCCCCAGGAACCGAACCCGGGGCCTCTTGGTGAAGGCAAGCCCGCCCACACAAGCAGCAAGGGGGGGATAAAGGAATAAATAAATTTAAAAAATAAATAAATAAATAAATACATTAAAGTGCATACACATCCTGCATTAAATATTTATACTTTTGCTATAAATTTTTGAAAGGATTTTTTTGGTAATTTTGCTCTTGAAATTATTTGTGCATAACTAATTTAATTTATAATGGCTGTGATTTCTCCATCTCTTTGGACATACTTGAGAATTCTTGGGAGGTGAGAAGATCCAACCTAAAAATGGCTTTCAAATATAATGGAATTTTTTTTTTTTTTTTAAGATTTTATTTATTTATTCATTTATCCCCCCCTTGCTGCTTGCGCTCGCCGGGCCAGCCAACCACGCCGTGCGGGCGGGCCCGCCCCCACCAGGAGGCCCCGGGAACCGAACCCGGGGCCCCCCACATGGTAAACGGGAGCCCCACTGATTGAGCCACAGCCGCTTCCCTGGAATTTTTTAAATAGAGGGTAAATTTAACAATTAATGAACTTCATGTAATGGTATGTATTGTAGCCATTTAATTAAATCTTACTAGTTTTGAGTTTGCCATATTCTTTTAGTATTTTATCGCCGTTCTTTAAGATATCAGCTTTTTATTTGTTCTCTAAAAAGCTCAAAGTCCTAGGCGCTTGGTCAAAGCTGTGTAATGGATAAAAGACAGGCACTGACCTCCCATTTACTCTTGTGTGTGTGAGCATGTGGTGATGGTGATTGTGGTGATGGTGGTGAAGATGGTAGGACTCATGTTTCCTTGAAGCTAGAGTTTCATTTATTTGAATTTTGTTCAAGGACTACTTAACTCTTTGCACTGGTTGCCTCTTGTATGCAAATGCAAGCGTTAGGCTGTATGATCTTTATTTGATTAGGCACAAATGCCATTTGATGATATGTGAGAATAATCAGAACTATGCATTGGAGAATTCACTATAGAATTGACAAAAGTTATATGAGTTACTGTATATCATAGACTAAGGAGAGGCAGGTATCAGATAAACCTGATGTTTTAAACTTGTGATTAGTTAAACAATGGTATGTCTTTAATAACCATAGGTAAGTCAGAAGGTGACTGTGGATAAAATAATGGATTTAGCCAACATAGACTTCACATATAAAGAAGCATATAAGTAAGCATAGCCCCTGACATAATGCTGGAAAAGGAGATGTAACAATTTGCAGCAAGATCGGGCCTAAGGAAAAAAATAAAATTAGTCAAGCCTGTGTTCATCCTTTCTGCTGGCACCAGGCTGAGGAGATATATATTCTTAATCATTTTCAGCTATGTTGCTGCACCCTAAACACCACTTTAGACTCCCTAACTCCAGGACCTTCTGCTATGCACGCAGAATGAGCCTTCTTTGTATATTTTACCAGCTCCCGCTTTTCATCTGTCAAGCATTACCAGATGAAAAGTTAGAGACCTGTGCTGATTTGGCCCACCATGGGAATTCATGCAATCTGCCTCTAATTGGGCTTTCTCTGCTTCTCTCTAAAAACCTTTATTAATTCTTCTGGATTCACTATAACTCTCTCAACAGTGACTGTTCCCTCCTCTCTGTCCTATTCAAGTCTCCCAGCCCTCTACTCTCTCCTCCAATTTCATCAGATTAAATGTGATAATTCAGGTAAAGCAGTTAGTATAACGCCTGACACATAATAGGTTCTAAAGACACACATTTTTTTTATTACTGTTGATATTGAATGAACAGCATAATGTGTTGGCTAAAAGCTTGGGCTTTGGAGTCAGACAAATCAAAGTTTGAATCCTAAATCTGCCCATTAACTAATGGGCAAGTTGCTAAACCTTGCTGCGTCTCAGTTTTCTCGCCTTTAAAATGAAGATAACATTGCTATCTCACAGGGTTTTAATGAGAATTGAAATAAATTATATAAAAAGCCCTGAGCAGAGTGTCTTTCACATGGTGAGTGTTCAATGTTAGCTACCAGGAATTTTATTGCTGTTATTAATATTACAGCAACCATGTATTCTTTTCTTTTTTTTTTTTTTTAGAAAATCAACTTTTCCTCCATGAGAAACCTCATTCTTTAGTGCCTTCACCTCAACATATGTCAATTTCTACACAACCTTTTAATATTTACTCAACAAGTATTTATTGAGTACTCACTATATGTCAGGCACTGTTCTAGGTGCTCGGGATGCTGTAGACTCAGAGGAAGACTCTCGCCTTTGCTCTAAGGCTGATTGTACCATCTCCACCTTGGATCCTTGCCCTTCTCATTGCTGAAGGATTTTGCATCTAACCTTTTTGCCTCCGTTTTTTTTTTTATTTTTTTATTATGGGTAAAAATCAAAATTCTCACAATACATACAAACATTTGCAAAATGATATATAAATATATATGCATATATGTGTATTTGCTTACAAAAATGTTATTTATATACATATATACATATATTTTAAGAGGTGCTTAGATTACCCAAAATATTACACGGAACCAACTGGGATTCCCATGTTGCCCACCTCCCACACCTCCCACCACATCCCACAAAAACATCTCCCACAAGTGTGGCCCACCACCCTCAATGAACTTACACATCCTGGAACCTTGCCACCAACCATAGACCACAGTTCACACTGTAGACCACACTCTCTCCCACACAGTTCTGAGTGGTGTGTGCTGATTTAAAATGGCCTACATCCGTTGCCACAACAGTACTCAGGATAACCTCCAACTCCCAAAGAAGCCCCTGTATTTCAACTGCTCATCCCCTCCCTACCCCAAAAGTGTCAAGTGGCCACTGGCTCCACCTCATTGTTATAATTTCTTGCATTGCTAGAATCACCATATGTGAACAAGGGAATACCATCAAGTCCACTCTAGTCCATAGTTCTTCCCCCAATCCTGAGGGGACTGGGATGGTGATGTCCACTCCAACTCCAAGTGAGAGAGGGCTTATATCCCATGGATATGGTGGGTGGGATGATCCTGCCTGCAGATGCAGGCCCTCTCCATTCCCTGGGATGGCCATTGCCCATCGTTGTCTCCTCGCCAGGTGACTTGGATGAGTCCATTGAGCTGTAGGGTAGGAGTTGCAGCTCCACCTAGATTTCATGCACACCTGGCACATAGGTAGGCGGGAGGCTCCAGTCTCTGGAAGTATACCTAAAAACTCCAGCATCACATACAGGTTTGAATAGAAGGGACTGGTGAACCATGTGCAGGGAGGACTTATTTGAGTCTAATTCTGTCATTCTCAGGAGCACAGATTCCAAAATAGAACCCACTGATAAGGCATCAGTCTCTGGGGCTATCCCCCCTTATATAGGACCAGGGTGTCTCCGGAGCTCTCAGGAACCCCACTGAGTGGGGTGATAGGCACTTAGATGTTCTATGAGCTCCTACTGAGGTGTGCGTAAGAGTTACCTCTGGGATGACCTCCCGACTCTCTTTGAAGTCTCTTAGCCACTTAAACTCATTTGTCTTTACCATTTCCCCCTTTTATTCAAGGTCTTTTTC